>ML795461.1:545189-576615 GCA_009831015.1 Picea engelmannii
ATCTTGTACTTGAACATTTAAGTGGGGTAAAAGGAGGTTGCCCCCTCGAAGAGGCTTATTATCTGAAATTATCTCTTTTTCAAGGCGTTGAGTACTTTTTCTGAGGTTTTTCTATGCTATATTGATATTTGGTTCCTAACAATGCATAAGAATATGTCCCTTTCAACTTTAGCATCTTCCATCCTCCAATCCTATCATAACGACCATGTTGTCAAAAGATTTCCTTATTTCAACTTTTCCACCAAACATATGAATAGAGTGGCCTTGTTGTCAAATGTGCACAAGAAAGAGCAAGTTCCTTTGTAGCTTAGGAAGATAGATCACATAATGCAGAAAAAAAATATGGGAATCTAGGAAATTTAAGCCAGACGGTGCCAATTCCTAAAGGTTTGAGACTTGATTTATCTGCAAAATAGACTATACCATCTACAATGTCATTGAAATATTCAAAGACATATATATGGAAGGTCACGAGGCATGTTGCACCCATGTAAAACAACCATGCATCTCTCAAAGAAGCAAATGAAGTGTTAATTGTTGGGCAACAATATAATGAGCCAATTCAGGTGCTTTACCTTTCGCCAGGTCTAATGTTTTACCTTTGCCCTCTTTTTTATCCTTCTTTTCTTTGATATTCTCCCATGGGATTATGCATGTATTTTCTTCATGTGACCCATTATTTCTACAATGGACACAATGAATATTAGATCTCTCACCTTGGTTGTGCCTACCCTCCCTACTTATGCAATACTTTCTTCCACATCCTCTTTTACTGCCTTCTCCTCTAGAAGAATCATGTGATTGATTCTTCCCTTTCTTAGAAAGGCACACGGTCTCTCCAATGGTATGAGTTTATTTATTTCCAAATGATTTCTCATATTTTTCAACTTTCTCCACCAAAGTGTCAAATGTAATGGACTTCATTTGGCCGCTAACTTGTAGGGATTCAAGGTAGTGAAAATATGTAGGGTAGAGGGCCTTAATGAAGGCAATGAGAGGAATGTCGATCTTCACTATAGTGGAATCAATTTCATGCATTATGGATTTGATATTAGAAGCTAAAGTCATAGGATCATCATTATTTAACTCTAGGTTGAAGAGCTTCACCGACAATTGTATGAGTTCCAATTTTGATTGTGAGTCATACAAATCCTTCAATTTCTTTAAAGTGCCATGGGATTATTTAATTTAAATGATATGGAGGCTCACCTCTTCACTTACCATCACATAAATCAAGGCATATGTTTTCTTGTCTTTGTTAATCCATATGGAAATATCCTTATTTGTTGTAGGTATGGTAGGTCTACTGTCAACCTCTCCTTCGTAAATGCCATCCCACAAATCGTTAAAATTGAGAGTGTTTGATGTTTTTGGACTATTTTGAGTAATTTTCTTTGCCAGTTAGCACCACACCAACAATGGATATGAGAGAATGTATTTTCCTTTCAGAAACACATATTTTCTTACGCTGAAGATATAAATCCACCCTCTTTTATACAAGTCAGAATTCAATAGATTTCCACCACCAACTACTCCTCAATACAACTAGTCCTTATATTTGAAATCAAATACGTTGAAAGAGGGGACTTCAAAAGCTCAAAGGCATGCCCTTCAAGATGTTCAGAGGGAAATTAAAGTAGTAGCAAAAGAGATAGGTTGGACTTGAATTCTCACCAATTCCTTCTGGGCATAGTTATTAACACTGCCTTGACATTTTCTCATAAGGATTATAGTTTCTTGCATATTTACCAATAAGAATATTATAACTCTTTCTATGCAAACCATATCATAAATTGGACACGTCAGAAACTCATTTATTGAGGAGTGCACTCGAATCACCCATGAAATGAATGCAACGTTATCTGTAACGCCCCATATTTTGACCTTAGACAGTTAGAACCTTGAATTTACTCGTCTTGGTAATTCATTGCTTAGTAACTATTTGGAATTAGTTAGATGGATATAGACATTTGATATGTGTATATTTGGACATATTTATGTGTTGCATAATGTCATTTTTATTGTTGTATGTTCATAATTATGGTAGTTATGAGAATTGTTCAAACATGCAAATTTAAATGTGGAATTTTAGTACATGGATATCAGCTCAAGTTATGTTGTGAATGCATAACAAATGCAAGGCATGATAAAAATAAACATGCATTTCTTAATTGAATGTCAATATAGATATGGATCCTTATATGAAATCATGATGTATATCCATGGATATGAGTTATTGATGAACTAACCTACAAGTTGATGAGCTATGTGATAGCCAAATGACTGTATAGATGAGGTAACTTGGATGTCGTAGATATCAAGAAGATAACATATGTTATAAGTTGTACTTATTATTTGATTTAAGATTCCAATATTGCTATGATATGTGGTAAGTGTGGTTTTGCCAATATGCACAACTTTCCCATAGTAGTTGTTTGATGATGTGACTCTAAGAACAGTAGTTGCACAATATGGCTCGATATGGGGTGTTGACCCTAGTTCTATCAAGAAAGGTGGAGGTATATCCCACCAAGTATCCTATTGAACCTAGTTTTAATAGGAGGGGTGGAGATAATTCCCACCATGTATCCTCTGAAACTTGGAGTTGTGGGAGGGTTGTGTGAAGTCACGCTCCCTTAGACATGTGATGGCAACTACTAGTTCCTTATTGGGGAAGCTTGGTCGAGATGTATGCCACTTCTTCTTACAGGTTATATATGGGGTTAGGTCAATATAGTTAACGCTCCAACTTAGTCCAGTAGAGAAAAGGATAGGATGGAATAAGGAAGTAGGTTAGGAAGGAATGATGATTCAATGTTAGTTGAGAATATTGCTTGGGGATTAGATGTGCCATTTTTTTCTCACTTTGTTCCAAAACATTCATTTTTATTCCCTTTTTATATTTTAAGTGTAATAATCAACTATTGACGAATTATTGTAGTTTTTTTAGTTAAAATTATTGAATGATGCATTTGTTGTCATGCATGCCTTGGTGTGATAATACAAGAACTATGCAGTAGAGGCAATGATTGGTTATCGTTAGCACATGCGTGGACTATGTGTCTGCTAGCTATGCACACATACCCTACACATGTACACTAGTACAATTAATTAATGTATTAATTATTAAACTAGATTATTAACTATTTAATTGAATGGTTTAAAGACCATGTAAATTATATTGCATACAAAATATCTAGTAGCATTAAATACCTTCTTTGAATTTTATTGATGGTCGGTATGATGAATTAAATGAGTTTGGTGGGTTGTCATGTACATTTTGGGGAAAATTGTCAAATTGCATTCATAAAATAACATGAAAAAAAATACTTTGCATTTTATTTATGGTTATTTTATATAACTCATTTATATTTTAGTTTATTTTAACTTTTCTCAAAAATCTAGATAAGCGAGGTAGATGGCTAATAATGAGGGTGGTTGAGGACACTTGGGGAAGGGGTTATGGAAACTTGATAAATAGGAAGATGAAGTGGTGATGGAGGGGGAGGAGGTTGAGAGGTTTGAGTATGTTGAGAGGTTGGATTATTCTTGAAAGAATTGTTTCTTGTGACAATATTGGTTAGAGCATATGTGCATTATTGTTCCCGAAGTCACGAGCACAGAGGGACAAGAGACCGAAAGGTTTCTTGGAACAAGGAAGTTGACTAGGCTCCTAGTTGGCTAGGAAGATAATTCTATTGTTTCACTCTGGGAAAGTGGGAAAATTATTTTTGGAAGCATCTTCCTACTACTAGCAGGACTACATTGCAATTGACTAGCTTCAATAGACCAAGGAGGATGTATTTGTTTAGTATGCATTTTTTATGTTTCTTCTATTCCATTTAAAGAGTAAAAATTTGTTACATAAAATCTTTTAGTGCATGTGTGTATAAGTTAGAAAATATTATTTCATAGAATCCCTTGGAGAGGTCCAATATTATCCTAGTTAACATGGTTGTAAAATGGGTAAATATTGATGCCAATAGGGCATTTATGAGTACGATGGTTTTAAAACCTCATTTATGTTGTATATGGGACTTTATTATGACTTAAAACCTTGTCTAATCTGTTAGCACTAGAAGTCACCTCTGGATTGCAGCAGAGGTAAGCCCAGTACCCATCAGTTTTTATGTCACAAAGAATAAAATCAAGGTGGTCGAATGGATGTAGGCCCAAGCAGATATCGCTCTAACTCAGAAAACTGGCTAGGGTATGCACAAGTAGATGAGGCCTTGATCCAACTTTAGTCAGTGAGTTGTAGTAAGGGTGAGTAGGAGGAAGAACTTAAAGAGGAAGTGTAATGGATTTCTATGGAAATCAGGTCTTCCAACAGCCAAATGAAGAAAAACTCAGAGAACAAGATCCTCTCAGACCCAGAGTTTTAGGAAACTGAAAAAAGCTACAACAATGCTGCAATCAAACCTCCATTACAGCACAATCACAACAACTTAGTTAGATCATCCATGTTCGAGTCTTCAGTATCAGATGCATAAAAGACAAAAAGGAAAATGGAATTGGATTGAATAAGAAGTCTCAAAACTCATAACATAATAGATAATCAAATTTAAAATCAAAACCTTACAATTCTGGGACCTTAGCTCAACCATCGACCCTAACAAAATATGAGAATGACTCCTATATACTCAGAGAAAACTCCAGAGATGTGCTAGAGACTTTGCATTGAAATCTTTACGTCTACATGCTTCCTAACAGATTGTGTATGTAGCCTCCTGTCAGAAGCGAACCTCAGTTAGACGCAATCGCGCTTAAGAACAGACCTGCAGATGAGATGACTAACTAACATTCCTTCCCTGGGCTTTCCATTTATGCAAAAACAATGTTCAACTACCACCAACCAACCTTAATAACTGCTTCATCGGGATTGAGAGGGCTTGAGGCAACTTTGTACCTGTAGGACGTGGTGACCTTAGAATTATGCCATCTGTAGCTGAGTTGGATGCTTGCAGGGGTGTCCAGGAAATCACCAGCATGGAGGAGAATCTCGCGAGATAGTGGTGTGATGGGTAGGCTACTAGGTTTGCAATGGCCAAGTGGAGGAGACACAAAGGATGAGAAGAAATTGTGGGGCGACACAGGTGGGAGTTGAGGTGGAGCAGAGTGGTACAGGTGGTGGGATATGAGAAGGGGAGATGTGACAGGTGGGATAGCGAGTGGAGGACAAGTGTGAGGGTACGAAAGTTATAGGGGGAAGGGGGGATGTGATGAACAGAGTAGAGAGATGGAGTGGAGGACAACTTCCAATGGGACAAAGAGACCACTTGTCGACACGGGATAGGGCATTGTATGCACATACGCATATCAAGGATGCAAAAAGCGGTTTGATTCTACTCGCTTTTGGGCCCGATGTGTGTCTCTGGATGACACGTAGCACCTTTACAAAACCATGGTTTCTTCCCCAACCCGCTCTACCTTTTTTAACGACCATGCATGTTGAGGCCACGATATGCCCAACGACCATTGATCTGGGGCACGTAAATCTCATCCGCCCAGATTTGCACACATCTTATCACTTGCGCCAAAAGGTCACATCAGTCCTCCAACTTAGGATAGAAGCCAACATGTGGGTTTTTGCCTGCTTTCTTCCATTCCTTTGCCAAAACTGCCACTTCCAAGGGAAAAAACCCCTTTACAAATAAATGTGATAACATAATCCACCAATTTCCTTGAAGAAAAATCAATGAGGGAAACAAGAACCAACAAAATACATTACTCTCACATAAATTGTCATGGCGATGGTTCAAATCCAAGGGTTTGGTGACACTATATAGATCATCCGAGAGATCTTGGATGAAAGGGTGAGGAATCAAAACACAAGGTGCAATGCCTCTCATTATCTATTGCATGAATTAGAGAGTGCATATGAGACTAAAAAACATACAGATTCTTTGAATGAGATGGAATACGCTAAGGCAAAGAAATTTGAAGAGGTCATTTACACATTCAACATCATGAATTTTTTTTTTAGAGTGGGAGAATGGGGAAACCCTAAAACCTACACATTTGACTCAAATTTGATCGTTTATGCATGCAGAAATGAAATGACCAAGGAAATAAACAAAGAGACGGATATGAGGGAATAAGCAGAGAGATAGAGGCATCTCAGCATGAGGCTTAGAATCATGGAGTTAAAATCTACTCTAATATCATTGTCATGCCAAGTATGGGTAGAGAATGAATAACTCCACAGATGATTATTTCGTTAATACAAGCCATACATAAATAGATTGAGGAGATGACACTTGGTTTCATCTTCCAAGACCTCTAATGACTCTTGACATTCACCTATGACTCTCCATATTTTTAATTTAATATTTACAACTCTATTTAAAACATACCATAATCCTGAGTATTAGGTATCCAACATTTTCCTCCATCTCAAGGCCCCTTACACTCATCATACTCGAACACATATAGTTTTTCTCTATTATGCCCCAGTTGATAAGCAATTATAAAAGTATAGGTGCATAAATTATATATTTACCATTCAATTGTATCCTTTACTCAGAACCATCGGTTTTAATAAGGAAAAAATAATATATTTGTATTTCAAAAATTTTAGAGAAAATAATATAGTACAATAATATTAGTAAACCTTTTAACTCTTGAATGAAAAGTATATGCCCTTCAAACTAATGTTCAAAAAATGTTATTTGTTTAATTATTAATCCTTTCAAATTCTTAAAACATAATAACATTCATTATTATATAATCTTGATAATATTCTTGAAAAAGATCAAGAATACTCAAATTTTACTATGATGAAATTGATTAAAAAAATCATTTGATAATAAGTAATCCCCAAAGTTTGACAAAAAAAATTCTACAAGTTTTAATGATGTAGATAATGCAAACTTAAAACTTATCCTCTCAAGAATCTCCTATTCCATTATCTTTCACTTCATATGTCTGCAATAACCTTTGCTCCATTTTAACCACTAGGTTGGATAAATAATTATGTGTTTCTCTTTTAGTTGATCAAGATCCGTACAAGACTATGCATAATCATTTTTGCATATCTACATTGAATGAATTGATCCAATTTCAAAATTCAAGGCCACACAATGTCAATTATCTCTTGCTAATCATAGACACAATCACCACCTTTGGTAAGTATCATAGTAGTTTCTTTAATGTGTCTAACTGAGTTTAACTTTCAAAACGTTTATATCCCTCGATGTTGGGATGATCATGTCTTTTTAACAAGTCAAATTTTGTGTGGTGATATCAAGTCAAGGAAACATAAAGAATGTCATATACATCGAAATCTCTTTCAAAAATGGCTTTTCTTAGCAACCTCATGACAAGTCAATTTACAACCAATATCTCGTAATAATGAAGATACCATATTTTCCAATGCTTAGTTATTAGGTAGCATTAAAACTAACATTTCACATTAAAAATGTGAGTGATGACTCTCCATTTAAAATTGATCGGAGGGTAGCCCATAGGTATCACTATATCATTGTGGCAGCTTGCAAAAGAAATCATCCATACAAATTAAGCTACATTTCTCTAATGTATCACATACCTTGTCAGGTGCACTTAGATAAGTATAAAAGACCACATGGATGGTTGAAGGGAATTGACCATATTTGTTTAAACATGGGTGTTTGGGGAAATATTTTCACGGTTCTTAGTATCTAGTCAACTCTAGAGGAAGCTCAAAATAAAATTTTCCACTTCTACCAGCCAAAATAACATTTTTAACTAAGATTTTAAAAGTGTATTTTCAGTTCAATTCAAGGCCTCCATTTACCTCTAATATGCATTTACTAGATAATTGCATGTATTGGAAGGAAAGAACTAAATTGGATTTCTCCATGATTTATATTCCTAAAACTATTTTGAAACCTGAAAAGAGATAGGCTTGAAGAGAAATTCTTTGGTATATTGTCATATGAAATTAACTTCATTGCCCTTGATTTATATTGTCATTGTTATTCTTTTTATTTGTTGTTTCATCATAAACAACCTTGAATTTCATAACCTTGTGAAGATGACAAACATTCTTGATTGCTTCCTTGGTGCCCGATTAGGATCAATTATGCACTTTCCCAGAAATAGCTTTGCGTCAAAGGGTCCATTTTCCTCGCATGCTAAGGTATATTCTTGAGTTGCAACAAAAAGTTAGATTAATTAGATATCTAAAAACTATCAAAATATAGGACATTACAAAGTATATGATTCACATTTCTATGGAAAGTTTCAAAATGGTAATGGAACCCAATGGAAACAACAAACCACAAACTACCAATATAGAATGCATGTCACTACTGAATCTCACTCTCTAAAAGAAAAACCATGTGACCTAGATTAATAAGACTAAAAGCATATTAACTTTTGGTAACGACAAACTCATAAGCACTCCAAACTCCCATACATAAAAAAACCTAAACACATGTAAAAATTCACAAAACCAAAATCTAAGCTAAGGAACTATAAGAAATCAATGTATAGTCAATTGATTGTTGCATAGGAATACCAAGTATTAATAATAATGTGTAAGAATGATGAAGTTGCTAAAACACAAGGCCTATTGTAGAATTCAACTTGCCCCCATTATCCTCTAGATTTAACTAAGATAGACATAATGCGTAAAAGAGATCCATGAGAATTACTATTAATGGAAAAGCATATTCAAAATACATATTCCTATTCCTACAAAATTCTTATGCTTCATTAATGAGGAATCATGTCACAAGTAGAATAATTGTGGCATACAACAACTTAAGTTTGGTGCATTTTTATGTCTACTTGTTTGAAAAACTAAAGGAGGCTTCAATATTCACAAAGCTGAAGAAATAAAGTGGTTTATATTTTTGTTTGACAACACAGGCATTCCAACAGAGGACAAACACCTTTAGTAACCACTCACACAACTAGATCAAAGATCAACACACCAATGTTTTTACATGGTAAAACCCTATAGAGAAACATCCACAGCCCCAACTAATGACACCACTTGGAGCAGTTTATTAATGCAAAAAAAAAATATTACAGAGAGATTTTACAAGAGAGTTTCTCACAATTGATCATCAACAAATCACCCTCCATGCTCTTTAGATAGAGATCATGGACCAATTGGGTGTTAAGCCATGGGTCAATGTATTCATTAAGATCGAGGAGAATATGAACCGTCAGATCACTCTATGTCGGGAACATATCGTGACTGTCGGATTTCCTAACTATAAATGCATACTAATGCATACTAAAGAAACACACTTTTACCTAATTCCACATTAGACCAAGTAGATCTTAACTAACTCCTAAGTGTCTAAATATCTTAACATCCCCCTTTAAGAACAAATTGGGATAGGATTGAATGATTTACAAAAGTGACACAATAGGAGAAACAAGGAGGCATTAGAGCCTATCCCACCTTAATGACAACTTCTTGAACTCCTAACATAGATTGGAGTTTGGAAAACTTCGCTTCTATAAGAGACTTTGTGAAAATATTTGCAACTTGATCTTCTATAGGGAAAAAGAGCACTTCAATAATGCGACCATGAATAATATTTATGATGAAGTGCATCTGTAGCTCAATGTGTTTGTTGCGCTGATGTTGAACTGGATCTTTTGCGAGCTTGATGGCACTCTGATTGTCGCACCAAAGGCTAGTCCGATGTTGTTGCTGGAATCCAAACTATGAAAGGATCTGTCAAAGCCACAAGGCTTTGTGAATTGCATTTATCACTACTTGGTACTCTGCTTAAGTTGAAGAAAGTGCATTAGCATGTTGTTTCTTATAGGCCCAAGTGACTGGTCCTAAACCAAGGCTGAAAACATAACCAGCAGTAAAATTTTGATCATCATGGTCATCAACCCAATATGAATCAGTGAAACCATCCAACAAAGGATTCCCCCCTGAATTGTAATGTATCTCGAACTGAACTGTACCCTGGACATACCAAAGTATCCTTTTAGTTTCTTTCTAATGGCTTTCATGAGGTGTTTGCATATACTAGTAAACAATACCAATATCAAAGGAAAGATCAGGATGGACATGAGTCAAGTATAAGAGGCTACCAACTAACTGACAATACAAAGTGGCATCAACTTTGGGAGAAGTGCATGTGGCAACAAGCTTTACTCCAGACTGGAAGGGAGAAGGGGTTGGTTTATAATCTTCCACGTGGAAGCGACGAAGAAGGTCACAGGCATACTTAGATTGGGAAAGAAAATTCCTTCATTGTTTTCAAAACTTGGAGGCCAAGGAAATAGTGCAAAAATCATAAGTCTGTCATTTTAAATTTCTTCTTAAGGTTGGTTTTCACATGGTTTACAAGTTTTGAGTCACTACCAGTAAGGATAAGGTCATCAATATAAAGAACTAGGATTATGAGATGGCTTCTTACTTTCTTGGTATAGAGATTAGGATTAGAATGGAATCTAGAAAATACATTTTCAATAAGAAAGCTACCCATTTTGGCATACCAATATTGATGAGCTTACTTAAGACCACAAAGAAAATTCTTAAGGCGACAAACAACGCAAGAGTCATTCTAGACATAGCCAAGAGGTTGTTCCATGTATATTTACTCTTACAAATACCCATGCAAGAAGGAGGTCTTAACATCCGTTTGATGGACCTCCCATTTATGTGAGGAAACAAGGGAAAGAACAAGGTGGATGGAATTCATTTTGGCTACAGGGGAAGATGTTTCATTATAGTCAATTCCTTCAACTTGGGAAAATCCTTTGGAAACTAACTAAGCCTTGTGTATTTCAACACTTCCATCTGATGCATACTTAGATCCGTAGACCCATTTACATCTAACAAGTTTTCTTCATTTCAGAAGAGGTACAAAATCCCAAGTATCATTTTTCGTTAAATAACTATACTCTTCATTCATTGTTGTATCCCAATATGGATGACCTGAAGCTTCTGCAAATGTCTTTGGATCATGAGTCCCTGAAACTTGAGCCAAAAGAGAATAGGCTTGCTGGAATTGTGAATGTGTTCGACAATGATATGAAGGATAACCGACAAGATCACCAACTGCTTCGCGTGTTGAACAGACCCATATAAGAAGCGGTGTTGTTGGTGTTGGTTCAGGTTCAATGGACTCATCTGGATGAAGGTGAGTGTTGAGGAAAAGATATGAAATGATCTTACTCAAGAATTTTTAGACTTTACTTGGCTAAAGAAAAGTAGATGGGAATATCACCCTATGTTTATAGCCAAAAAAAACAACATCCTAACTCAAAAGTATTAATTAAGAGAGCTTAGGCTAGTCTTTTATCAACAAAAATCTTGTTGGAAATTCACTTTTTATGTAATTTTCTGAATATAACAATCACTGAAATAAATGTAAGAATGGAAGTAAAGACACCAAGATGATAATCAAGACAGATGAGACATAAAGCAATCCTTTATTTCATTCCAATTCACCAAAGAGACATTTTCTTTACAAAATCTCATACAGAAATCTTGGACCAAAGTCAAACTTAGACATCCCCGATGGAACATACAAAAGGACCTTTGACAGAAAACCAAAACTGAACTCTAAAAGATGGATCATCTTGCCACAGATTGTTGCCCACTTGACTCTRCACAATAGCCTTTATCAGTCATGAAAACTAATTCACAAACAGACAAGTCTACACAGAGTATCAAAGATAGATCAACACTTCTGAAAAATAAGTGTCTGAATGATTTGATTCATCCTTGAATATTGTTGTCTACAATAAGGCCCTGCTATCATAAAAGAGAATTAGGCTTGTGATGAATATATGAATGAATTAAAACTGAACTATATCAACATAAACTCAAAGAGAAAACCTTAGCATGCTTCTACTTCTATCCTCCTCTTGTTCATCCCTTTCCTTTTTCTTTTAACAAATTAGAATTGGTTAAAGAAGTTGAACCAACTCATTAGTTAAGTTAATTAAAAGACTCAACTAACTTTAGTTAGAGGGGAGAGTAATAATTACAATAAGGGTCATAAATAAATAATAACTAGTAGGTGGGACCCCTTGTGACTCCCTTTAGTTCATAACAATAATAATAATCATAACATAACCATTAGTTAAGCAAAACACACCTCCTTGTGTCTCCCATCGACATATTCAATTTTGGCAAGTTTAGATCGTGAAATTTGAAATTATTTCAAAAATAATACTCATATATCCAAAATAAAACATGTTGTCCAAAGATCCATGAAGTCAATTGTCATAAAACAATAGATAAAATAGAACTAAAAAGTCATATTTTCCCTTGTTGATGCTATCATCCTTTAGTCCTTCTCTTTGACAGAAGCATAATAGGCCTTTGTTTTCAGCCTTTTATTTGAATAGCTCATCCCTGCATGTGTGATTAATTAGCAACGATCTTTTAATTAACCATACATGACAACTCTTTTAAAATATGAAATGGATTTTGGCTCAGCAATATATCAGACTCATGCAATCCAATCCATACAAATTGTTTTACTGTTTATCAATGAGCAGGGGATGAAAAGGGTTATGGGATATGCGAGGGGTTTGCATTGAGCGAAAACATGATTCCATGAGGGGGAAAAGAACACGGTTACTACTCAATGACAACAAAAATCATTTGTAAGCAACCCAATAAAACATCACTGTAATCCATGCAAGACACTGCCACTTTCAATTGTTTTAACACCGAAATTATCTTGACTGTAATTAATTAGTGAAAAATGAAATAATGGAAGGGAAGAAAGACGATTATTGTTCATGAAATTAATTGATTTATCCATAAAACATTATGTGAAAAGAGAAACATCAACCATTAATCCTCTTGACCAAATAACAATGTTATTCATAATCAAATATCCAACACAATGCCATCACAAGACAGTATGCATTCCACACAATCTATAAAGAGGATTTTATTCCCTTCTTTGCATCTTATAACAATTTCCAAACAATAGCCTTTCCACTCTGTTAACCATAGAAAACAACCACTGCCCATACATTACTTCAACCAACAAATATACTCAAATTCATGTTTCCAGAATTCACAATGAAGTCATATAATCACTGCAATCAGGCTTGAAGTTTAAATGCTTTGATATCCGTTAAACATATATATAGGCAGTAAACCCAATAATCCAGATTAAATTGCAAAATCTGAATGGATATTTAAACATATGCCCAACAGCCATCATTTAGACACAAACTATGCATAGGGTAACTCATCCAGGCAATGTAATTCAACCACTGTAAAAAAACAATTCAATGTGACTTAAAAGTTGTACCATCCATCCAACACGACGAGGTCTCGACAACATCCCCTTTTAACAAATGGTCGATTGCAACAAATAAACATGCTTAAAACTCTGTGAAACCCAAGATATCCGTGTTATACACTGTGCGCAATCACCAAAACGTTACGATGCAATATCTCTATTAAACAAAATCAAAGACATAGTCACAATAATAACTCAATCCATCATGTTGAGTCATTAATAACACAGTATTACTTTGATTTAATCCATCTGTAACCAACTATGTTATACACACTCGGGCTTATACAATCGAACAAACATAAGGATGCAGTGATATATTCACTACAGTCATCCGGTTCAATAGTCATTCAGCCCCAAAGAAAACCACAGTTACCATGCCCCTTATTTATGTTTGCAAAAACACCATACACACAACGTGACATACGTGAGCAACATCAAGCATTTGTACCAATGCCAACTAATCATCCAAATAATCATTAGTACAAATACCAGTGATTGTGTATCAACCATCAATTCACCATCGTAAAAAATCAATCAACCTAACAAGTTGTGGCAACTACGCATATCCCCGCATCCAATTGAATTGGGGAAGAGGCCCTCTCCATTAACAATACCGATTTATTAACATAAGGGGAGAAACTGTGTGCTTTGAAAGTGCAATTGGTAATGTAGGGTTTACCACTATTATAACAAAGTCGGTGACTATATACCAACCAACACGACTATCCCGTGAGAAACTAGTCAAGCATGTGCTCAAAAGTTGACAACTATACCACCAATCAACCATAACCAAGTCGTAAAACCAATGGCTAGGTTGGTCTTCTCTATTAATCTTCAGACTCAAGGGATAAGGTTTGTTCCATAGCCAACACAGGGAAAGTAGAACCACTCTTTGTAATGGTGAAAACTCTAAGACCACGGTGCATATAGGAAGAACCACGACTCAATCGTGGACGCAAGGTATAACCCTCATGTTCTTCGATTAAACAACCACAGCGCAGAGGTGAAGACAAGTCTGAGAAGGAACAACATCACTCACTACGCAACTCTTGGCGGTGAAAACAACTCAATTCCCAAATGTACAATGTGTGGTGACACAAACACTTCAATCATTAAACCCCATAAAATCCCACAGACTCGATTCAGCAATACGAAAGTGTGAAGATAGCCATCAAGACCAACAAGGATACTCTAATTAAACCAATGGGGATAACAAAGAATTATTGACTGCTAACGCCCAGGATAACCAGTAACGTTATGACTTCAACATCATTTCAAAGAGAATCATCAATGTTTCATTCACAATCACCATTTCACACAGTTGCAAAACATAGGGAAGGCACAAACCAATACACCTGAGCCAACATCCATTTCATAACTAGAGCAGAGTCATGAAGGGCCAAAAAAAAGAACATATCGATAATCGAATGTCTTAAATGCGAATTTGGCCGAGCGATTACTCCCTCCTGAGAAATCGGAGCATAACCACAACAACAATGTTTGAACAATAACCTGACTAGGGTGGCGTCTAATCGACAGGAGTAAATGCACATCACTTACCTACTTCAAGTTCATTCAATTCTTAGTACGTGCCAGCTACTAATCAAACAACTCATCCACCTTGAACCAACAACCTTTAATTCCCAAGAGCGCCACCCTTATCACATATCACCATCTCTACTATACAAAAATGTATACCAACTATGCTATATAAAACCTCAATAACTCGCATGGCTATCCTATGTTAGCTAGGATTTGCCACAATCTTTTCAATGCATATAGTATAGCATGTTAGCATGGGACAGTTTCTTCTTTTAGCTTCTTTTCATTTGTTGTTACTAACACGTGTCTATTGCAAGTGTCAGAAGTAATAGATCCAAGAACAATCAACAATGATAACCATGAAAACTTCGATATAAATTGAGCTTGGAACAACAAGGGAGCCCTGTATAATATGCCTGATCCATTATCCAATAAAACAAGATATCGCCAACCATGAAAGTAGTGTCAAATAGTAACATAACATCGAATAAACACCAGACTTGACCTCCAATCTATGAGGGGGTCCCACCTACTAGTATTATTTATCTTTTATAATAATAGGCTTTAGCAACACTTTGAGGGCCAAACTTCGTTGTGAATTTAATCGTCAACAAACTGGCGACTCCACAGGAAAATTTATTTTCAAAAGATTTTAGAACTTAGAAAGCATGGTTTCATAGACCAAGAGCAGCAGATCAAGACAATACAACCAGGAATATTATGCAACAGGGGGAATTGAGCGGATTTAATGGAAAGATGACTGGTAATTTGGGAATAACTCATGAAAAATGTTAAGTATGAGGGGTTTTACCACTGTATGCATATTCCATCGACCGAAATCTTCTCTTTAACTTTTAAGGAGGAAAATTTCCAGATTTTCTCTTAAAATCTCAATGGATGAAGAAATGGCGAGAAGAAGCGGGAGATAACCAATTCTTTATAAGACAACAATGGAAATATATAACAATTCCAAGGGTACTTCAGAGAAGACATCATAACAATTGTGTAAGCTTGATTGTTATTGACTAACAATGCTTTGCAGGAGTGTCATTGTGGCAAATATGATCCAACATCTTATTCTCTATTGAAACTAAAAGATGACCAAATACAAAGTCCAACAGAATAAAATTGCAAAAATATTAAAATAGCATAAATAAAGTGACAGAAAATTAAGGACAGTAGAAAATGCTTAAAACAGAAAACAACTGTTGTAAGCGAAAAAAAAAAAAAAAAACCCTGAAAACACAGCTAGACTACTAAAATACAGGAAATCCAGACAAGGTTAGAGCTTTTCAAGTTGGTTCCATGTAATGCTTTAAGTGATAACCATTAGTGCTGTAGGAAAACAATCGTTCTTCCAAATATTTTAGAATGTAAGAATTTTTACCTAAGACAAAAGCGATTTTGAAAGGACCCAGCCATAATTTCTGAATTTTTGAATTTCTTCCCCTATCAACATGAGCCGAATCCCATAGCAGAACTTTTTCATTGTCCTTAAACTTGACAGTTTTGACACTCTTGTTGAAATATTTCTTAACGGTTTGTTGTCTCCTTTTAATATTATCCAAATCAAACATCCTTTGTTCTTCCAAAGCTAGTAATGCATTTACTCTTTGTGAAACATCTGAAGAATTTAATTCTTTGGTCTGTAACATCAACCTTAAGGAAGAAAGTTCCAACTATGTTGGCAGGAGGGCTTCTTGACCATAAACCAGCTGAAAAGGGGTACAACCAGTGCTTACTTTGGCAGTAGTTAAATCTTCCCAGAGGGCATAAGTGAGGAGAGTGTGCCACTGACGAGGCCTATCTTCGATGCGCCTTTTGACGATCTTTACCAGATTTTTGTTCGTGGACTCAGCTTGCATGTTTCCTTGGGTATAATAAGTTGATGACGTGAAATGTTTAACCCCCAACTTGGCTAAAAACTTAGTCAACTTAGTAGAAATGAAAGCAGGACCATTGTCTGTAATAATTTCCAATGGAAGACCAAATCTGGAAAAAAAATATTATTTTCAAGGAAAGAAATTACCTGATTGTCTGTGGAATGTTAAAGTGGGACAACTTCAGCCCATTTTGTAAAATAGTCTATGGCTGTCAAAATAAAAACTTGCCCAGCTGAAGAAGGAGGGTTAATAGGACCGATAAAATCCAATCCCCACTTTGAAAAGGGAAAATTTGGTAGGGCAGGTTGTAATGGCATGGGTGAAAGGCATTCTTTCCCAACAAATTTTTGGCACTTGTCACAAGACCTCGAAAAAAATAAGAGTCGCAAAAGATTGAAGTCCAATAATATCTTTTTCTAATAATCTTGAAAGCAAAGGTCTTTGCAGAAAAATGACCTCTTACATGAATGACAGAGCTTGAAGAGTTGTGAGCTTCTTGCAACAATTTATGTGTGTCTTCATTGTTTACATAGCAAAGCAACACACCATCAGTAGATCTTCAAAATAATAGGTCTCCTATAATGACATATCTTGCAGATTAAAGACAGAGTATTCTCCTTTGATGAGTGTCTAAGTTGTGTAGACATCTTTGGTTCTGTAAATAATAAACCAAATTCTTGTACCAAGGATGTTCAGACACAGGGAGGATCTAATCATCAATGTAAAAGAGGGTTGAAAGGGAACTATCTTCTTCTCCATTCTAATTAGCATGTTGAGCCAGGTGAAGGGCTAGGTCACGTCCCTTGATAGTGGTAGAAGTCACGATATTCAAATCATGCTCCTGGATCTTGGCAAGCCAATGTGCAAGTTTTCCTGAAAGTTAAGTCTTTGAGAGCAAAAACTTAACAGTGGGTAAAGGGACCTTTATCAACGTATGCTTACCTAAGATGTAGTGGTGAAACTTTTCAACGGCCTTAACAAGAGAGAAAGCATGTTTCTCAATAAGAGAATATTCAAATTCATCATCAAACAAACTTTGACTCATGTAAGCCACCGGTTTTTCATTCCCTTGGTCATCATTTTGCATGAGGACAGCAAAAACTGCCTCCTCAGTAGCATTAGTATATATCATGAATTCCTTCTCAAAGTCTGGCTTCGCCAAAACCGGTGCGGAACTGATTGCTTTCTTAATCCCTTTGAAAGCAGTTTCGACATTATCTGTCCAAGAAAAAGGATGATCTTGCTTAAGCAGATTATGAATTAGTTTGACCATCACAGCAAAATCTGGGACAAACCTACGGACAAAGTTAATAACCCCCATAAAATCTTGAACTTCTTTCTTGGAAGTTAGAGCAGGAAGGTTAAGGATAGCAACAATCCTTTCAGGGTCAATGCTTATGCATGAATCGGAGACAATGTGTCCTAGGATTTTTCCCTCGGTAACACCAAAAATGGACTTGGAAGGGTTTAGAGAAATGCCAAATTTCCTACATCGCATGAGAACTTTTCTCAAATGACCAAAATGATCTGATCAGATTTTAGAGTATATTGTTAAGTCATCAAGGTAGATCTGAAGTATCTTACCGATCAAATCATCAAAAACTAATTGCATAGCTCTTTGAAATGTGGCACCTACATTAGATAAACCAAAAGGCAGATGTTCATAAGAAAAGGTACCCTAGCGAGTAATAAAGGTGGTTTTATATTTATCTGCCCTTTTTACCTTGATTTGATTGTAACCTGAAAAACCGTCAAGTAAGGACATCATTTGTGACCTTGCAACTTGTTGCAAAATCATTTCCATGTTAGGGAGAGGGAAGTGGTATTTTATGCTAGCTCAGTTTAATGCGCAAAAATCGACACACAATCTGATCTAACCATTGGTTTTTCGAACTGGGACTAGATTTGAGACCCATTCAGAATATTTGACCGGAAAGATGATTCCAGCCTTCAAAAAAAATTCCAACTCCTTTCGAATAGTTGCTTCTAGCGCAGGGTTGATAGGTCTTTGTTTTTTCCTAACTAGATTAATGCCTTCCTGAATGGGGATGGCATGATGTATAAGGCCATGATCAAAACCACAAAGATCCTCATAAGACCAAGCAAAAACATCTTGAAATTCACCAAGCAACTTGGCAAACTTCTCCTTCTCTTTATCTGAACATTTGGCACCTATTTTGACGTTCTTTGGAGTCTCAGGTGTCCCAATGTTCAATGAGATGGTTTCACCCACCTTCCTTTTTCGACTCTTCTTCCTTTTGTTTCTCCTTGTTGCCTACATCACTCGATGAAAATGAACTCTCCAGAGGAGTCAAGCCTTTAGGAATATTGTTATCTTCTATGGATATAATTTCCTTAGGTTTAAAAGGTTCATTTTGAATAAAAGCACCAATGCTCTCATCATTAGGGAAGACCTTCCAAGATTCTATATTGTCAGGAATATGCGGACGATATAGGGATTGAAAGGTACAATCAGGTCTGTGTGGCAGAAGTTGTCGATTAGGGGAGGCTGCAAAAACTGCTAACCGATTGGCCATTGAATTTAACTCCCTTTTAACATGGGTGATGTTGAAAGATAAAGGGTTCGAGATAAGCGCCCAAACGGTTTGGGTGTATCATTTCATCAACTTGTTGCTAGGAGAGTAAATTTTATGCACAAGATTCACAACAAGCTCGGAATCCCCAAAAACTGAAAGGTGACCACAGCCAATATTATAAGCATTTTCAATGCCTAATAACAAGGCTTCGAATTCAGTGACAATGTTAGTGCAAGCAAACTCCAACCGATAAGAAAAGTTATGGATTTTTCCTATAGTATAAATCAAGATAATGCTAGCTTCGTTACCTTCGTTTGAGCATGAACCATCAAAGTGCATGTGCCACATGCCATCATCTAAATCGATTTGTTCCATGGAAATGTTATCTTCCTCAGCAAAGATAGAATACACTCCTAATTCCTCCTCGATATAGTTTATGTTAGGCTATGGGACACTCTCTATGTAGGGTGATATCCTTCCTTCTCATGGGACTACAATATTTTTTTCGTTCCAAGGAACAGATAAATGTGTTCCGTCGAGTGAGAGGTACCCACCCATTGAGGCTTTCCAATCTCTTCCTAAGATGATTGAGTAATTGCTTTCTAGAATATCGATCACTTGAATATTGAGGGTCGTCCTTATTTCAGGATGAGCGCACAAAACTAAGGTCACATCTTTAATCTCACCTATGGTATTTTGTTGTAGACTATTATAAGAAAGCATGCTTTTGGAGTTTTCATATGAACAAGACAAGCCTAGCTCTTCCATAATAATCTTCAACATCACACTTGGGCCTGAACCACCATCATTGAGTTAACAATGAGAAATTTTGTCCATGATCTTTACAAAAATGTAAAAAGGGGGATTTTTTACAGGGTATCTAAAGTTATGTACACCTATTTTATTTATAGAAGAATCCTCTTCATTTACCTCTTCAAAAAGGTTGGATACAACGGAAGCTTTTCCTTCCATGAATCGTTTTAGATGCATCTGTTATTCAGGGATGACAACCATGTCTAGGAGGGTTGCATCTGCTTTGATGTTGGCCAATTGATTCAAGATATTGTATTTAGAAGAGGGAGGAGGGGGAGTGATTCTTTGACTCTCGGGAATCTTAGGAACATGGGGCATAGCAGCGGTTGAGGATGAGCTCAGGGTAGAAGAAGTACAGGGAGAATCAAATTTTCCCTTGGGCACATGTGATTTGGTTCTAGTATTGATGACCATGACATCTTCTAGCTCTGCGAAATCTAGGACAGCGATGGTAGATTCTCGTCTTTTACCAAAGATATTGTCTCTGGCACTCTTCTTTACCTCACATGTGGTTTCTTCACGGTGTTCCTCGCAAAAGTTACACCAACTCTAAGGCAAGATAACCTTAGGCTAAAAATTATTTTCAACCGAATTTCTATAAGGGGGTGCAGAAGAGGATGAAGCTCCAGGGGTGAGAGGGGAGACAGTACCCTTTCGCTCAAATGCTATCATACAATTGTTCATATCATGTACTAGCTGCAAGAGAGTCGACATGTTTGTTTGTCTAATTGATTCCCCTTGGGGAAGACCAGTTCTTTCAACTTGTTCTTCATACTCTGAACAGGTATGTAGAGTGGAACCGAGATTATCAATGGCTTTTTCCTCAAGCCTATGACGGTAGGGAGAAGGAAATGCATTGTAGTAATGCATGAAAGCGGCTTGGTTCTAAGGGCGTATAACTTAGGGGATTTGATTGTACAACTTGGTGAAACGCAAGTTGAAAGACTTGATGGTCTCACCATCTTTATAAGTGATGTTATTGTATTCCCTTAACTTCTTGGTAGGGCTTTTGGATTGCCCATAAGTGGATCGAAAACAATAGATTAACTCCTCCCAAGTAGTCAGGATCTTAGGAATAAGGTCAAAGAAATCGTTCGCAGCCTTTCCTTCCAAGGAATTGACAAACAAGCGCATGCAAGTGTCATTGTTGTTAGCCCCTATGTTGTGACAAGCATTTGAAAATGCCATTAGGTGTTCATTTGTACTGACTATTATTTTCTGAAAACTTAGGCAAATGCTCTTTAAACTTCGGAAGTGGGTGAGTAGCAGGTGCTAGGTTAAGAGGAGAGGACACATGCCACGGTGTGGTTGTGGCATCTTCTTCAAATTAAAAAAGACCATACCTTTTAATGACTTTGGTGGGGTTTGTAGTATATTGGACAGGGATATGGTGGTTGTACAAGCTACCAATCATCGATGGCGGTGAATATTGGGAAGATGGAGCACTTCCAGTGCCACCAGATCCACCACTAGATGCCATCTTGTGGATGATAGATGAGGGAAAGAAAGACGAGATGGGTGAATCAGATAAAGTTCTCCTTAGAGCACTTTATTTGGCAGATAACACAACGTCTCTTCTTCCTATTTCAGAAATAGGATTGATTTCGGGTGACAAGCCTCTTCTTTTTCTAGAAGCACAAAAGTCTAAGGACATGAAAGAAAGGCCAAAGCTCAAAGAAACAAGGTTTATTGTTGATTTCTAGGTTGTCTACATCTAACCTCCAATTGTTCTTGAACAATAATATCTCGTTCAATTGTTTCCCAAGAATGGTTAAGTTTGGCGCGGGTATTCGCAATGTCTAGAATGATGTTAAATAGGTTCAAAGCAATGTTGGTATGGTATTGAAGACTGAGCTCGATATTGTTTCCTTGTAACAAGAACAGTCATTAATAGAAAAATAGTCATAGAATCAATTTTAGAAAAGAAAGTTGTATCGATGAAAATCGAGTATAAAATTTTAACCAGAGAGATATCGAAGATCTCCCCAGTACGGTCACCAAATAAATGTTGAGGAAAAGATATGAAATGATCTTACTCACGCATTTTCAGACTTTACTTGGCTAAAGTAAAGTAGACGGGAATATCACCTTATATTTATAGCCAACAAAAATAACATCCCAACTCACAAGTATTGATTACGAGTGCTTAGGCTAGTCTTTTATCAACAAAAAGCTTGCTGGAAATTCACTTTTTATGTAATTTTCTGAATATAACAGTCGCTGAAATAAATGTAAGAACAAATGTAAAGACACTAAGATGATAATCAAGACAGATGAGACACAAAGCAATCCTTTATTTCATTTCAATTCACCAAAGAGTCATTTTCTTTACAAAATCTCATACAAAAATCTTGGACCAAAGTCAAACTTAGACATCCCTGATGGAACATACAAAAGGACCTCTGACAGAAAACCAAAACTGAACTCTAAAAGCTGGATCATCTTGCCACAAATTGTTTCCTAGTCGACTCTGCACAATAGCCTTTATCAGTCATGAAAACTAATTCACAAATGGACAAGTCTACATAGACTATCAAAGATAGATCAACACCTCTGAAAAACAAGTGTTTGAATGATTTGATTCAGCCCTGAATATTGTTGTCTACAATAAGACCCTGCTATCATAAAAGAGAATTAGGCTTGTGATGAATATATGAATGAATGAAAACTGAACTATCTCAACATAAACTCAAAGAGCAAACCTTAGCATGCTTCTGCTTCTATCCTCCTTTTGTTCCTCCCTTTCCTTTTTCTTTTAACAAATTAGAATTGGTTGAAGAAGTTGAACCAACTCATTAGTTAAGTTAATTAAAAGACTCAACTAACTTTAGTTAGAGGGAAGAGTAATAATTATAATAAGGGTCATAAATAAATAATAACTAGTAGGTGGGACTCCTTGTGACTCCCTTTAGTTCATAACAATAATAATAATCATAGCATAACCATTAGTTAAGAAAAACGCACATCCTTGTGTCTCCCATCAACATATTCACTTTTGGCAAGTTTAGCTCATGAAATTTGAAATTATTTCAAAAATAATACTCATATATCCAAAATAAAACATGTTGTCCAAAGATCCCTGAAGTGAACTGTCATATAAAAAATAGATAAAATAGAACTCAAAAGTCGTATTTTCCCTTGTTGATGTTATCATCCTTTAGTCCTTCTCTTTGACAGAAGCGTAATAGGCCTCTGTTTTCAACCTTTTATTTGAATAGCTCATCCCTACATGTGTGATTGATTAGCAACGATATTTTAATTAACCATACATGACAACTCTTTTAAAATATGAAATGGATTTTGGCTCAGCAATATATCAGACTCATGCAATCCAATCCATACAAATTGTTTTACCATTTATCAATGAGCATAGGGTGAAAATGTTTTGGGATATGCGAGGGGTTTGTATCGAGCATGGTTCCATGGGGGGGGGAAGAACATGGTTATTGCTCAATGACAACAACAATCAATTGTAAGCAACCCAATAAAACATCATTGTAGTCCATGCAAGACATTACCACTTTCAACTGTTTTGATACTAAAATTCTCTTGACTGTAATTAATTTCAGAATAGGGAGTGAAAAAAATGAATATGGGAGGTGACGGGGTTTGTAATTAGCGAAAAAATGAAATAATGGAAGGCAAGAAAGACGATTATTGTTCATGAAATTAATTAAGTCGTCCATAAAACATTCTGCGAAAAGAGATGCATCAACCAACAATCCTCTTGACCAAATAACAATACTGTTCATAATCAAATATCCAACACAGTGCCATCACAAGACAATATGCATTCCACACAATCTATAAATAGGATTTTATTCCCTTCTTTGCATCTTATAACAATTTCCAAATAGTAGCCTTTCCACTCTGTTAACCATCGAAAACAACCACTTCCCATACATTACTTCAACCAACAAATATACTCAAATTCAAGTTTCCAGAATTCACAATGAAGTCACATAATCACTGCAATTGGGCTTGAAGTTTAAATGCTCTGATATTCGTTAAACATATATATAGGTAGTAAACCCAATAATCTGGATTAAATTGCAAAATTTGAATGGATATTTAAACATATACCCAGCATCCATCATTTAGACACAAGCTATGCACAGGGTAACTCATCCAGGCAATGTAATTCAGCCACTGTAAAAAAACAATTCAATGTGACTTAAAAGTTGGACCATCCATCCAACATGACGAGGTCTTAAAAACATGCCCCTTTTAACAAATGGTCAATTGCAATAAATAAACATGATTAAAACTCTATGAAACCCAAGATATACGTGTTATACACAGTGCGCAGTCACCAAAACATTACGATGCAATATCTCTATTAAACAAAATCAAACACATAGTCACAGTAATAACTCAATCCATCATGCTAAGTCATTAATAACACAGTATTACTTCAATTTAATCCATCTGTAACCAACTATGATGTGCAAACTCAAACTTATACAATCGAACAAACATAAGGATGCAGTGATATATTCTCTACAGTCATCCGGTTCAATACTCATTCGGCCCCAAAGAAAACCACACTTACCATGCCCGTTATTTATTTTTCCAAAAACACCATACACACAACGTGACATATGTGAGAAACATCAAGCATTTGTACCAACGCCAGCTAATCATCCAAATAATCATTAGTGAAAATACCAGTGACTGTGTATCAACCATCAATTCGCCACTATCATAAAAAATCAATCAACCTAACAAGTTGTGGCAACTACGCATATCCCCGCATCCAATCAAATCAAGGCAGAGGCCCTCTCCATTAACAATACTGAGTTATTAACATAAGGGGATTAGTTGTGTGCTTTGAAAGTGCAATTGGCAATGTAGGGTTTACCACTGTTATAACAAAGTCAGTGACTATATACCAACCAACACAACTGTCATGTGAGCAACTGGTCAAGCCTGTGCTCAAAAGTCGACAACTATACCACCAATCAACCATAACCAAGTCGTAAAACCAACAGCTAGGCTAGTCTTCTCTATCAATCTTTAGACTGGAGGGCTAAGGTTTGTTCCGTAGCCAACATAGGGAGAGCAAAACCACTCTTTGTAATGGTGAAAACTTTGAGGCCATGGTGCATATAGAAAGAACCACGACACATTCGTGGACGGGTACAAATCTATGACAGGGGACATAACCGAAAAGGTAGGGCTCTAGCTCAGCCTGGAAAAGGTTATTTAACGCATGCAGGGTATAACCCTCATGTTCTTCGATCAAACAACCACAGCAAGGAGGTGAAGATAAGATCGAGAAGGAACAACATCACTCACTGTGCAACCCTTGGTGGTGAAAATAACCCAATGCCCAAATGTACAATGTGTGGTGACACAAACGCTTCAATCATTAAACCCCATAAAATCCCATGGACTGGATTTAGCAATACGAAAGCGTGAAGATATCCACTAAGACCAACAAGGATACTCTAATTAAACCAGCAGGGATAACAGAGAATTATTATGACTGCTAATGCCCAAGATAACCGATAATGCTATGACTTCAACATCATTTCAAAGAGAATCATCAACGTTTCATTCAAAATCACCATTTCACACAATTGCAAAAATTAAGGAATGCATAAACCAATACACCTGAGTCGACATCCATTTCATAACCAAAGCAGACTCGTGAAGGGCTAAAAAAATAACATACCGGTAATCGAACGTCTTAAGCATGAATTTGGTCGAGCGGTTCCTCCCTGCTAAGAAATCAAAGCATAACCACAACAACAATGTTTGAACAATAACCTGACTAGGGTGGCATCCAATAGGCAGGAGTAAAGGTGGTGTGCAGTAAATGCACATCACTTACCTACTTCAAGTTCATTCAATTCTTAGTACGTACCAGCTACTAATCAAACAACGCATCCACCTTGAACCAACAACCTTTGATTCCCAAGAGCGACACCCTTATCACATATTACCATCTCTACTATACAGAAATGCATACCAACTATGCTATATACAACCTCGATAACTCGCATGGCTATCCTATGTTAGCTAGGATTTGCCACAATCTTTTCAATGCATATAGTATAGGATGTTAGCATGGGACAAATTCTTCTTTTAGTTTCCTTTCATTTGTTGTTACTAGCATGTGTCTGTTGCAGGTGTCACAAGTAATAGATCCAAGAACATTCACCAATGATAACTATGAAAGCTTCGATATAATTTGAGCTTGGAACAACAAGGGAGCCATGTATAATATGCCTAATCCATTATCCAATAAAACAAGATATCGTCAACCATGAAAGTAGTGTCGAACAGTAACATAACATCGAATAAACACCAGACTTGATCTCCAATCTACGAGAGGGTCCCACCTACTAGTATTATTTAGCTTTTATAATAATAGGCTTTAGCAACACTTTGCAGGCCAAACTTCGTTGCGATTTTAATCGTCAACAATGAGCAAACGGAGGTGAATTTTCATCCTTATTGTCATCATCTGAAGAAGAAACTAGAATAGGGACGGAAGAAGGGACAAAACATTGAATATGGCTTACAGGCCGAAGAAGGCGCAATCGTCGAATTAGGCTCGCAGGCCAAGAGATTTTCATCAAATTTAACATCTCTTCTAATAATAATTTCATTACAACATGGTTGCAGAAGTATGTAACCTTTGACATCTTCAGAATAACCAACAAATATACACTTCTCACTTTTAGGTTGCAATGCTTTCCTTTTCTCATAAAAAATGTGAGCCCATGCTATACTACCCAATACATGGAAGTGACTTACATTAGGTTTAATTTTAGTCCATGCTTCTTCCAGTGATATATTTTTAAGAGCCTTTGTGGGAGTGTGATTTACTATGTAATTTGCACTGTCGATGACTTCCACCCAATACTTTAGACTTAATCCCTTAGTTTGGATCATACAATTATTCATTACTTTTAATGTGCGGTTCTTTCTTTCAACAACGCCATTTTGTTGTGGTGTATATGGAACAATCTATTGCATTTTGATGCCTTGTGTAGTGCAATAACTTGTAAAATTATTGTTCGCATATTCTCCTCCATTATAGGTTCTTAACCTTTGAATTTGATGTCTAGATTGTTTTTCTACAAGGGCCTTGTAGGCCAAAAACTTGTCAAAAACTTTGCTCTTAAGTTTTAAGAAGTAAACGCAAGTACGTCTAGAAAATTCATCCATGAAAGTTAAGAAATACTTGCACCCAGAAAAATAAAGAGAATAAAGTGGACCACACAAGTCACTGTGAACAAGCTGCAAAGGGCCCGAGGCATGCCAAGAGGCAAGTTTGTCAAAATTGTATTGATGATGTTTGTCAAGAACACAACCAATACAAACACCATCTCTACATGAAACAAGAGGAAGAGAAATCAACATATGTGTATTACATAATTGTTGCAATGAGCGAGAGTTTAGATGACCAAACTGGTCATGCCAAAGTTTGCTCAAGTCATCACTATGAGCAACAAAAACTAATGGAAAAGATGATGACCCAAAGTTGTCAAACTTGTACAACCTGGTAATATTATCAACAATTCCAGTTGCAAGAACATGTTGAGGATCTTTGAGATCCTTGATTACAACTTGGTGAGGTGAAAACTCTATGGTTTTACCTTCACCTGAATGAGTGATTTGATATACTGATAGAAAGTTACAGGAAAGGATTGGAACACATAATACATAATTGAAATGACCATTATCTACTTGAACTGTTTCAGATCCTACAACACTAAGATATCTATAATCACCAACAAATATTTTCTTGGTGTTACATTCATTTAGAGTGCAAAATATGGCTTTCTCCTTAGCCATATGATAAGATGCTCCAGAGTCAATAAGCCACTCATCAAAAGAAGAAGTAGAAGTTGCACTGAAGGAGAAACCAAAAGCAAAAAGTGCAAGTCCATGAGAAGAAGAAGAAGTAATAGAATCAATACTAATGTTGTGCTTCTTCATCGCTAATTCTAAAGCTACCATCTTCTCGAAACATTTGGATTCATCGTGACCATCTTTCCCACAAACGTTGCAATGTATGTCAATCTTCTTATTTTTAAATTTTGCTCCTTTGTCACCATTAGGAGTTGAAGTTGACTAAGTATGTTTGGGACCCTTGTTTTGCTTGTTGTTGTGGCAAGGATGTTGCTTCTTGGGATTCTTTGGTTTATCTTTCTGTTGGGCTACTAAGGATTTGTTGGAGGTACCTGTAGTGTTGATCACTCCAAGTTGTACAAGCTTATCTTTCTCTCTAATCAAAGCATCACAAAACGACTCAAGAGTGAGTTTTTTATAATCTTTCCATAGAGCCTCTCTCGTGGAATAAAAGGTAGATACAAACACAAAATATGCACTACCTAGATTAGAGAGAATAATATATATGCAATGCTCTTCCTCCAGCTTTATGTTACACTCTTCACATAAAATTCTAAGTGTTTTAAACTTAGATAGATAGTCTTCAATGCAAGAAAAATCATCTGGACTTAAAGTCAGTCTCTGATTTTCTAACTGATGTGCTCGAATAATATTGTGTTTACCAAACACAGATTCAATATTTTCCCAAGCTTCATCGGGGTCATTGATTTCTTGAAGGTGGGACCTTAAATTTGGAGAGATGGACATTCTAATCGGTTCACATGTTTCGTCATTCCTATTAACCCATTTGAATTTATTTTCATCATTAGTGGGTTATTTTCCCTTTCCCAAGGTAACCCGATACATGCCTTTACTTCTTGATAAATCCTCCATATGGGATTTTCATTGGAAGTAGTTGGTGTCGGTAAGCAAAAGATCACTAGAAGAAGCCATATTAAATATGCAAATAATATGGATTTAAAAACTGAAACAAATTATTTGGATGGAAAGATCTTGAAAAATTAGGCGGTTTTAAAAAAAACGACATTGAAAACGGACTTTGGATGTGAAAGCTATGCCCTTTTAG
This sequence comes from Picea engelmannii, assembly GCA_009831015.1. NCBI lineage: Eukaryota > Viridiplantae > Streptophyta > Pinopsida > Pinales > Pinaceae > Picea > Picea engelmannii. The sequence goes on from ML795461.1 coordinate 574,132, forward strand.
AAAACAAAAGAAGCATAAATGGTAACCAAAGAGCCACGTGGCAAGTAGAAGTTGGTCCACGTGGTGATACCCCTCCAAATAACGTCACTTTTACAAATAAGTTACTTTATCCAGTGACCCAATTTTATAAAAAGAAGCGGGGATCACTTTTACAGTGAAGTTACTTTATAAAAGAAAGTTGCATGAAAAATAAATAACTTTAAAACAAAATATTAAAGCTACTTATAGTGATTCACTTGTATAGTTGAAGTGAAATACACTTTACAATGGATGCATGAACTTTTTTTTTAAATGTAACAAAAAAAAAACATGAACTCAAGACCTCTTACTTAATAAGTCAACTTTTAACCAAGTGAGTTAACAAAACATATTGTATTGTTTAGAATGAGGTTTGGGGGTGTTGTTGTTGTGAAAGAAGACCTTGGAGAGTGTGCTTATAAAAAACTATTTTCAAAGAATAATTTGTTTTCGCTTCTCGATGACAACAAGCATTAGATCTCGATTAACTTACCCGAAAAACACACATTTTCCTATTTGTTTCTGATTGTCGAGATTGCAAAGGGCGTGGGTAAAAGAGCATACACATATCTAAAAGAGTAGCAACCCGAAAACAAACAATATAAAACCGAAATAATACTCTGCAAAAATTTAAAAATGGTATATTAAGACTTTATACCTCCAGATCTGATTGAAATAGTCGTATCTTGGGAAAACAAAAACCATTTCGAGTGAAACAAAAAGTGTTCCTAACTGAAATGAGTGCTCCGGACGCAATGAATAGTCTTCTTAGCCCAAAAATGTATGAAAATTATAAAAACCAGAGATGAGTCAACTCGGCTTCACGATCTTGATCTACAACAAGAGAAGGTCTTAAAACATGCTTTGATACCATGTTCGGAAACACATGTATTCCAACAGAGGATGAACACCTTCAATAACCACTCACACAACCAGATCAAATATCAACACACTGATGTTTTGACGTGGTGAAACTCTACGGGGAAACATCCACGACCTCAGCCAACGCGACCACTTGGAGCAGTTTATTAATGCAAAAGAAAAAGATTACATAAAAATTTTACAAGAGAGTTTCTCACAATCGATCATCGGCAAATGACCCTCCATGTTATTTAAATAGAGATCATGGACCAATCAGGTGTTAAGCCACGTATTAATGTAGCAGTTAAGATCGAAGAGAATATGAACAGTTGGATCACTCTATGTCGGAAACATATCGTGGTCATCAGATTTCCTAACTACAAATGCATATTAATGCATACTAAAGAAACACACTAAGAAACACACTTTTACCTAACGACACATTAGACCAAGTAGATCGTATCTAACTCCTAAGTGTCTAAATATCCTAACACTTTTGGTAATAAAGATGTTTTACTTTGTGAAAAACTAACAAAATACAATAAATTCAACTAACTATATTTGAAAAGGCTTGGATACATTCTTAATAGAAGTTGGATTGATTGCACTCATATAAAAATTCTACTTAGGGTAGTAATTCACTACTACATATTGAAAAATTTGCGACGACCACTTGCGACGAAAGTACTCTTTCGTCACAACATGCAAGAGAATTTTATTTTTTTCTAAATCTACCCTGTGTTCATCGCCATCTCGACGCCTACAATTTGACTGAACTATAATGGTCAATTTTTGTCGCATAAGCGATGAGCCTACATTTTCCGTCTCCTATGCGACGAAATTTGACCATAAAAATTTAATCAAACTTTACCATTGAAAATGACCTAAAATAAATAGTTGTAAAATATGTATATATATATAGGTCACTATCGTCGCAATTGCGACGATGGTGACCTAAAATTGGCCTATAAATATTTGACGATTTGAAGATGTTGCGACAATCTTGCTATAACAACGACGGTTCTGAAAGGGTATTTTTGTGCAGAAAAATGTCGCAAAATGTTGTTAGAGGTGGGGAAAAAAGTAAAGCGGGTGAAAAGGGTGATGGTAGATGTTATTTCCCTTGTAAAAAATGTTGCCTCAGACGTCCCATAAGAATTTTAATAGCAACAGCTACAAAACATTGTAGGAAATACGGTCACATTGATGGCGGATCGAATGAATATCGTACCATGGTAATTAGCTATATATTTATTATCTTTTTTTATTTTGTCAATTATATATATATATATATATATTGTTTGAATGTTTGTTATAGTATACACTAATTTTGCATGATTGTTTGTAATTATAAAGTTAGAGTTGCCCTCTAACTTTCCGCAGAATATTGCACCAAGTATTAGTAGAAATGATGTTGTACAAGCTGAGGAACATCATCATGATCAAGCAAATGAGGATCTCGTGGAAGAAGATGATGGGACAAATCAAGTTAATGATCCCATATTGGAAGAAGATGATGGGACAAATCAAATGATCCAAGATTTGTTTTCGCAGCCGGATGAGGATGGGGAAAATGCTGGTATTTATGATGAACCTCTATTAGAA
>ML795461.1:590901-608554 GCA_009831015.1 Picea engelmannii
ACACCACAAAGTCCCATTCCAATGAAGAATGTAGGTTGCAAAGATGGTGACGGATAAATGGCAAGCTATCATCACTGATCCATAGCCTCAAAATTGTCTTGCAAGAAACAATTGTGTCCCTTTGACAGTGCCATAGAAAAATTTCATTGACACAACTCAATAAGAAATAATAGCAAAGACAATTCAACAATTGTGTACTCAACAAATGTGGACTTAGGCCATATGGTGTCATCCTTTATTGATAAAATTATTTACCAATAGATCAAGTCTATTTCACATAATGATATACCTTTCTTTAGAGTAGGGGCAAGCAGTGTCCATATTAGGAAAAATGGTTTAAAATTGAACATATGGAAATTCAATTTCCCTAGTTGCATCTTGAAACAATGGGTATATATATTCCAATGAAAAACTCATTGTATTTGATATCTCAGTAGGAAATAAAAATACACATAAGATAGCCTTTTGGCTCAGTTCATCTTCCCTAATACTAACCTAGACATATACATTTCATCTTCCAAAAGAGATCCATATATGATTCGTATATAGCCATACAAAATCAATCTAGACAAAACCTAACATAACTAGAATCGTCTTTAACCTCCAAAAAAACATAATTCTATATCTACCCCAACACCTATCAACCAAACATCAAAACAAACATCAAAACATAGACAATTGAATAGCTTCTAGTAGAGCATTGTCCTTGTATTCACATTCCCACGAGGTGACCATAATTCCTTACATTCCATAATTTGACGATGGTGACCATACATAAAACTTTTCTTCACTAATACGCAAGGCTTAGGGCAATGGAATTCCATAGGCTTTAAATGTTCCCTAATGATAAGCTATCCGATAATTCTCTATTAGAACAAATTCAAATGCAACTCATCGACTTAAAGGACCCATTCTCAAAACGATATTCCATGTAATTTAAAATTGGTATCTCATTTTATTTGAATTTTCATGTGGTTGACCGAGGTCTTAAGGACTAGTGCAAGGGCTTAAGGACTAGTGTCTTTTGGTAGAATATGGGGAGGTCTCGACATTCAATGCAACTCATCAGCTTAAAGTACCCATTCTCAAAACAATATTCCATGCAATTTAAAATTGGTATCTCATTTTATTTGAATCTTCGTGTGGTTGACTCAAGTCTTAAGGACTAGTGCCTTTTGGTAGAATATGGGGAGGTATCGACATTCATTCATTCAAAGTGATTATCATCTCCTTAATTTTTTATTTTTTTTAATTCATTCATTTTTAGTTATGATAGAAAGATTCAAATATAATTAGTTATAGAAACATTATATAGTGAGAAAATTTAATATAAAATTATACATTTTATAAATATAAATATATGTATTAAAATATTTCATTTAAGTTAAATATTTTTATTTCTTTTGAGTAATTTTATATATGGTTTTGAAGAGAAAACCAATAATATTAACGTGCAATAAAATTGTTTAATTTATAAAATTTAATTTTTTTTTTTTGGAAAATTTTACATAAAAACTCAATCATTATATTTTATGGATTATTTTGTTTTCTATGAAAATATTACAAGAAAATATAATACTTATTAAGGCAGAAAAAGCCAAATGCCTAACAACATTGGTAACAACTCATTAAACCAATCCCTTGCACTAAATTTTACAAGTTATATAAGAATCCACCTATCATTTCTCCTTATGTGAATGCATTTTATCCTTATACATACATATATTTGATGTTTCTTCTTTGTAAGCATAACTCCTTTTATGGTTTTCTTCTTATCTACTATTAATATACTATTTTAAAATGTCAAATATCAAATTTTAATTCATTTACAAAATCTTCTTTCCATAAGAAAGAAGGAGATAGGTTTAATTGAACTCTTTCTTCAAGTACACCCATATAGTTGATAATGGTTGGGGAACAATGGAGGTTCTATCTTTACTGGAGGTCTGGAAATGGAGGATTAGAGAACTGTTTCACTGGAGAACCTCTAGCTAGTCGGGCATCTTGCAGACACCCGACATCTTTAGTAGTTTTGTCTTTTTAGTTTTTACACAGGTTGTTGTTTGGATTGTTACCCTCCAGGCTTGTTAGCCTTTACCTCTAGTTTTTGGAGCCTAGGTTCTTCTTGGGGCCCTGAGCCTTCTCTGTCGGGTTTCTTTTTTTCTTAAAGCTAGCGGTTATCGACTACCGGAGGTTTTTTACTAGCTGGTCCTTAGTGTTTTAGTCTTCTTTTAGTGCGCTTGCTACGTTTGGGGCATCGCTCCTCATTTAGAGGTGGTCGAGGAAATTGTTTCCCACATAAGATGATGAAAACGACTGTTAATGCTTTAATGAGCTCGAAGGATGAGGTCATCTGGAAACAAGCTGACCTGTTTAAGGAGGACTTAGAGTTTCCTCCACTTATCGTTCACCGCTTTCACACTGATAGTAGCCATTTCACTTAGTCTTCCTCTACTGACACTCGGCTTGGATCTGATCTAGGCCCAAAGTCCATGGATGGTGGTTGGCCTTCTGGTGGGTCCCCACCTTTTACCTCTAGGGAGAAAACAAGAGTTAAGACTACAGAGCCTGACCCAAAGGTACTTCAACACCCTTCCTTAGTTCACAGACCCAGTCCTCGGTCTTACAAACCCTGGAAATCAAACAAAGTTAAGTGACACTTCATACTAGGCTCTGATGTTGGGTTAGAGGATGCGTGCACGATGGCCATGTGCACCTTGGTCGGAAGGTTCTCTTATTGAAAGTTAGTTGCAGTATCCTTGGATCACTGGGTGGACTCATCTTGGAAACCCCTCCTAGGGTATTCCTCGGAGATCTTCCATTTGACTCATGGTTGGTTTGGATTTAAATGTCGTAAACCGGAGGACGCTTCTCTGATTATGGAGTCTAGATGGCTGATGGATGGCGGGAGTCTAATGCTTAAACGTTGGTGCGTCTCTTTTGATCATGTAAAAGAGTACTTCCTTTCCATCATCTAGGGGTTTTGATGCCTGGCCTGCCTCTCCAATGGTGAAATAAGCGGGCCTTAATGGAGATAGCCATTGGGCTCGGTCGGTTTATGGCAGTAGATGAAGAGCCTCTTTCTTCAAGAGACAAGCGCATGTGCAGAGTGTTAGTTGAAATGGACATACATGCAGGTCTCCAAAAGCTGTGGAACTGGAATGGTGGGGGATGCTTTGTACTCAGACCCTCGATTATTTGGGGGTTCCATTTCGATGCACAAGATGCAGATACACATGCCACCTTCGTCGAGACTGCAAAGGTTTCTATCTAGACGACTCATCATCAGAATCTGAAATGTTACAGAATCCAACTAGCACAGACCCTCTGAATGTTACGTCGGGAGGTTGGAATGTTCTTACCCCTGAAGAAGTATCGTCCGAGGAGGACAGTTCAGACACTTGTTTCACGAGTAAGCTTAAGACTCTTTGTCCCTCTCTCTATTTTTCTCTTTCTTCCTGGGAAAGACTTAGTTTGTATCAGTCATTGGGCAGGGACTTCACACCTTCTCCTTCTGACTCCCCTGTCATTTCACCAGAGTTGGAACCCCTTCCTGATTTATTCTCGTGTGAGTGCTTAAGCACGGGGGGGGGCAGTGACAGACTCAAAGAGAAATCCGCCCCTCTGTGTATCCTCTGCCTTCTATAAGGGAAGTCTTGGGGAACACAATGGGTGCTTTGAGCATACCATCTATTCAAAGGACGCCAGGGTTGGATTCTGTTAAGACTAGGATGGGGAGAGGGTATGTGCATGACCCTTTGGATATAGACCTTTGTATGGGACAACCCTTGGGGGACACAATAGACTTCTCTTTTTTTGAGATTGAAGTGGCTCACCTTACCTTGCTTCGGGATTTCAAACATGATTTGGGGTCTAGCAGGGTGTTTAGGGGGGAGAGTAATCACCTTGCGGGTTCATTTACTCTCGTTCCGATGCTCCACGAACTCCCAGAACCACAAGCATTACACACCTTTCGAGGGAAAGAGATATTTTCTGTTGACCCCTCATCGTCACACTGTCCTATTTCTTAGAGCCATGGGGGAGATCTTCTGGCCTTTGGCTCCAAGGGATTTGTGTGGTTAAAGGGTTTAGGCTGGGAACTTTCACCCATTAAAACTCGGAGTGCATGGAAATGAGTGGAGGTATTGATCCTGATTATTTTCGGCACGAAATGAGAGCGGAGATATAATAAAGAAATGCACAGAGATATCGCAGATATTCAATGATATAACATAAATGTATCAGAGATGCAACCATAAACACAAATATATAGTAATAATCGATTTCTATTAATGAAAGAAATGTACAGAGACTGTAAAAATACAGAGTGAAAGACTCGCTAGAATGGTGGCAGCTTATCTATGAGAAGAGATGTGACGGTTACTCGCATTCGCAAGAAGATGATTACAATGAGGCTCTGAAGGCATTTTTACAATAAACGGGAATGCCCAAAACCCTATACATCCAAAAACCTAACCCTAGGAGATGAAGCGCCAAAAGTCATGTGGGCCCCGTTTGGGTAAGTTGGTGCATCAACTTCTCGGGGTCGTAACTTTGCATACGATCTCCATTTTAGGCGTATGATAACCCGTTGGAAAGGTATCGTCGAGGAGATTCATTTTGGGGCCTCAATCATGCCTTTAGCTATCATTGATTTGGGTCGATCCCGAAAAACCTTCATTTAGGCCCTCAAAATGGCTCCAGAAGTTAAAACCTGCTAAAAATAGTAAATTGCCAAAATTGTCAGAAACCTGTTTTGAGCCAGTTGGAAAAGATGGGTGGCCACCGATATCCACCTGGATCAATCCTCCTTCCTTAGGAAGCAATGGTATTCATTGCGTTGAGTTCTCAGGGGAGAGGGAAAAACGTTTGTTGAATCTGCATCTTTGTGAACTGCTTGTCTTGTTGGAGACGTCGCGTTGCTCAGTTTGTGGAAGTTTGTCACGAACCTGTTGAGGTTGAGGTTGTTCAACAAGTCGAGATACATGAGAGGACAGTGTGCAGAAGGAATCTTTGCATTTTGCTGCAGCCTTGTCGACCTGCTTTTGTTGGATAGAAGGTGCTTGGGGCAAGGTTGTAGTGCTTGCAATGTCCTTTTGTTCTCCTTCTAAAAATATTGTGAAGAAGCTAAATTTTGTAGTATGAGATACTACCTTGTGACACTTTTTAGGTGGAACAGTATTCAGAACTACCTCTGGTATTTTGTAGAGGTGACCCCCCAGAGAAACAATGACACTGCGGGGTCGAGACTCATAAACAACATGGCGCTTCTGCATATATGGTTGGCCCAAGAGAACATCACAGACATCCAGTGGGGCAACATCACATAATACCTCATCCTTGAAGGGTTGGATGTCGTATGACAATCAACACTGTTGGCTGACACGAAGATCTCGTCCTTGGCGAAGCCACCTGATGTTGTATGGTTGCAGGTGTGGTGTTGTCGACAATCCCAACTGTTTGACGACCTCTGTTGAGATGATGTTCTTTTGGCTTCCGCTATCAACAATAAAATGCAGCGGGGTCCCCTTCACCCACATATGTGAATGAAAAAGGCACTCCCCCTCTTCAGGATCTATTGGTTCTTCTAGTTGAATTGTTGCGGTCATGACAATAGCAGTGGGGTCTGCGTCAATGATCTGTTCTTTACAAGTATTTGCAGAATCAGATTATGAATCAGGGTTCGGCTCCTTGTCTTTGATCTTGGCCACCAATGATTGTTTTGAGCGACATTCATCGGTGTTGTGCCAGGGGCTTTTGTGAAAATCGCACCATTTTACGGTGTCCTTCTTTGTCTTCTTGTGACGCTTCTTTTCCTGTGGCTTGGACTGGTTTTCAGGAGACTGTCTGTTAGGGATGTCTTTGTCATACTTTGGTTGTTGCGGATTTGCAGACCCGAACTCCTGTTTGTTCTGGTGCTTAAATTTCTTCTCGATTTTAACAACATATCGATAAGCAACACCAAGTGATGAGGTATCCAGAAAATCCATTTCAGTTTGGATGTATCTGTGTAGAGCCCCACGGTATTTCAGAACCAAATGTCGTTCGGAGTCTTTGATACCCAACTTGGTGCACAAGGTATGGAAGGTATTGGTGAACTCTGGAATTGCTTGGCCCCTCTCTTGCCGCAGTGTGGTCCATCTCATGTACTAGTCCTCATAGTTGCCAACAAGATAATACTGCTCCTTTACTGCATCCACAAAAAAATCCCAAGTGGGCTCGACCCCATATATTCTAGACTCCTCTGTGGAACTTTGCTCCTAATAAGTTTCCCACCAATGTTTTACATGAGGGAGAGCTTTAATGAGTGCGAAGGTGATCTTTTCTCTATCGGAAAAATTGTGAACAGAGAAATAACCTTCTAGCAAAGTAAACCATTTTTCTAGGGCTTTTGCATCTATCTGTCCTTCAAATATAGGAATATCAAAATTAATTTGTACCTTGAAAGGCGAGGTGCTTCCAAAGTGGTCGCTTGATGAAGATGCGCTTGTTGCTATTGGCAGGCATTGAAGGATGTGGGAAAAATTCTCCATCATTTTTTCCCTCTGTTGCATGAGAGCTTGCTCAAGCAACAAACTGATAGGATTGTTTGCTCCGTCGTTTTTCTTTTCTTCCGCCATTGAGGGTTTCTTGGGTGTGCGAGAGCAATTGTCTTCAAGAGAGACAAGCTCGAGACCCAACTTGCTATACTCGGACCTCGTTGGGGACATGCACTGAAAAAACGATCAAGAACAACCTGCTCTGATACCACTCATCCAGATTATTTTCGGCACGAAATGAGAACGGAGATATAATAAATAAATGCACAGAGATATCGCAGATATTCAATGATATAACAAAAATGTATCAAAGATACAACCATAAACACAGATATACAATAATACTCTATTTCTATTAATGGAAAAAATGTACAAAGACTGTAAAAATACAGAGTGAAAGGCTCGCTAGAATGGTGGCATCTTATCTCTGAGAAGAGATGTGACGGCTACTCGCATTCGTAAGAAGATGATTACAATGAAGCTCTGAAGGCCTTTTTACAATAAAAAGGAATGCCAAAAACCCTAGAAGTCCAAAAACCTAACCCTAGGAGATGAAGCGCCAAAAGTCATGTGGGCCCCGTTTGGGTAAGTTGGTGCATCAACTTCCTGGGGTCGTAACTTTTGCATACAGTCTTCGTTTTAGGCGTATGATAGCCCGTTGGAAAGGTATTGTCGAGGAGATTAATTTTGGGGTCTCAATCATGCCTTCAGCTATCATTGATTTGGGTAGATCCCGAAAAACCTTCATTTAGGCCCTCAAAATGGCCCCGGAAGTTAAAACCTGCTAAAAATAGTAAATTGTCAAAATTGCCAAAAAACTGTTTTGAGCCAGTTGGAAAAGGTGGGTGGCCACCGATATCCTCCTGGATCAGGTATGCATAAAGGAACATGTATTGATCTCTTCATCTGATTCTGATCATGGGGCGCTTAGAGGCATTAAAGCCCTAACTCGTCTGAAATCATCATCCTTTTGTCCTTAAATTTAAGGGGTGTGGGGGGCTCCCATAAACTTGCCTCGGTACGTCATATTTTTCATTAGTATCAACCAGAGATTATATTTTTTCAAGAAACTTTAGTGGACGAGAATCGGGCCCGATCTTTCCTCCATCGCATTAAACCTGAGTGGTAGACAACAATGGTTAGTTCGACTGGAAGATCAGGGGGTATTTTAGTGGCTTGGGACCCATAAAAGTTTGATTTAATACCTTATGTATGTTGTGGGGGACTACTGTGTATAGGTTACAACTTTGAAATAAAGGAACAACTCTCATTCCTCTATGTTTATGGCCCATGCAATAATAGAAAAGAGTTTTGGCAGAAGGTTAAAGATAGAGGTCTCCTCTCTTACCAAAGTTTGATTGTCGCCGACGATTTCAACTTCACGTTATCGGAAGGGGAGGGTTGGGGCTCTCTTGGTCACCCAGAACCACTGGAAACATTCCTAAAAGATACTTTCACAGCTGGAGGATTGGTCGATATTCTTCCGTAGGTTCTGGTTCCAATGTGGAGGAATGACAAGCAGGGGGTGGATGGTATTTCAAAAAGATTGGATAGAAATTTTGTGCCGAGTGATCTACTTGAGAAGGTGGCACAATATCAGGCCTGGGTGGCGTTTCCTTTTGTCTCAGACCATGCCCCTATTGTTCTCCAAATTGACTATGCCCAACAACGGATATGCTACCCTTTTAAATTAAACCCGGGTTGGATTCAGGAAGCAGAGTTCACCCGTATAGTTAAATTAAACCCGGGTTGGATTTGGGAAGCAGAGTTCACCCGTATAGTTTCAAATATTTGGCAGGATCCGAAGTTTTATCAAGAGACTGGGTGCCAACACATATTGGTATGGAAGCTCCAATGCCTTAAATTGGAAATAAAAAAGTGGAGTAGGAATCACAAAAAACTTTTGACACAAAAGCTGGACACACTTGAAGAGGATTTACAAAACTTATATCAAGCATCGTTAGTGGATTTGCAGAATGAGGACTTAACCGAACAGATAAGCAAAAAGGAAGTTGCAAGATTACAGGTATTAAAAGAAGAGGAAGAATCTCGGCACCAGAAAAGCCGAGCGGTTTGGTTACATAGCGAAGATCGCAATACTAAGTACTTCCATAACCTATCAAGCGCCCAAAAAAGCCATAAACACGTCTGGGACCTACATTCAGAGGAGGGGAGAAAACTTTCGGGGCAATTAGAATTAAAGGAGGAAGCTGTAAATTACTTCAAACACCTAGGAAATACATCGGGAATAATCAACGAGGATCAAACATCAGTGACAAACCTTTACCCACAAATGGTGACTGAGGAAGATACACAGGTTTTGGAAAAACCGTGCACATTGGAGGACATTTAGTATATTCTAAAGGGTTTTACCAAAGATAAAAGCCCAGGCCCGGATGGCTGGACAGTGGAGTTCTTCCTCCACTACTTTGAGCTAGTGGGTGACGATCTTCTCGGCATGGTTCATGAATCTAGACAGGATGGAGATGTGATAAAATCTTTAAATTCCACTTTCATAGTGTTAATCCCAAAAGCTAATAATCCTGCCACTTTCGAGGATTATTGCCCCATCTCTCTATGTAACTTATGTTATAAAATAATTGCAAAATTGTTGGCTAATAGACTGAGGCCGATTATTTCCAAAGGTTTAGCTAAGGAGTAGTTGGGCTTTTTACATGGAAGATAGATACTGGATGCGGTGGGGACGACTCAGGAATGCCTCCATAACATAAAAGAAAAAAACCATAAGGCTTTAATCTTAAAGCTTGATCTGAGGAAAGCCTATGATATGATCAGTTGGGAGTTTTTAAGAATGATCCTTATCAAGTCAGGTTTCGATTTAGCAACTACAAGGTGGATCATGAGTTGCGTTACATCTGTTTCTTATGTTGTCTTAATAAACGGGGAACCTTCACCGTTTTTTCAAAGGGGAAAGGGTCTCAGACAGGGATGCCCACTTTCGTTGCTCCTTTTTATCTTGGTTATGGAAAGTCTAAGAACTATTATAAAAAAGGAGAAGGAAGTTGGCTCATTAACAGGAATAAAGGTCTCAAGAATTACGAAGATCCTACACCTCCTTTTCATGGACGATGTGTTGATTATGTCAAAGGCCTGTCTAACTGAGTGGACTGTGATTGCTGATATATTGAAATTTTTTCAAAAATCTACGGGGTTACAGATTAATGAAGGTAAATCTACTTTCCATACGGCTGGCATGGAGGAGGTAGATTTGTTTCCCTTCAAAGATCTCTTTCTGTATATATTCTAACCTATTGATTATGACTTCAAGTATCTGGGTTATTTTCTTAAGCCAAACTGTTACAAAGCCTTGGATTGGGGCTGGCTCATTAAAATTTTTGAAAAAAGACTAGATCATTGGTGTAATCGTTGGCTCACTCTGGGTGGCCGCCTAGTATTGATTAAAGTAGTGCTGGTCAGCCAACTTGTTTTTTGGATGTCAATGGATGTTATCTCGTCTTCAATTCTTAAAAGACGAAGACAATTAATCTATACTTTTCTTTGGTTAGGGGGCAAGGAAAAGAAACACATTCACCTAGTTAATTGGGACAGCCTAGCAAGGCCAAAAAAAGATGGAGGGTGGGGGATAAAGAATTTGGAACTCTTTAGCAAAGCTCTGGCGACAAAATTGCTATGGCGTGGGCTCTCCACCGAGGGGATCTGGAAAAAGTTCATTAAAAAAAAATACTTACCTTACGCCTCTGTTTCACTCTGGTTTAGATTGGAAACAAACTCTCAGGTTGATTCATTACCTGTATGGAGGAATTTATTAAAATCAAAGCCTTTACTAGACCACTGGCTTTGCTAGAAGACGAGTAATGGTTGCTCGATACAGGTGGGCAAGGACCAAATTAGGTGCCTTGGAAAATTTTCCTATTTGTCGGTACCTTTAATGAATGCTATAAAGAGTAGTGGTTTAACTTTCCTTTATCAAGCAAGGAACACATCTTCGAATTCGCCTTCGGTGTCATATTGGAAAGACTCTTATCAGTTTGGCCTAATTGGTGACCAAGCATTCGAATGTGATAGGTATAAAAGAGCACTCGCGGGAGCTGGTATTCTTCTAGGTCCTTTGGAGGACGAGCTTAGATGGTTCGGGGGAGATGGTTCAGGCTTCCCTATGGTTAAAAATCTGTACAGAGCTATGTCTGAGAGTTAGTGGGATCTAGCCAACGATGAGTTTGTGGGCTCAAACATAACAATCTTCTCTTCAATGATGGATCCACTCTCCCGTTGGTGGTGTAAAAAAAGTCGTTGCTGAGTTATAATGCAAGTAAGGTTATACAGGGGGCAAAAACTACAGTAAAGATAAGAGCACCTCCGAAGCTACAGGGGATCGTGGGCTGATTTGATGGTGTGACTGCTGGTAATAGACAAATCAATGGGGCTGGTGGTGTCATACAAATTGAACATAATTCACTTATCAAATGGACTTTTAACCTGGGTGCAGACACAAACAACATGGTGGAGTTGATTGGAGTGTGGACAACCCTCTTACTAGCAAAAATTCATAATATCTAGTCGATCCAAATCACTGGGGACTCCAAAATCGTGATAGATTGGTGTAATGGCAGAGGCAGGCTCCATAGCTTGGCGCTGGAAGGCTGGAAGGATCGTATTACGAGGCTTCACATCCACTTTAACAATTTATCCTTCACACACTCCTACAGGGATTTTAATAAGACAACTGATGATCTTTCAAAAAGAGCGCTCTTGGACATTGAGCATATTGGTCAGATCGTCTATATTAAGTGGACAGACAATGCGCTAGGTATCACGCATCTCATTAATGTATTTTGACCATTAATCCATGATCAAGGTAGAGTCTATCTGTAGGATGGAGGCAATGTTTTTCTCTTGCTACAGGAGTCAAATTTTGATTTGTAAATGGATCCCTGCAATCAGGGGCAATCTCTGATTGTAATTGTATTTTGGTTGATTGATAGTCAAAACTATGATTTCGGGTTGTAGTCCTTGGTCTATGACCATATATCTAACCTTATCAACCTTATAAATATGAGAAAAAACAACATTGTAATTTTTATATTGACTAATATAAGTGTAATTTTCTTAACTAGAAATATATAATATAATATTGAGACCCTACTAAAAATGAATTATTTAAAATTCAGTAGTGTATCTTATTATTCAAACATACAAAATACAAAAATATAAGATGTAAAGTGCCTATAAATATAAGAAATATAAGATATAAATTGCCTATACTTTATGGGTAAAAGATTTAGGTAAACATCAAGTTGTACAAGGTTCCCATAGAATGAAAAAGAATTGCAAATATTTTTTTTATGAATCATTTTTTCATAAAAAAAAAAAAAAAAGTGTTGAAATAAATCTATACAAAACATTTCAAATTTAATAATTATATTTTTATATAATATTTATTATATTATATAATATATATAATCTAAATAATATATTAGATAATAAATATAATATAAATATAATAATAAATAATATATTAGATAATAAATATAATATAAATATAATAATGTATAATAATAAATATATAATACAATTTTTTTATATTTAGATGTGGTGATTGGTGAAATTTATTGATTGTGTAATTGATTCTACATATTGAAAAACGTGAAGGGAGCAATAACACTTCAATTCTATCAACCAATTAGAAATGAGAAACACAAATATTTTTATTATATCAAAAAATATATATTTGTTTTGCTATGTTAAACATTACATTGCATACACAAATTTATAGTAAAAAGCAAATTAATGTCACATCAAAAACAAACTCATTGCTATAGTCCCTTGACAGGAACTAATAAAAATTATTATATATATATATATATAAAACATCATTGTTTTTATTTTTATTTTTTGTTATTAAAAAAATGTTGAAATAAATCTATACAAATAAAAATTATTATATATATAAAATATCATATTGTTTTTATTTTTTTTATTTTTTAATGAAACAATAATAATATGATATATTTGGTTGTTATTAATTTATTAAACAACCATCAAATCTTTACATTATTATACTTTCATTTTTTTTTCAACTCTAAACCTTACCTTTAAATGATAATTTTCTAACATACCTTTTCTTTTAAAGATTATGAAAATGTAGCAACATTAACAAGTTTTGAATATGATTAAAAAAAATACAATATATTATTTATTTATTTTTCCAAACAATTTGAATAATTATCAATAGTACACAATACTTTACATTTGGCACATAAACAAAGTGCAACAAGATTAACCAGCTTTAATAAAAAATAATTAAAAAATATTGAATATATTAAAAATTATTAATAATATAAAATAATATAATAATTAAACATTATATTTATTTTATCATTACAATCACAATATTACACAATTTTAAAATTAAAAATAAATAAAAAAAATATTGAATATATTAAAAACTATTGATAGTTAATAATGTAAAATAATATAATATAAAATAATATAATAACTAAACATTATATTTATTTTATCATTACAATCACAATATTACACAATTTTAAATTTAAAAATAAATAAAAAAATATTGAATATATTAAAAACTATTAATAGTTAATAATGTAAAATAATATAATAACTAAGCATTATATTAATGTTATCATTATAATTACAATATTACACAATTTTAAAATTAAAAAATAATTAAAAAAATATTAAATATCTTAAAAACTATTAATAATTAATAATGTAAAATAATATAATAACTAAGCATTATATTTATGTTATCATTACAATTACATTACAGTATTACACAATTTTTAAGTTGTGATGGTAATATATTATTTGTCTTATTTCCCATATCAAATAATGTCATTATATAGTTTGAATCATATAAACTATATAGTTTGAATTTAAAAAAAATAATTATAAATATTTTAAAATGTCATTATATATAGTTTGAATCTTAAAAAATAATTATAGATATTAATTGATAATATATAAATATTTATAAATTTAAAATTAATATTTTATTAACATATTTAAAAAGAAAAATTAAATATTATTTTTCAAAATTTATAAACAGGTTTTTTAATTTAATTGCACACTTCACCCATAGTCCAGATTAAATTGACCATATCATAACCATACAGTAAATAACAATCCTTCTAAATTTCCTTGCGTTACAATACAGGCCAATACTGTGAATCTTCTGGCCATGCTTTTTGTTTTGTACTCACTGCTTAATTGTTATGATTCCTGCACTTTCTTTTGGATTCATGTCCTGAGTGGTGGATTCATGTCTCCGGTGCATTGCAGTTTCTCTGAAGTAACAATCGCACCAATCCCATGCACGAATCCCAAAGCATGCAAGAATCAATTCGCATTCGTGAAGTATTTTCCCATTTCTCGTTAGCTGGTGAATCATACGTATTGGATGAAACAGTTTTCCCAGGTATTTGACTCCCAAAACTGTCCTGGACGGACTACGAGTCCTCAAAATTTCAAATTTACTGTGACATGAGTCCTGCATTTAGTCAATGTCATCTAGTGATATGGATTTCGCTCACACTGTATTCCACTAATCATCATTGCTATTTCCATGGCAATTACACGATCCCTCTTTCTATTGTTGAGAGTGGCAATACACAACACCAGCAGAGCCACCCTCTCAACAATTCCAATGGTTTCTCGCGGGGAACCCATATCAAAACTAATTGGGAACTCTCAAATCCCTTCCGCGGGCGTTGGCGCAGGAACAATAATTGCACTCTGCAAGCAAGATCGATTGAATGAAGCAATGCGCATATTTGATGCCATGGACGAGAGAAATATAACGATGCACACAGTTGCTTATTGTTCTCTCTTGCAGGTCTGTGCCAACATGAAAGCCTTGGAAGAGGGAAAGAGATTACACGCCCATTTGTGCAGAAATAAATTTGAAGATAACGAGCTCTTTGGAACAAAGCTTACGTGCATGTATGTGAAATGCGGGAGTATGAATGATGCCAAGTTGGTCTTCGACAAGCTGTCAACGCCAAATGTATTTTCATGGACTGCAATGATCGGAGGATATGCCAGAAATGGATGCTGTGAGGAAGCCATCGCTCTTTATGATCAAATGCAGATATCAGGTATGCAGGCTGATAAATATATATTTCCTTGTGTACTCAAGGCATGTGCTCAGTTGAATGCTTTAGAAAGGGGTAAGGGGATTCACGATGATATAATTAGAAGTGGGTATGAGTCAGAGCTTGTGGTAAGTAATGCGCTAATTGATATGTATGCGAAATGTGGAAAACTTAAGTGTGCACGTCAAGTGTTTGACAAAATGCCTCAACGAGACGTCATCTCCTGGACTGCCATGATTGCAGGGTGTAGCCAGAATGGGCAATTTGACATGGCATTGAGGCTTTTTGATCAAATGCAAGCTACAGGGCTAAAACCCAATCTGGTTACCATTACAAGTGTTCTGCCGGCATGCTCCCAGTCATCGTATTTGCAGCAGGGTAGGGATATTCATGATTACTTGAGTAAAAGTGGGTATGAAGCTGATGGTTTTGTTGGAAATGGACTAATAGACATGTATGCAAAATGTGGGGACTTACAGAATGCACGCCATGTGTTCAATACAATGTATCAAAGGGATGTGGTGTCATGGAATGCAATGATTGCAGGTTATGCACAAAATGGGCACTGTAATGAAGCATTGGCACTTCTTCAGCAAATGCAAGTGGAAGGTATAAAACCAAATGTGATCACATGTACGGGGATGATTACAGGGTTTATGCAGAATGGACAATGGGACGAAGCGCAAGATTTGTTTCAGCAAATGCAACTGGCAGGCATAAAGCCGAATGTGATCTCTTGGACTGCAATGATTGCAGGTTATACTCAGAATGGGAATGGTGAGAAGGGATTGATACTCTTTTGTCAAATGATAAGGGATGGGGTGAAGCCCAATTCAGTAACCATTGCTAGTGTTCTCCCTGGATGTGCCCAACAAGCAGCTCTGCAAGAAGGCAAGGGTATCCATGGTTGCATAATCAGAAGCGGATTTGAATCAGATTTAGCTGTAGGTAGTGCTCTTGTAGCCATGTATGCTAAATGTGGGAGTATAGAAGATGCACATCAAGTGTTTAACAACATGCCTCTAAGGAACGTGGTTTTATACAATGCAATGATTACAGGTTATGCTACATATGGGTATGGTAAGAATGCCCTTGCCCTCTTTTACCAAATGCAACAGGCAGAAATCAAGCCAGACCGCATCACACTCACCGGGGTTCTGTCTGCATGCAGTCACGCAGGCCTTGTGGATGAAGGATGGAAGCATTTTGAGTGCATGAGTCAAGATTACCATATCATACCCTGTTTGGAGCACTATGCCTGCATGGTTGACATTCTTGGCCGTGCTGGGCACTTATATGAAGCAGAAAGTTTTATTCACAAGATGCCATTTCAACCTGGTGCTGATGTGTGGGGAGCCTTGCTTAGTGCCTGCAGAATCCATGGCAATATAGACATAGGTGAACGTGTAGCAGCTTACCTCTTTGAGTTAGAGCCAGAGAATGCTGGGAATTATGTGCTGCTATCAAATATCTATGCTGCAGATGGCAGGTGGGAGGATGTTAAAAATATGAGAAAAATGCTTAAAGACAAGGAGTTAAAAAGGAGGCCAGGATGCAGTTGGATTAAGGCAGGGAACAGGATGCATGCATTCATCATAGGAGACAATTCACACCCACAAATGAATAAAATCCATGCAATGTTGGACATCTTGGCTGGGCAGATGAAGAAGGCAGGTTATTTGCCTGACATGAAATCTGCACTGCATGATGTAGAGGCTGAAGAGAAAGAACACTCTCTTTGTGGTCACAGTGAGAAGCTGGCCATTGCATTTGGCCTTCTCAACACATGTCCTGGGACGCCTCTACGAATCTTCAAGAACCTTCGTGTATGTGGTGATTGCCACACTGCCACTAAATTCATCTCGAAAATTATCGGGCGAGAAATTATTATGAGGGATGTAAACCGTTTTCATTGCTTTACTGATGGATCGTGTTCTTGTGGGGATTATTGGTGAAAGGAATTGCAACCAGCAACAAATGTGTGCTTGCAGGACATTCCTATGCATATTATTTGCCTTTGGATGAAAGAAGTACTATTTCTATTCCTGGTAAGTTGAAGTCCTATCAAGCTTTTATGCTCTCGTTTAGTTTGGATGAATCATTGCATCAGATGTATTTTATGCTCAATCATGAACCATGGATATATTGGCCAGGCATGGCATCCTTACATTATATGTAATTATGTAGTAGAATATCGGGCTAAGTGTAACACAATAACATTGTTGAGCTGAGCAGTTTGTTTCATATGCTGATCATGGATTATGAAATGTCTGAGTATCATATGGCCTGGTGTCAGATTGATGTTACGCTTTTTGACTGAATACCATCTATCTATGGATGCTTACTTCTTGAGCTGAAATGGTAAGAAAGTTGACTCTCAAGCCTTTTGTTGGTTCCAGCTCACAGAACCTGCGTTTTAGTTCTTAAAAATGCAAATAGAATATAATAAAGAAATGTATTTCTGAATCGATGCAAGTTAGAAGAAGAGTAGAATGTGGTCTGTGTATAAAAATTACTTTGAATTTGAATCAGGGATTTAACCAATTTTTCCCATATTAATGTTCATCGCATACAGTTTCTGTACAAGCTACAGAAACCTCACTGGTAATTTTAGAAATATATCTTTCTTATGATGGGTGCCATTTCCTCTTTATAGATCCATTCAGTGTGTTTCTAGGCCAAGTTAATGCTCGAGTCAGGGACTACATTATCAGTGGTAGCTTGCTCCTCAACTTGTGTTGTCTGTATAGATATTTGGATAACAAGCTAACATTTGCTAGGCCGTATGTATTCATCTTGGAAGTATTATAAAAAAATGTGTGTTGTGATTCCATGCATATAGTTGTCATCGTCTGTTTTCTGCTTTTGATCAGGAAATCTGAGATGAAAAGAAGAATTATGAATTACTTCATATTCACTACTATTCAATGTACACACAACGCAAACAGGTAAGAGGACTAATTGAATTAATATAGTAAACGATATTATCTTGTAAGGAGTGTTAGAATTAGGGTAAAA
>ML795461.1:629146-643529 GCA_009831015.1 Picea engelmannii
ATATTGTGCGTTATAAGCCTCGGTCTAGCTGAAGGTACACTACAACCGGTAGTTAGAGAGTTTCAATATTCCTTTTTAAAGACTAATTTTCAGATCTGGAAGTTTGTGCATTAGATCTCAGAGATGGCCTTGGCTAGCCTCAAATTCAAGGATAGACTAGATGGAGCCTCAAATTTCTTGTCATGGAAAGTGAGGGTTATGCTCTTATTAGAAGATAATGATCTCTAGGATATTGTCAAGGATGTTGTACCTTTGCCTACAAATCCACAACAATTGGCAGCTCGCAAGAAGAAGGAAGGGAAGGCCAAGTGGAAGATCATGGATGCCATAAAGGATCATTCGATCTCTCATATTTTTGAGAAGAAAATGACAAAGGAAATGTTTGATGTGTTGATTTTGTAGCTTCGGGAGGTATTCCCACTAGATGCCAAGGTGCCAGGCTTGTGAGAAATTTTGTTGGCACTAGTTTAGCTTTTTGTTTTGTCAAAATCAGCTTAGAAATGAGTTTGGGGCCTCATGGGCTTTGTGATGGGCTTTGGGGGTTTGTGATGGAGCTTCACACCCACATGAGCCTACATTTGAGATGACTTGTGAAAAGACTCCTTGACACGCACTCCTTGGACTTGTATATATAAGAGATCAAGTCATTGTGACAAAACACAACTGGAAGAACTTGGTGATTTCAGTCCAAGAGCTTGGAGATTGCAGTCCACCCATGGAGAGAGGCCGCTAGGCCTCAGTCTGCTATGTTTTTGTCTTGTTTGGGCAGGTACCTTGCTGGAAAAGAGGGCCGAGTGAGGCTAGCAGCAAAGGGAGGAGGCTCGGTCTGCCTAGGAGAGGCAGGCACAGCTTGGAAGATACTCAGCCTGCCAAGAAAGCCTAGCCGCAGTCTAATAGGAGAGCTCGACCTGCCTTGAAGAGGCTGCAAGTGGCTCAACCTAGTAGGATAGGGGAACCACAGGCCCTAGGAAGGCTGCTACAGGTTTCAGTCAGGTCAAGGAGGATGAAAGAAGGTAGTAGTAGCAGAGTTAAGGGCTGTAGCAGCTTGGAGCAGGCTGTCTTGTAAGAAAAGGGTGCAACAAGCTGCTAGAAGGATCTACCAGCAGTGAAGGAAGTATAGTACAGCAACCTACCAGGAGCTGACAGGTATCTAGCAGCAGTTTGAAAGGCTGAAACAGCACCCTTGAGGGCTGACAGGTGGGCATCAGCAAGGGAAACTTAGAACAGAAATCTCCAAGCTGTTGACAAGTGTCCAAACAACAACATAGAAAAAAAGACAGCAGTTCTAAGGAGTAAACCTTGGACAGCAGTGTTGTTGTAAGTGTTTCTAGCATATTTTTGTAAAGGAATTGGCCTATTGTCCCGGTACGGGAGCCCATTGACTCTTGGCATAAGAATCTTGATCAAACACTTAATTTAAAGTCTATGTTCCGCTGTGTTAAAGTTAGGCATCTTAGTGTGTTTATGCTTACAGTTTGAGTTGAGTAATTTGTGCATAACTGTGGAAGTATTAGACCAGATCTAAGATGCAGTAAAAAAACTAACATGGTATCATAGTTGAAGGTTTAAAGAAAGAAGGGGATCATCTTGAGACACACTATTGACTACAACACTCTTCTAGTGTTGTTTTTTCTCTTGTTCTTGTTCTTGTTCCGGGTAGGGCAAGATGGTGAACACTTTGAAGCTTGAGGACAGGTTGGAAGGGGCAACGAACTTCTGGGTTT
This sequence comes from Picea engelmannii, assembly GCA_009831015.1. Lineage (NCBI taxonomy): Eukaryota > Viridiplantae > Streptophyta > Pinopsida > Pinales > Pinaceae > Picea > Picea engelmannii. The sequence goes on from ML795461.1 coordinate 630,871, forward strand.
GGAAGGAAAGGGTTCTCCTTCTATCAGAAGAAAATGACCTCAAGGAGTATGTTGAGAGTGTGGTTGCAGCCCCTACCGATCCACAGGAGTTGACAACTCACAATAAGAAAGAAGTGAAGGCCCAACAAGTGTTGCTTGAGTCCGTGAAGGACCACTTGATTCTTCACATTGCCGAGAAAACAACTGCCAAGGAGATGTATGATGCTTTGGTGGGTCTTTACTAAAACAAGAATATTGGCATGACAACCACACGCTGGGGTTACCTGGGGTTACACTTGAAGCATCGGCTTTAGATTGTCAAGATGACCTGTGAGGTACAATTGTCAGTTACCTCATGAATATTACTTACATCCGAGATCAACTCATAGCTATTGGCGAGACAGTGCAGGATGCCGAGTTAGTGAATGTGGCTTTGAGAGGTCTTCCCAGGTCTTGGGAACCATTTGTGCAGGGGATCTGTGCACGAGAGAAGTTACTAGATTTTGAGAGACTATGGACAGATTTTATCTAGGAGGAGACACAGTTGGTGTCTAGGGATGATTTGGATGGTCCAATGAAGAATGGCAGTGATGAGAACCAGGCCCTTGTAACCCGCACTAGGAGGGGTAGAAGAGGTTCTCTAGACAGAAGAGGTCCACCAGGAAGTAGAGATTTTCCGAAGAGAAGCTTCTCCAAGGCTGAGATGGAAGAAGGATCTTACTAAGATCAGATGCTTTGAGTGTCATGATTATGGTCACTATGCTTCACAATGTCCACACCGGAGGGGAAGGGGAAGAAGGCAGTAGGCATCAACAACAGAGGTTGATGACGTTGCAGACAAGTTCAAGAGGGAGATTTTGTTGGTCTCCTTACTTTCAGGGACTGTTTCTAATAGGGAGAGATGGTTGGTGGATAGCGGAGCATCTTTCCATATGACAGGTGCACGAGAGTTGTTTGACAGTCTCACAGAGACCGGCTCAAACTTATGTGTGGAGCTTGGTACGGGAGCCAAGTATTTAGTACAAGGATCCAATACAGTGTCGTTTTGATTAGAGTCAAGAGAGATACTAAGGGTGTCGAATGCGTTGTGGGTGCTAGAACCCATGAGTGTCCTCTCAGTCTCAGAGATTGAGAGGAAGGGCTATCATGTATTGTTTCGATATGGACAGGTATTGCTTGTGCCTAGACATACTAGCTTCATATCAACAATGGTTCTTGGAGTTAGGGAGGGCAATCTATATAGGATGAGGGGCCAACCTATGGGTGCTATGGATAGCAGGGGCAGAGAGACAGAGGAGGAGGAGAAGGTAGCTCCACCATTGGTAAGGCAGATGGCCCCACCAGTAGCACAGGTCCAGAGGGAGCAGGTGGATCCATGAAGAGTGAGGCAGGTGGCCTCACCAACAACACCAACTCAGAGGGAGCCAGAGGGAGCCAGAGTTTAGAAGGAGACGACCCTCAAGATCCACGAGGGAGGAGAAACCTCCTAGGACTATGGAGAGGACAATGGACAAGGAGTAGATGGCCCTAGAGGATGTGCAGACTCAGAGGGAGAGATGGTCATCCAGAGGGAGTTCCCCCTCAGGTTCAGATTGGAGTGAGACATCTTCCAGGACAGGTAGATAGGTCTCATGGGTTGAGGAGGTCAGACAGGAGATGCAGGAGCAGGAGGCTTCTGAGAGTTGTGTACCTTCCATGGAGGATCCAATTGACTCAACATGTTTTGATACGGTGATAGAAGAGGCAACCAATTAGGAGATAGGAATTGCTTCAATCATAGAGGGAGTAGCCAGTGAGGCAGCTTGGACAACATGATTTTCCTCAGTGACCGAGGATGCAACTAGTCAGATAGATTTTTCCTCAGTGACTGAGGATGTGGCCAGTCAGACAAACTGGACAACAAGATTTGCTCCAGTGACAGTGGATGTAGCCAATCAAACAGACTTGACAACATGACTTTTTCCCGTGACAGAGTTCACAAACCCATTTGCCACAGTGACAGAAGGAGTAGCCAGTCTAGACTATTGGAGTATAGATGTTTGAGGCAAATCTATTGTGTGTGACAGTGGTGCATCCAGATGTAGGAGGATGTGATACCTCCCTCGCTAAGAGGGAGTGTTGATTTTGTAGCTTCGAGAGGTATTCCCACTAGATGCCAAGGTGCCAAGCTTGTGGGAAATTTCGTTGGCACTAGTTTAGCCTTTCGTTTCGTCAAAATCAGCCTAGAAATGAGGTAGGGGCCTCATGGGCTTTGGGGGTTTGTGATGGGGCTTCACACCCACATGAGCCTACGTTTGAGATGACTTGTGAAAAGACTCCTTGACACACACCTCTTGGACTTGTATATATAAGAGATCAAGTCATTGTGCCAGAACACAAGTGGAAGAACTTGGTGATTTTAGTCCAAGAGCTTGGAGATTGCATTCCACCCATGGAGAGAGGTCGCTAGGCCTCAGTCTGCTATGTTTTTGTCTTGCTTGGGAAGGTACCTTGCTAGAAAAGAGGGCCGAGTGAGGCTAGTAGCAGAGGGAGGAGACTCGGTCTGTCTAGGAGAGGCAGTCTCAACTTGGAAGATACTCGGCCTGCCAAGAAAGCCTAGCCACAGCCTAATAGGAGAGCTCGACCTGCCTTGAAGAAGCTACAAGTGGCTCAGCCTAGTAGGATAGGGGAGCCACAGGCCCTAGGAAGGCTTCTATAGGTCTTAGTTAGGTCAAGGAGGTGGAAAGAAGGTAGTGGCAACAAAGTTAAGGGTTGTAGCAGCTTGGAGCAGGCTCAGTCTTGTAAGAAAAGGGTGCAACAAGCTGCTAGAAGGATCTACCAGAAAGAAGAGAAGTGATGGCAACAAACATAAGGCTATAGCAATAAGTTTGAGGGCTGGACAGGTGGCGAACAGTGAAGGAAGTTTAGTACAACAATCTACCAGGAGCTGACAGGTATCTAGCAACAATTTGAAAGGTTGAAACAGTGCCCTTGAGGGATGACAAGTGGGCAACAACAAGGGAAACTTAGAACAAAAATCTCCAAGCTGTTGACAAGTATCCAAACAACAATATAGAAGAAAAGACAACAGGTCTAAGGAGTAGACCTTGGACAACAGTGTTGTTGTAAGTGTTTCTAGCATATTTTTGTAAAGGAATTGGGCCATTATCCCGATAAGAGATCCCATTGACTCTTGGCATAAGAATCTTGATTAAACACTTAATTTAAAGTCTATGTTCCACTGTGTTAAAGTTAGGCATCTTAGTGTGTTTATGCTTAATGTTTGAATTGAGTAAATTGTGCATAACTGTGGAAGTATTAGACTAGATCTTAGATGCAATAAAAAAACTAACATGATGCCTTGGTTAGCCTCTACCATAGTGAGAACATAAACAAAAAGATGATATTGTGAAACAAACTTAGATCCATAGAGATGGCCAAGTAAGATTTAGTCACCAATTATCTTATGAAGGTCACGCAGATTCGTGATCCACTTGCATCAATTTAGGAGAAGATTGCAGATGCAGAGCTAGTGAACATGGCATTGAATGGATTCCCAACTTCATGGAAACCATTTGTCAAAGGTATTTGTGTTTGTGAGAACCTTCCTAACTTTGAAAGGCTATGGGATGATTGTATCCAAGAGGAGACTCAGATGGAGTCAAAGGCCAACAAGAAGGGTGGTGATGAGAACCTAGCCCTATTTGGTCAAACAAATAAGGGTAGAGGTAAAGAACCCAAGAAGGGTAAGGGAAAGAGTGAGGAGTTGGCCTTGTTATTGCGCAATTTGTACTTTCCCAAAAGCCAAAGGCAAGTGAACAATAAATTGGCGTAACAGAAGGTTGTCCTATCACTGTCACCTAAACCAGACACCTCTTTCTATTTAGGGGTAGCACCCCAGGGGAGATGTCCCCGATGACCTTGGGGTTTGAGAAGGCTAAGGTAAGAGTATCAAAAGGTTCCTCCCCTCTCACAAGTCACTCTGATCAGAAAGTCCCAATGGTTTTAATAAGATGAAGCAAAGATTTGCTTAAGTCTACTTGCCCAGAACAAGACAACAAGAAAAACACTATTTGTAAGTACCAATTGATGTTAGTGCTTCATAAAACCATGGACTTTGAATAAAAAGCATAAGCTGATGTAAAAGATGAAGCAACAAAAATATTTATAACAGCAATGTATATACAGTAATAGCTTCACAATTATGTCTTAATAAAGCTTCAATAATGACCAAAAATGATAACCTAAAATTGGCAATATGCTAGTATTTGTCAGAAGCAATGAAGGCAATGTAAAATCAGCTTTAACACTTGCTTTTAAGATGCTTTTACTGCTGTCATAGATGGCTGTAGCTATTTTTTGCAACAACAACAACATAGTTAGTAAGTCAGTCTAATCTAAGGTTAGAAGTGGTTAGTAAAGACCTTGAAGTAGATGGTTTAAAGGTTATTTTCATCAATCAATCAATTGTAAGTTATGAACTAGTGCCTTTAGGGTAAATGGAGTCACTTTTGTAGCAACAATTCTTATGGGAAACAAATGATAATGGGTGAGCTAAAGGCAAGAGGGAGGATGGTTGAGGTGTTAGTAACCTAAGGCCTCAATCATCCAAAACCCTAGAAGGAAAAAAACTACTAGGAAGTAGGTAACCCTAGGCCCTAGCGATTTTCCTTCTTCTTTAGGTCAAGCTTGAAATAAAATGAAAGCTTAATGAAACAATAGTACTAGAGTGCTACTAAGGTAGGGCTCTAGTATATGCTGCAATGGAGGTGTCTTCTAGCAAAATCAAGTAGGTGGAGAGCTATTGAGAGAAGGACAATAACATGTGCTTTTCTCCTAGGGTTTCACACTAGCAATTTCATAATCTTATAAATGAAAAGTAAAAGATACCATAACCATTCAAAGAAAAAAGGATTGCAGATTCCTACTTACATTCACCAAGAATAATCTTGTCACAAGCCCTAGTTGAAGACTTTCCACCATGAACATGCAAAAATTCACCAATAAAAGCTCCCTCCAAGAGTTGCGCACCACTTAATTAAGCCAATAAGCCTTAAAAGAGGCCGAATTTCTGTGAGTGAAAGATGATGAAAAATATAAGAGATTTTTCCCTTATTTATACAATACAAATGACCTTTAATTACATTTTAGGTAAAGAAAGGCCGACATGGCCAGTTTACATCAAAAATCCAATTTTACATAAAATTGACAATAAAAACCCTAATTTTATCTTTTTAGGGTGACGTCATGCCCTTCCTAGGGTGACGTTGGGCCCCCTCTTGGAACGCTAGGCTTCCAAAGTGAAATGTTGGGGTTGAAAACCCCTCAGAAACTGTCACATGTGCCAACCAAAGCCATCCTCACGCCTAAAACCCAACTGGATGACGTCAAGGCTCAGAATGATGACGTCGGGGGCCTTCAAGGGCCAACATCATGGTGGGAGGGAAAGATCCCACTGGGTCCAGGCCTGCCAAAGTGCCTCTGGTGGAACGTCCTTCCTTTTTTCTGGTGCAAGCCTCCGATATCCCTCTGCCCTTGTTTGGGGTCTCAACATCCATTTGGTGGGATTTTAGCCCTATGGAGGTCTGAGCTAATCATCTCCCCATATGTACCTGTTCGTCGGGCATGGTCCTGCAACAACAACAAGTACGCCCTCCATGGGCTCATAAGTCACAGGGATCATAGCAATGCCAATCACATCCAATAATCAAGTTACCGAAACATGTGCATTAAACCCCCCTTTTCCTAGACAAGTGCTCAAAGACGTTATGCTATTCAACAAGTCAGGTTTGGAGAGGGTCTCAGGATGTCCTATTGGGCTAATTCTCTTCAGGTGTGGGGTGTTTCTAGGTGAAGACCAATCTAGGTCATGTAAATGCATGAGATGGTGTAGGGGATGTTTGTGCAAGGGATGCAATGATAACAAGGAAATGTAGGTCTTACCTGTGGGTGCCTCTGTAGAGGGTGAGCTGCACCTTGTCATGGATGCAATTGTTTCCTAGCCCATTCAATGCCTTTTTAGTCTTTGTCTTATTGCTTTTTCTTTCAAGAGAATAGCTGGAGGACACTGCACTGGCATGGTGACCAGTGGTGACAACGTTAGCCACAAGCATTTCACGGAGATGAGAAGGTTGGCTCGTGATGAGACCCCCTTTCTCTTGGCTATGCCACCAAGAGCCACTACCCTGGTGTGGTGACCAGATGAATAGTAGTGTCATATTTCTACATGGCCATGGACCTAATAGGTTGGCTCATGATGAGACCCCCTATCCACCAACTAGGTCTTGAGTTTTATTTTATTTTATGGGTCCCCCCTCTTTCTTGTTGAGAAGCCTTTTATTTCTTTCTCGGGGATCCTTGGGCAAAGCATCTCAAGGTTTGATCTTGGCTTTTAACTTTTGCCAGCTATTTTTACCCTCTGGGCCTTTAGCCCCTTCTTCCCACCAGGCAAGGTACAACCCTTACTAGCTTGGCAAAACCAATGCCCGAACCAATGTAGGGGATAGATGAGAGGGAAAAAGATGAAAAGTGATAAGTATGGAAGGGACAGACGACGACCTTTCATAGACCCACCCAGTGGCAACTCATGCCTAAGGGAACCAACTTGCTAGGGCACTCTGTCATCCCCCCCAGGTATGGGCAAGTTAAAAGGCATAATGTCCAAGCAAACGTCATGAAGCAAAAGAGAATTAAATGCACATATTCAAATGTTTTGAAAATCAGAGTGACACATACCATGATACCCAGACTCATTACCTCATGGAGCAAGACCCACTGCTACTTCAGAACCAGGCTGATGGGATGGATGCTGCTATTGTTGATAGATGGGAGGCGCTGAAGAAAATATGGGCCCTCCAGGGCCAAGCTCAAGTCAATATGGCTCTCAGTACTCCATGTCTAGGACCTGTGGGCCTTGAGACATAATCTCCTTAGTTATCCCTAGGATAGGGGATAACAGACCTCATAGCCAGGAAAGAAGGACTTGAGTAAAATCAAGTGTTTCATTTGTCATAAGCACAGTCATTATGCATCACAATGTCCAGATAAGAAGAAGTGTAAAGGGAAGTGGCGACAAAAGTAGGTAGTAGCCTTTAAAGAAACTCAGATGAACGAGTTTGTTGCCAAGTTCAAGAAGGATTTCTCAATGGTATCTTTCCTTTTTACCAACATGGTTTCGAGGAATGTGTGGTATGTGGATAGTGGGGCATCTTGTCATATGACATCAACGCGATGGTTATTTTCTAGTCTAATGAAGCAGGACTCAAGAGTACAGGTTGAGATTGGTGATGATGCCAAGTACCCAATAGTAGGAGTTGGTACTATTCCCTTCTAGCTTAAGTCAGGTAACTCTTTAGATTTTGATGATGTCTTGTTTGTTCCAAGTCTCAGAAATAACTTGTTTTCAGTCTCGATTATAGAGGCTAAGGGATATGTAGTTGAGTTCAAGTACCAGTAAGTCCTCATTAGGTTGAAGGAATTTAGCTTAGATACAACTCATGTAATAGGGGTTAGAGAAGGTAATCTTTACATGTTGCAGGGTGAACCGGCTCAAGACCTAGTACATAATAGTGACAACTTGTGTGAGTTGTGGCACCAAGAGGATGGGGCACCTGCATCACAAGGCACTACCTATTTTGAAGGAGATGGTCTCAGGTCTTCCAGAGTTCAACATTGAGCAACATGGAGTATGCAAAGGGTGCACGCTTGGAAAGCATGCCAAGGTTTCTTTTCCAAGTAGTGAGCATAGGTCTAAGGAGATTCTAGACCTAGTGCATTCAGATGTTTGTGGACCAATGTCAATAGCATCAATTTCAGGAATCATGTACTATCTTTCCTTGATTGGTGACTTCTCTCGCAAAACTTGAATCTACTTCCTAAAGACCAAGGATGAGGTCTTTAGCAGGTTTCAGGAGTTCAAAGCTCTAGTTGAATACTAGACATGGAAGAAGATCAAAGTCTTCAGATTGGACAATGGGGGTGAGTATACCTCCAAGGAGTTTGAGGGTTTCTGCAAGGAGGCAAGAATCACGAGGGAGCTGACTGTTCCGTACAACCCACAACAAAATGGGGTTGCTGAGCAGAAGAATTGATCCATCATAGGCGTTGCTAAGGCCATGATTCATGATTAAGACTTGTCGATGTTTATTTTGGGTAGAAGCATGCAACACAACAGTCTACATTCAAAACCAGTGTCCTCACAGGATCTTGAAGGACAAGACACCAAAGAAGGTATTCACTAGTGTGAAGTTAGAGGCAAGTAATTTTTGCATCTTTGGCTATCCAATTTATATCCATGTACCGGTAGAAAACAAGACTAAGTTGGAACCCTCTAGTGAGAAGGGTTTATTTGTAGGTTATAGTGAGACTTCAAAGACCTATAGGGTCTAGATTCCAGAGTAGAAGAAGACACTAGTGAGCAAGGATGTAAAGTTTGAGGAAGACTTTTCATCCAGGAAGTCCCATGAGCCTATTCCAGTGACAAAGGATGAGGAGTTGAAAGCTCCAAAGGTTGAGCCAGATTTACCAGTGATTTATAGGGCAATACAACAACCTTTAGTGAAGAGGAGGAGACAATAGCCCCTTCCACTTCTGTCAGGAGACCTCGATGGCTCACTCAGACATTGAGGGATGCTTAGGAGTATATTGAGGCTCCTAGGAGCACATTTAGAGAGAGCAGGCCTTCGAAGAAGTTTCCAAACTACATGGCATTGATGAGAAACATCATAGATTCCAAGCCTTCCAACGTTCAGGATGTAGCAGACTAGTAGGTATGGTGGGATGCCATAATAGAGGAGTATACTTCCATCATGAAGAATGATGTTTGGGACATCATGTCAAGACCAGAGGGAAAGTTAGTAGTGAGTTCCAAGTGGCTCTATAAGATCAAGCATGCAGTAGATGGCAGCATTAAGAAGTTCAAGGCAAGGTTTGTGGCAAGCTGGTTCTCCTAGAAAGAGGGAGTGGACTATGAGAAGACACTTGCTCCAATTGCGAGGTACACTTCCATTAGAGCAGTTATGTCCTTAGTTTCATTTATGGGATGGAGGATACATCAGATGGATGTGAAGACAACTTTCCTTAATGGGATCATTGAGGATGAAGTGTATGTTATTGCACAGAATGTAGTTTGGGCAAAGCCCAACCCCGACCACAAAGGTGTGACAACTATGGGAGTATTTACTCACTGTCACCTTAGATAAACACTCCTCTCACTTTAGTGATGATAGGAGGGGAATCCCGGGTGACCCTAGTGGAATTGCGATGGAAGGTGAGAAGAGATGAAGGATGCCCTTCTAGGTCAAGGTCGAGAGTGGAAATGAAGCTTAAGAATGAGTCTTGTGAGAAGGTAATTGGTTGCCAAGGTAGTGTACCTGCAAAACAATGTTAGCCCTGCCCGAAACAAGACAATATATATTGAATGAAGCCTCAAAACCAAAGGAGATACAACAATAAAACTTTGTTGTCCCAAATTGCAGCAGTATGGAAATATATATATCAGCAATAAATGAGTATAAGAGCTACAAAACATACCATCAAAATCAAGTGCGAGATGTTGGAACAAAGCTAACAATAAGTAGATGAATTTCCAATGGATAAAGCAAGACTTTGATAGCTAATAGAGGGCTGTTAGTTAGTGTTATCAACAAGATTTGTAACAGCCTTATGGCTGTAGGAAACTATTGCTACGACAGAAAATTCTAACGACTAAAATCAACAAACAATCCACTGGAACAAAAATATTTAACCAGTAGATTAATTATGGCAGCTTGCAAGTGAATTTTAGCGGCAAAAGAGTGAGCAAAGAGTGAGATAAAGATGAGTTTGCTGCAGCCCTATTGGCTGTAGCATAATTTTTATAACAACAATGAGATCATTTGGTTAATCAAGACGCCCTTAGGGCACAATTTATCTTAAAGCATGTAAAATCAAATTCCAAAATTAGACATTTCAATCTCCTTGATATCACTTTCACCAATGCACAATATTCAAATCTCCAATGCAAGTAGATTAGTGCCTTATCTATTGGGTTATGGGGTCTCTTGTTTATGAGCTAGGGTTTATTACTTCTCTAGGGGTGTAAGCCTTTTTACTCACTAGAGCAAACAAAACTTAGCAAGGTAAATCTACAAGGGTGTAAGCCCTTTTACTCCTTGTAGCAACCTTTGCAGAACAATGTTTTTCAATGACAATAAAGATAGATCTTGATGGAGGGTGTATGCCCTTATACTCCTCCAAGGGTTTAACAAAATTAACCTTAAAACCAAGAATAAACAACACAATTGCAGAAATGTTTTACCTAGTTCAAGAGAAACCAGGAAAACCCCTTACTCATCAAGAATATTCCACTACAATTGCCAAGAAACAAGCATCAAGAGATAGTGCTAGCTGTAATATACTTTAGGTATATTACAGGTCTTCTTTCCTAATAGACAAGTAGAAGCATCCACAATGCACCAAGAGAGAGATAGAACGAATTTCCCAAGTAGGGTTAAAATTTCAGCCAAGAGAGTAAGTAATTCTCAAAACCATGATGATAAAATGAGAGTGAAATGACCTTTATTTATACAAGGTCATCTAACCCTAATTTGTCCACTTTACAAGTCAACAACAAAATAGAAAGAGGACCGACCCTCTAATTTGTCGTTTCATTTAAAAATAACAAAATAATATTAAAATAAAACCCTTAAAGGGTGACATCATTCCCTAAAGGGTGATGTTAGGCCTCCAAGAGAGACGTTGAGCCTCTAGGTGAAATTCGTTGGGCCTCCAAAGGCCATGTGTCACCTCGTCATGTGCTAGAGTGATCGATAATGCATTTCTCTCCATTGAATCACATCACATCACCACCATAATCGTCAAACCCCATCAAGAAATGTGACATCAAGGGCTAGGATATGACGTCCTAGGCCTCCCAATGCCAACGTTCAGGTGCAAGGAGCCACAATGTCATGGTCACATGCTGTCCAAATGCCTCCGAAGGAAATGTTCATCTTCCCAAATGTGCAATGAGTGGGGGCACATCATCCATCCAATGGGCTTCAAGCCCCTATGAAGGTCCAAGTGATCTAGTTCCTCCATGGAAAAGCTTTCACCTGGAAAGATCCTACAAAGACAAACAAGTACACCCTCCAAGGGTCCACAAGTCACATGTATCATGCCAAGTAAGCCATATTTAATAAAAGAACCACCCAAACATGTGCATCAAATCCCCCTTTTCGAAATAAACAAATGCTCAAAGACCTTATATAACTTGCCAAATTTAAGTATGGGAGGGTTGTCATGGTGCCTTATTGGGCAAGTCAATCCCCAAGTCAATGAGTGTTTCCCAAGGGGACCCTCTCTAGGTCGTGTAAAAGAGTATGAGGTGGATGGGGGTGTGACTCTTGGGCATGGAGTTTCTTGACATGCAAGGGCTCATATTGTCACATTTATGGGTGCCTTTGTAGACGGTGTGTTGCATCCTCGTTTGCAATGCAACATTTTTCTAAGCCCTTAATTTGCCATTAATTGATTATGGTCCAAAGCATTGAGTGCTATGTGCAATGGAAAGTAAGGAGCACCACAATGCCACTTGAAGCTATAAGAACACACAGAGTGCCATGTGTAAGGAAAGTAAAAGACACCGCAAAATGCATTCCCTCACAGGACATTTATTTGATTATGTGTTTTATTTTACAGGTCCTTGATTTTTATGGAGAAGCGTTTCATTGCTCTCAGGACCTTAGGGGGAGCATCTAGAGGATAATCTACGACTCTTATATTTTTCCAGCTACAACTCCTCAGGGCCTTTAGCCCCTTCTTCCCATGAAATGAGGTCAGTGTTACTAGAAGCTCCCCCCCACCCCCCGCTCCACCCTCGGAACCCTGCTCCGAGCGAATCCTCCATGGAAGCTTCTCTAGAAGCCTGCTTCCGGATTTCGGAAGCTCGCTCCGAGGTGCAAAATGGGCGCTTCCTAATGAATCTTGCTGGCCTATTGCTCTATTCTTCTATTTCTTTAACAACATTTGTGGAACTTTACCTTGGCTCTGATTCTATGACTTAAATGTGGTAATCGAACACTGTGGACTGTGCTAAAAATCTGTACTAAATGCTGTTATAGAGTTGCTCTCATGGTATGTTATAGAGTTGCTCTCTATGGATCTTACACTGGCTCTGTTTCTATGACTTCAGACTAAGGACTTAGGAAACTACCCTAGCCTAGGGGGAAACCCTAAAGTCAATTAAGCTGAGTCATTATAGTTTAGAGTGGAAGTGCGAATTGCCTTAAATTGATTAGCACAATTAACCCAAGAAATCAATCCTGTACTTCAAAGATGTTGCAAAAAAATGTGACTTGGAGATTTACAAAATGGTTTAGTGACAGGAAGTTCCATGGGGCGCTTCATTACTTTACATGTCAGTCTATAGATGATAGATTCATAGCATTTAACAACTAGACTCTAGAGTCTAGCACATTTTAAACTTTATTGTTTTGGACCTTTCGATCTTCATAATTCAATGCAGATGGCCTATTTTGTAATCATAACTATTTGGTCATGACTCATGTTATTGTTGATAGTTGCTAGATGACTGATTTCATTCCATAACTTAATGGTCTACTTTCTATTATATAGCTTAAAAATTTGTATGTTGGTTTGTAAGTTTGTAATTGCTAGATTCTAGATGGTTGATGCTCGAATGATTAATCATTGATGTACTA
>ML795462.1:0-10227 GCA_009831015.1 Picea engelmannii
TATTCTTCTCTTGTATGCATGTGAAGAAAGGGGTTTCAGATTCGGGTAGAAGGTCAAAAGTTAAGTCTTGAGGGTCATGATCTGCGTATAAGCTTAGAGCCCTAGCTTATTAGTCCGTAGGGTAGAATACCCCACAACAATAATCGTGGGTTATCAAACCCGTGCACATATCAAATCGTGTACCACATATAATACAACAGTTATATGTATATAAAACTATGTGATATATACATCCACACGTAGTTATAACATATGGGCATATGTGTAATGGACCCACGGTTAAGTTTCAAAAACCGCGTGCAAACGGCATATGTAACACGGTCACATAAAAAAAATCCTCGCGACCACGGGCTGGGCATAAAAGTTGTTTGACCATTTGAAAACCGTGCAAACGGATTAAACCGCGCGCTCCGAGCCACGGGCATGTGGCATACCACATATAACCAAAGGTTTTAAAAACCCGTGCCCATAATACAATACACCGGTTATATATATATTTCCCGCGCGCGTTTTTATTACAATGGAAAACCATAACATATAAGTTATGTGATTACAAATCGCGCACAATACACAATATGCAATGTTTACATATAAAATATACGATGGGTCGGGGCTAGGCCCCGACCCGCCCCCCGACCGTATAATACAACAACCCACTTTAAATGTAAGTGCAATGGGATATGAAACAAGGTACATTGGCGGGAATATTGGCTAGCATAGTTTGTAAAGTTATATGTTGTGGGGAGGTCCGGGGGTCGAACCCCGCGGCCTCCATTATTTTTTACAAAGCAAATATAAGCCAATCAAATGAGGGACACGTGGCGCCCAAGCATTGGGCCACGTGCCCTCTTCTCATTCGCTTCCAATACGACATGTGTCAACATGTTACTGATCAATGAAAATCCAACCAAAATGCACCACATCATCAATACGCCACATCATCATGATGGTACGGCCTTCCACGTGGCCGTACGGACTGTACGAACATGTACAGTCAGCATCAAATTTTTCCCTGTTTGGCTCGACGGACAGATCGCGATATCTCCTCCATATGGACTCCGTTTGCAAAAGTAAATATACCGCCGGAATCAGGAAGACGAGATGGACGCAATGGCACCGTTTTCATCGCATTCCGAGCACTTTGAAATTTGAGCAAATTTTTGCCCCCTGGTCCAGATTTTGATCAGTAGGATATGTTTTCTATGTAATAAAGGCCAACATTAGTTAATAAGGACTAATAAATAAATGAGAATAAGTCAATGTAATAGGACCTAATAGAAGCTTCTGCTTCTAGAAAGATCTTCCTCTAGAAGTTTTCTTAGAAGGTAGAATTAATATAAAAAGTGTAGGAGGCATGGGTTAAGTTTGTCTTGGAGATTATTGTAATAGAGCTCTGCTATGCTGGAGGTTTCCCCCTTGAAAATGCAAGTGAACATTGCTATATTTAATAAATGTGCTCTTTCTGGTGTTACTCTGGTATTATTCTGATATTTTTTCTGATATATCATTGTTGTTCTGCCATTGCTTGCTAAATATTTCTGTTTTTCATATTATATTATATCTAGAATATTGCAGGCATTTACTTTCTTAGATGAGGAAGGGAACTTAATTTCGGTTCAAGGAATTCCAAGGGCTATAAATATCAAATAAGTTTCATCCTTTCAATTTAAGAACAACTCCATGAAAGGATGTCAAGTAGTTTCAACACACATGGAAGAGGCACCTAAGGATAAAGTGCTAAGTGTTTAATACTACACATTATTGAAAGAGTTTGAGGATGTCTTTAAAGAGATATTGAGATTGCCTCTATATCAATTTATCTATAAATTTGATGTCGGGAGTAGCACCCGTATCCAAGACTCCTTATAGGATGACTACACTAGAGTTGAAGGAGTTGCAGATGCAACTTGAAGAGATTCTGAAGAAGGGGTATATACGCCCAAGTGTGTTTCCTTCGGGTACCCTAGTATTGTTCATGAAGAAGAAGGATGGTACGCTGATTCTTTGTATCAACTTCAAACAATTGAACAAGGTAACAAAAAAGAATGGGTATCCTTTTCCAAGAATAGATGATCTGTTTGATCAACTAAGGGGAGGAAAGATATTTTTTAAGATTGATCTTAGATCTGACTATCACCAAAGGAGAATAAAAGAGGAAGACATCAACAAGACTTCCTTCAGAACAAGGTATGGTCACTACGAGTTCTCAATGGTGCCATTTGGGTTGTCGAATGCACCAACTATTTTCATGTGTTTGATGAATGGAGTTTTCAGAAGTTATTTAGATAAGTTTTTCATTGTATTTTTGGATGACATACTTATTTACTCAAAGTCTAAAGAGGAGCACAAGAAACACTTGAGGATGGTACTACAAGTATTGAGGGAGCATCAATTGTATTGGGAAATTGCTCATTTTATTAGCGACCGATTCATTATTCGGGTCATATTATTTCCAAGGAAGGTATAGCCATGGATTCAGAAAAGATAAAAGCCATTGAGGAATGGCCAACACCAAGAAATTTCATAGAGGTGATGTCCATTATGGGACTTGAAGGTTATTACAAAAGGTTTATTGAAGGATTCTAAAAAATTGCAATTCCAATTACATCTTTGCAAAATAAAGGTGTATGATTTGAATGGAATCCATATTGTGCAAGGAGTTTTCAGCACTTGAAGAGTTTGTTGACAAGCACACCAATTTTGAGAATTGTTGATCTTGATGCAGACTTCATTGTGTGCACATATGCATGCAAGGAAGGGATCGATGGAGTCCTTAGTCAGAATGGGCATGTGGTATGCTACACATGAAGAAAGTTAAAAGATCACAAAAGAATCTATGCTACTCATGTCTTACAATTGGAAACCATAGTGCATGCATTGAAGATGTGGCGACATCATCTTATGGGTAAAAGAATTGAGCTGAGGACAGACCATAGTGTTATGAAGTATTTGTTTGGACAACCAAGTTTAAATTCCATAAAAATAAGGTGGTTAGAATTTATCAACGAGCATGACTTTGACATAAATCATATCTGAGGAAAAGAGAACAAGGTGGTTGATGCACTTAGTAGGAGGGTGCATGAGATGCATGCTACAACCATTAGCATGTACAAATCTAATTTGTGCGATAGAATTTTAGAAGTTTCCAAATCAGATCAATGTTATGTGGACATAAAGGTGAACATACAATAAGGTATGTCACAACAAAAATTTGAAGGTTATGAGTTGAGAGAGGACGTAATCTTCATGTGTAGGCGTAGAGTTTATGTGCCAAATAATCAAGATTTCAAAAGTCTATTATTGTCAGAGATGCATAAGGTTCCTTATGATAGAAATCCAGGTTACCAGAAGACAATTGTCGTAGTAAAAAAAATAAAAATTGGCCAGGTATGAAATAGGATTTTGGCAAGGTATAAAAAAGGAAGATGGTGATTTTATTGCTATATGTCTTGAATGTCAGAAGGTCAAGGATGAGCATAGACATCCAATTGGTTTGATACAACCTTTTTCCATTCCTGAGTGGAAGTGGGAAGTTATGGCCATGTACTTCATAACTAATTTTCCTACGATTGCTAAGCAACATGATTTTATTATGGTGGTGGTGGACAAGCTTACTAAATCTACCCATTTTATTCCATTGAAGTCATCACAAAAGGAAACCGACATTGCTGAGATTTACATGCGAGAAATTGCTAAGCTGCATGGTGTACCTAAGACAATTGTGTTTGACAGATATTCCAAGTTCGCCTCGAACTTGGAAATTTTTATTCAAAGGATTTGGGACAAGTCTAAACTTCAACACAACATATCACCCTAAGACAAATGGACAAACAAAGAGGGTAAATTGGGTGATTGAATATTTTCTAAGGATGTATGTGATGGATAAGCCATTGAAATGAGAAGACTACCTTCACTTGGTAGAGTTTACTTACAACAATGGGTATCAAGCATATTTAAAGTTGAGCCCATTTGAGATGCTTTATGGTAGAAAGTGAAACATGCTAGTGAGTTGGGACAACCTAGCAGACTACGTAATAGTTGGGATAGATCTGCTTCAGGAAATGGAAGAGAAGATGGTAAAGATAAAGAAAAATTTAAATGCTACTCAAGACAGGAAAAAAATCTGGGTAGATTGTAATATACCAGATATAAAAAGTATGCAGAACATAAATAAAATGCTATAAATGGCAGAATAACAAAAATATAACTAGAACAATCACCACAATAACACCGAAATGATATAAGAATAACAACAGAAATAACACTTTGATTATGAGAGCAATGTTTATGGGCCTCTTCGAGGGGGAAACCTCCATTCGAGTAGAGCTCTATTACAATAATATCCAAGCTAGGGTTCTCATACCCTCGACTCCTATTTATACTAAATATGTCTATCAAAAGAAGAATCTAGAGGAAGATCTTTCTAGAAGCGGAAGCTTCTATTAGGTCTTGTTACATTTGACTTATTCTATTTTATTGCAAGGCCTTATTAATATTGACCTTTATTACATCCGAATATATTGTTCTACCTATGTGCGGGTTGTTCGACAACACAGGTATTCCAATAGAGGACGAACACCTTCAGTAACCACTCACATAACTAGATCAAAGATCAACACATCGATGTTTTCACATGGTAAAACCCCTACGAAGAAACATCCACGGCCCCCGCCAACGTGGCCACTTGGAGTAGTTTATTAATGCAAAGAAAAAGATTACAGAGAGATTTTACAAGAGATTTTCTCACAATCGATCATCGGTAAATGACCCTCCATGCTCTTTAAATAGAGATCATGGACCAATTGGGTGTTAAGCCATAGATCAATGGCTGTTAAGATTGAGGAGAGTATGAACCATCAGATCACTCTATGTCGGGAACATATCGTGACCGTCAGATTTCCTAAATACAAATGCATACTAATGTACACTAAAGAAACACACTAGAAAACACACTTTTACCTAATGACACAATAGACCAAGTAGATCTTAACTAACTCCTAAGTGTCTAAATATCCTAACATCCCCCCTTAAGAACAAATTGGGATAGGATTGAAGGATTTACAATAGTGACACAATAGGAGAAGGAAGGAAGAATTAGAGCCTATCCCCCCTTAATGACAACTTCTTGAACTCCTAACATAGATTGAAGTTTGGAAAACTTCGCTTCTGTAAGAGACTTTGTGAAAATGCCTGCAACTTGATCTTCTGTAGGGAAAAAGAGCACTTCAATAACTTGATCATGAATGAGCTTTATGATGAAGTGCATGTGTAGCTCGATGTGTTTTCTATGTTGATGTTGAACTGGGTCTTTGGCGAGCTTGATGGCACTCTGATTGTCACACCAAAGGCTGGTCGGATGCTGGTGCTAGAATCCAATCTCTGAAAGGATCTGTCGAAGTCATAGGGCTTCCTGACTTGCATTTACCACTTCTCAGTACTCTGCTTCTGCTGAAGAAAGTGCAATAGCCTGCTGTTTCTTATAGGCCCAAGTGACAGGTCTTGAACCAAGGCTGAAAACATAACCTATAGTAGACTTCCGATCATCAGGATTGTCGACCCTGTTAGCGCTCTGTAAATTTCCTAGAGGTTGTTAGAAAGAAGAAATCTACGAGAGGCAACTTTATCCAACCGCTTTTGAAGATGGGATATAGCCATCCAAATTCAGAGAGGGATCTCTCTATATGATTTAGATATGTTTCAATTTTTTTAAATATTAGGCTAGGTAAATAAATAAATTGGTTTTGTCGTCGTAGTGTTTGTCGAGTTGGCTGAGATAGTTTACACATCCATTGGGCTATGGGGTCTGTGTCGTAAAAATGAAATCCAAACCAGAAAAACAAAGAAACCTTTCACAGGGTAAGATAATATAATCACCGGATTATTTAGTAGCATAAATGAGGAATAACAGAAAAGATGAGAAAGACAATTACAACAAAGAAGCAGTTAAGAATTTCTTTATTGTAAAATGAGAAGATAAAACACTAAAATATTTTAAGTCAGAAACAGGGTATACGAGATAAATCCTGCAACATTCGTTACTTCGAAAGATTAGATTTAGAAAAAAATGTGATAACAAAGTGAGAATAACATTTAACTTAGAGAGAAAAACATCACCAGTGAATACACGCAAGAATCCTGTAAAATGCCTCTTTGTATTAATGGGAGATCTCTTCAAAAATATTACAGTCTGATAGCTTGCAGGGCATGAAGATCAACAACCCTCAATAATTCGAAAGATGAAGTATTTATAACCCAAAATTACAAACAATCCTGTCATCAAAGATCAGGACGTGGTAAATCTATTTTTAGCCTAACTAACTTGACAAATTACAGAAATCTAGGAAATGCTTGATGATGCGTTGCAACTGCATGTTGTTTTCTAGGTGGACCGTTGGTGAGGCCTCTGCACGACCTCATCTGACTGGAAAAATGACTAGGCTGGGACAACTCATCTACTACTCGATCAGATCACAGAGTTCTTCCCATCGAAGATGTCTGGGAACGTTGACTTTGAGTAGCCTTCGATAAACTTCATCCATTTCTGTGTACTTGGCGAAGGTAGGTTTGGTGATGAAGATGTATCGAATCTCATGCTAAATAACGATGTCCAACTAAAGCACATCTAGAAATTCCTTGCCAATGATGCTGCCTTGAATTCCTAAAAAATTTAAACTGTCCTTAGCCACATCGACCAATCTCTTTTTGTAGTCTGGGAGTGTCATCAATTTGTCATTAATTACCTTCAGACCAGGAAGACCTTTCTTCTGTAGAGCCTCAATCTTACTGAAAAACCTTTGTACCCCTAGGTCCATGACCTAAACCTTTTCTTCTAGCTGAAGCATCAATCCTCTCTTGGTCAAAACTCTCTTGACCTCAAGGATGGTCTCTATTCTATCTTCAATTTTCAGCTCTTCCAGCTCCTCCCTGGTCTTAGAATTTAGGAAATTGATGATTTCATTAGCCTGTGTGGGCATCTCTCCCAATTCCAATCTGATCTTCTCAATGGTTTGTTTGCTTCTTTGCACCAATTCATTTTTCTCAAACATGATCTGTATCATTGGCCATATCTCATTCATTGACTTGGTGATGTCTGTCCAGACACTTTCTTTAACTTCGGCCAGAGTTTTACCTGCCACTGTTTGCTCCCGGAGCTGTTGTAACTCTTGTTTGAGCTGGTCTGACACTTGATTTTCCTTGGAGAGGCTGATCTGATAGGAAGATTTGAGTTCCTGAAGGTTCTCAATCTCCCTTTTGAGCCTGCTAATCTCTGTTTCCTACAGGTTCATCTCTTCCATAGATTTGGCCAATTCGGCTGTCTTTTCCAGAGATGTCAGTGCATTCGTCAATGGGACTTCTATTACTGATTTTGTGCTCACTCCTGAAAGTGGAATTTCACTCAATGGAATGACTTCCATTGGCTTCAGCTGTTATTTCTCTTTTACTAGCTTTTCCATCTCAGCTTCCATTTCCTTTAGTTGTGCATTCTGCTCCATGATTAGTTTGAGAATTTCATCTTTTTCTCCTTCCATCTCTGCTATTTCCTTCACTTGCGAATCCTCTGTTGGTGGGAGTTTCAATTGTTTCCTTAAGGAGGCTATGTCGACATTTTTCTTTTTAATCATCTCCTTGGATGCTTTCACGTTTGAGGGATTGTATCCGATCTTAAGGACCAATTCCTCCAAATTCTTGATCCTGTTGTCCTTGGTAAAGGACGATATCTTCTCCAACTTTAACTGTGTTTGGATGTTGTTCATAGACACTTGCAATTTGGACGCAGTAGTGGAAGCATGTGCCAGTGTATAGAAAACCATTTCTCCTGTTTGCTTGTGCAGATCCATCTGATCGATTGGATGCACATCCTTAGTCTGGAATTCAAAAGTGGCCCTTTTGTAATCAGTGATTACCTTTGGATCCGAAATCTGTGCTTGGAGGAATGCCATATGCATTCTTCCCTTCTCAGTGTCAAATGCCGATAGCATCCCATGTTGTGTAGTTGACGTTTGCTTCCAGAACTGGGCGCGAGTGCTGCTGGTCAGAGTCTTATTCTTTTTCTTGATCATATCGTATTTCTCAAAGATGCTCAGCTTCGGTCCTATCTTGCCTGGCTGGGTGGTTGATGGAGTATCTGTAGATTTATTCGGCAAAAATGAGGTTATGATATGCTGGAGGATTTCACTAAGGAGCGGCCTATCAACCTTGGTCACTGTAGTAGATGGAACTTCCTTTTCCCCAGTCGGGTCGGGAGCTAAAATAGTTTTAAGCCTCTTGGTATGCAGTTGGAATTCTTCTGATGATACTTCAGTGATAGGCGGTGACAAATCTTTCCTAGGCCTTTTCTCTTTCGGAACCTGTGGTGTGGTTGTTTGTGATACAGTGGCCGGGGGATCCTGTTGTTCTATTTCGACCAAAGTGTTTGGTTCCCATTCTGTCTGGTTTGCGAATTTCTCGACTTCGGGCCTAGATTCGTGGACATACGGGATATTCTTATTTTTCACCCTCATCTCGGAGATAATCCCACAGGGATCGTAGTGCCATGTGAAACTCATGACGAAATTCATTTCCTTCAGCAGCTTTTCTGCTTCCTCTCCGGCGCCTCGATTGTTGTAGATGAAAGAGCCAATCTTCCCTTTGATTCTGAGTTGTTGCTTTTTCTTTAGAGACACAAAGTGAATATCATCAGAGTTTATCATCTGCCTTATGTACTCCAGAGAAACAATTCTGACAGGCAGGTATTTAGGCAGCTTATATGGGGCCAAATCACACCCATATACTTTGATCTCAGTGTGATTTTGGTATAAATACCAATCACCAGTCTTGGTGTGATCCAAGAGATGCAGGATCCCCTAAACTTCATCATTAATCCTAGGTTCGGGCCTGCCGCTAATCATACTTACCACTGGGTGATAGAATTGCTCGATGAACTGCTTGAAACTGAACTCTGTGGAGTTATGCTTGAGCAAGGAGGTCCATGCGGTTACTTCTTGGGGTCTGCCATCTTCGTCCATCTTCTGCATGGAAAAAGAAAACTTGTCCGCTTGGAAGAAAATGAAAAAGTATGCCAGTATTGAAGAATAACGAAACATGCCTTCCGTGACGAAATTAACAAACTGTTTGTGAATATTGTTCTCCAGGAATGTGCTGAAGTCGAACTGGGTAGTGGGCTTCTCATCAGTGGAGAAAATGGACAAAAATCCTAGAATGGGTTCATCTACCCACTGATCCGAATAATAACCCAACAAGGCGCATAAGGACGAGATAATCTAGTTTCCTTTGGTAGAAAACATGGAAGAAGGATAAGGGGGATTTGTAGCGGGGATTTGAGCGGATTGTGGGAGGAAAAGCTCAAATATTTGAGCTCTTTGAGGGAAAGTCATCTTCTGGTATAATTCTATGAGAATTTCAAGGTTAAAAGGTGATGCGGAGTCAACTCGGGATATTTGCATCATTTGGTCGATGGTTTCAGGCGTGATGAGGAAAAGAACTTCTCCAGACAAGGAAACGATGGCTCTTTGCTCGGGAATGTAGTGGGCTTGGCACTTGAGGGAAAAATATGGAAAAGGGTGAATCTGAGGAAAGATACAGGGGTAGGTTGGACTCCCAGAGTCCAATTTCATCACTCTGGTCCAGGAAAACTTCTTTGAGCCACGAATGAAAGTATGGGAAATCGAAATCGCACTTTGTATCTGTGATTAAGTGATCTTTGTCGGCCAGTGGAATCCTGTCGAGGTTGATAGGAGGTGGGAGAAATAGATTCTCCTCTCCTTCTGCTCATTTTGACTTTGGCGCCATTACTGTAACAGTACCTACAAAAAACAGTGTTAACAGGGTTGACTGTAGATGGGGGCGAATGATTGAAACGAAGAAAAACGGTGTAAAATTCTCTGGTGCAATGAGTGGGTAAATGGTGAAAGAAATAAGAGTGATGGTAGTTTTGAGTAAATGGGTGTCTGTTGGGCGCGGAGGACAGGTCAGTTGGTTAACAAATAGGTTATCTAGTAATAAATGGCCAACGAATCACTTAGAGTGTGAGATGGAAGGTGACAGTGACTGAGGAATACATATGGGTGAAGTGGCGGTTACTGATTGGGGTAAAAATCATGGTGAGGGGGCTTGCCACGAGTGAATGGGGGGGAAGGGATGGCATAAATTATGGGATGTGACTCTTTTGGAAAGGTGGATGATGACGTCAAGAGGTGACGAAGGTATGTCAGACAGTAGGAGGCAGTG
>ML795462.1:10307-22518 GCA_009831015.1 Picea engelmannii
AGGTAGATCAGTCGGGGGGGTCTGAAAAACACCTTGAGCCATTGATCTGTGTGCTTGCCTTTTGACCACAGATATATGCACATCCTTTATCACACATTCCGGACCCCCCCCCTCCATTAAAGGTAGAACGAATGGGGGGTCTCGGTATCCAATATAGACCATAGATCCACATGCTTAAACTTGGTCCATCCAGATGTGCGCGTGTATTATCAGTGATTCCAGACCCCCCCCTTTTCGTTAAAGATAGAATAGTCGGGGGGGTCCAGAAAAATCTGACCACCATAGATCTAGGTGTAATTATCTGGACCATTGATATATGAGCAGAGAATAAGTGAGGGCGCGAAGAATACATGCACCGGAGAACTTAGGATAAGTGCATTTCACGGGTTTTTTCCCAAGTCTTTTCATGTATACACCATGACGGGGCTAGACAAACAACATTTTAAGCATCTGAAACATGGTGCAACATTGATCATCCAGCTAGTTTTATTGAAGTAAAGCAACTAGCCTATATTCTAACCTAGCTTCCTATGACAATTAACCCAGATTACACTGTTGGGCTAAGAACTTACTCTACCCTAGGGCTATCTGACTAAGATTAGACAATCTGGCCAGATTTATTCACTAATCTAACCTAGATACTTTGGCTAAGATTAAACGGTTTAGCCAAGCTTATTCACTAACCCTATCAACATCAATTTAAAAAAGAACTTGGCCATGCTTGAAAGGTATGGACCAAGTTACTATTATTGCATGGAGATTTATTGAAATTCTTTTATGCCCTCTTTTCTTTCTTTTTCTTTTTCTTTTCTTTCTTTCCTTTTTTTTCTTTTTTCTTTTTTCTTTTTCTTTTTCTTTTCTTTTCAAATTATTTACAGAATGAAAAATCATTTGTCAACAAAAACACTAGAGAGAGATAATATTCCACTCACCAGTTGATACTATAACTTATAGGGTGATAATAGCGGCTCCACCTGGGGATGGTACTTTCCTTGTGAAGTGCCAAGAATCTTGGTTCCTGATGTTCTGAAAATTTCTGCCTAGTCGCCTTCGTTGATTGATTGGTTTTATTCTTGAAAAATGGAAAAACAGTGGTCAGCAGCTTAGGGCCTTCTCTTCGGGCTTCAACCAACTGACTAAATTTATTCACTCAGAAAATGCAGGAGAAAAATAAAGATGGTATGTACAATGGAGAGTGTAACCTCGAGTCTCTACTGAGGCGGTAAATAATGCTTCAACATTCTGCCATTTACAGGTCCTCCTGGCAGATCTGTCCCATCAGTGTTGTTTAGCAAGAAAGTGTTATTTCCTCTGAATGCTTGAATCATGTATGGTCCCTTCTATAGACTATCGAACTTTCCATGCTTTCCCTTGTCTTCATTTCGGGCGTCCCATCTCAGCACCAAATCTCCTAGCTCAAAATCATCTTCCTTGGTTCTTTTGTCAAAAATCTTCTTGATGCTTTCTTGGACTACCTGGGTCTTGTTGAATACCTCTTCCCTAGACTGCTGCAAATGGATCATCTGATTGATCCTTCTTTGTGAGTTGTTTGGCTCGGCTTGTATGTCTTGAAGCAATTTCATGATAGGGACTCCTAAGGAAGTGGGAAAAACTGCTTTTGTGCCATAGACCAGCTGATATGGTGACATACTGATTGACCTTTTGGTGGTCAGTCTGTCAACCCATAATGCAAAAACCAACTTGTTATGCCACGACTTCTTGTTTTCCTGCAACGTCTTCTTGATGATTTTTACCAGGGTTTTGTTTGAGGATTCCGCCAGCCCATTCCCTTGAGGGTAGTAAGCTATGGAATGTCCCAAACCAATATGATACTAGTTGCAGAAATCTATGAGTTTCTTCGATCGAAAGCAGCTACATTATCAGTTATAATCTTTCTAGGACATCCAAAGCGAGACAAGATATTATTTTCAAGAAATTTAATAATGACAGAATCAGTGGCTTGCTTGCTTGGTACTACTTTGATCCATTTTGTAAAATAATCTGTGGCAATAAGAATCCACCTGTGCTAGCTTGAAGAAGGGGGATGTATTTCTCTAATGAAGTCCAATCCCCATTGCTGGAAAGGGGCTTCAACTGAGATCGGTTTCAGGGGTAGAGGAAGGAGTTTCCTTTTGCCTTCAAACAACTGACATTGATGACATGAAGTCACTTTATGAAGTACATCAGCGAATAGGGTGGGCCAATAGAATCTAGCTCTGAGGATTTTGTTGGCTGTAGCCTTCCAGTTCAGATGACCACCACAATCTCCTACATGAAACTCTTGTAATACTTTGTCAGCTTCATCTTTCAATAGACAATTTAACAGAATACCTCCAGGATATTTCCAATACAGATTGCCTTCTAGAATGCAAAATTTTAATGCTTTCAACTTCAAAAACCTAGCTTTAGTCTTAGTCAGACCAAGGGGAGCTTGTAAATTATGCAAAACAAATATTAGGTCTGCGTACCATGGAGAGTTGAGAAATACCTCTCTCATGCTTGGAGTCACTAGCTCACCCTGTTCATCTGCTGCAGCTAAGAAATTAATGTCAAGAGCATGGAAATTTGATTCAGCCATTAATTTTGCTAGACCTTGACCTTTAATTAGTTTCGTAGGCTTAATCTCTATGTCATATTCTAAAATGACAACAATCCATTTTCCTCTTCTTCCATCCGGATTGTCTTGGGTCAAAATGTCTTTTACTACCGCATTCGGAACATATGCAATGGTGTGGGAATGGAAAATGTATACTCTAAAATATTTTATGGCTTTTACCAAGGCAAAAGATTGTTTCTCCATTATTTTATAATTCAAAGAACCATCTCTTAAAGATTTACTAAAAAAGGCTATGGGCTGTTCATACCCTTCATTATTTTTCTGTAGTAATACTGCTGCAATGGTATGTTCAGAGGCGAAAGAAAAAAGATAGAAATCTTTGGTAAAGTCAGGACTGATCAAGATGGGGGCATGTGTGAGTGCTCGTTTGACTTGTTCAAAAGACTTCCTGGATTCGGTGTCCCATTTTATTTTTACATCCTTTTTTAACATATTTGTAATGTTTTTGAGGAGCTCAGCCAGATTGGGTATGAATCTTCGTAGAAAGTTTATTTTTCTGATAAAAGACTGTAATTCTTTGATGTTTCTTGGGTGTTCTAATTTTTGTATGGCTTTGATTATGCTGGGGTCTATTTTGATTTCGTCCTTAGAGATTATGTGCCCTAGCAGTTTTCCTTCCTCTAGTCCGAAAAGGCTCTTCTTAGGATTTAAAGAAATCCAAAATCTCTTGCATTTCTCAAAGACTCGTCTGAGATGTTGCAGGTGCTCTTCATCAGATTGGGAAAACACAGTTACATCATCCAGATAGATGACAATAAATTTACCTAATTCTTCCACAAAGGCGATGTCCATCTCTCTTTGGAAAGTGGCTCCAGCGTTCATCAAACCGAAAGGCATTTTCACATACATGAAAGTACCCCATGGTGTAGTGAAAGCGGTTTTGTCTTGGTCATCTGGGTGAACGAGGACCTGATTATAACCCGAGAACCCATCCAACAAAGAGATTCGACTGGATCCGACTACCCTTTGTAGTATGTGGTCCATTTTTGGAAAGGGGTAATTGTCCTTCAGGGAGACCTTATTCAGATTTTGGAAATCAATGCAAAGCCTGATTTCTCCAGATTTCTTACGTGTTGGGACCAAATTTGAGACCCATTTGGAAAACCGTAACGAGACTATGATTTTGGCATCGTACATTTTTTTGATTTCCTTTTCTATTAGGGGGAGTAACTTGGGATTGATTCTCCTAAGTTTCTGTCTGAACAATTTTTGATCTTCTTTTATTGGAATCCTATGTTGTATGATGCTGGTATCATAATCTTTCAAGTCCTCATAACCCCAGGCAAACACATCTGAATATTCCTTGAATAGCTCAATGTATTTGAGTTTTCGCTCAGGGGTTAATGATTTGGACAATTTGACCATCTTGGGTTTCTCTTCTGTCCCTATATTACAATATTCTACTTCTTGTCCACTGGCTTCAATTTTCGGTTTTTTGGCTACATCATTAAAATCAAACAAGTCCTCTAAAGGAACTAAACCCCTATGTAAAACATTACTTTTCAAATGAAAAATATCGGTCTCCATATCATCATCACCTAACTCTTCTAAATCTACGCTATTTACACTATCATTTTCGAAATCAGATCTTTTTACATTTTCATCTTCGTTCTCTAAATCTATAGTTGTACACTTAAAATCATTTTTACTCTGCAGAAAGTATTCAATTTGATCATCATTACCAAATACCTTCCAGTACCTGATGTTTTCGGTAACAAATGGTCTGCACTTCACCTCCACCGTGTATGGGCAAGTCGAACGAAAAGGAATCTTACATGTGGCTGTTGACGTAGCCAATCCGTCTGCCAAAATGTTCTGTCCCCTAGGCATTACATGCAAATCAACTTCAGTGAAACATCTAAGGGCATCGAGAACAACATTCCTATAAGCTCTAAGATGGGGATGTTTCGTAGCATACTCACCTTTAATTTTCTTGATTATTAACTCAGAATCACCTCTTACCATAATCTGTTTGGCACCAACTCTTTTCAAAAGTTTCAGACCGAGCATCAAGGCTTCATACTCGGTGATATTGTTAGTGCATTGGAAATTTAATTTGTAAGAATGGTTTTCTGAATACCTGGATCTATGATTGTGCAACCAAACTCCCGCTTCAGCTCCTTCTTTTCTTACTGCTCCATCAAAATCCATGCTCCAAAAATCTGCTGGTAATTCTTCAGTTATCACATTTTTCTTTCTTTCTACCTCGATGATTTCTTGGCCTTCGTCTGGACCAAATGTATCTTCTCCCAGTTGAGTGATTTTCTCTCCCATGTCACCATCTTTATACAGGATAAAAGAATCCAGGTCAGAATGTGCATAGTAAATAGGATAGTTATGCGGTTTTTCTTGGCTACTGACCATGTATTTCATTAATGTTTCTCTGTATAGCCTTCTTTGTTGCCCGAAAACTGGGACAATGGCATACGACATATCCAGCTGCAGGGTACCTCTCAACTTAGCCTCCCAAGACCAGGATAGCAACATTCCATACTTTGGGGGGATGTCTGCAACTACCACATCCATGACCATGCTCTTTGCAAGAATCTGAACTAGGGTGATACATAGATCCTTGATCAAACCAATACATCTAACTTTACTGGAGTCAAACGAGTGTAAATCATTGTAAGGTCTGGTGACCTCCAGTCCCAGTTTCTCCATCACTGCTTTAGGCATCATATTATGGGAAGCACCCGAATCTATTATAGCATTATGCAAGATCAGTTCATGTATATTTAGACTGATGTAAAAAGGAGCGACAACACCATTATCGGCTTGGCCATCCACTTCAGGTCCGAACAAAAGTTTAGGTTGATCATATGTAAGGTTCACAGTGTCTGAATGATTCATTGATCCAACGGTTAAGGCCTTTGTACCTATATCAGGCTCAATGGTCAGCGCTTTAATCACTTGTGAATGATAAGCATCTTTGTTCATCAACTTGGAAAGTGGAATGGGAATTTTTACTTTGGCTAATTCCCCTTTGAGGCTGAAAGGTGTAGGGGCTCTGCTTTGGCTCATCAATTCTGGTTTGTCTACTACATTCTTCTGGCCAAAAGTACTTGGTTGATTAATTGATGAAACCTCAGGCTGAGATGATCTTTTCAGAATAGTAAGGTTTCTTTTTGCTGGAACTTTGGCATTACTCTTCTCAGGAATCTTCTCGGCAGATGGCTCAGAGGCTTTTTTGGTTTCGACTACCTTCTTCGTTTCAATCATCTTTTTTGGCGAACTTCCTTCTGTCTTTTTACTTCGTAGATTGTACTGCTGGTGTACCTCCAAAATGGCATTTTTGAATGCCTGCTATTCAACATCTTCAACTTCTTCACTTACTTTTTTTTGATTGAGAATAAAAATTTCTTGCTCTTCTTGGGTAAGGAAAATAGCTTCATTATCGTGAATGCCCATGAGATTTATATGAGTATCCTCTAGTTCCTCAATCAATTCCTCTCCTTCATCAACATAATTTTCTTGTAGGGGAGGTCTGATCTATTGATCCAGACCTCTCTGATCTCTTTAATCCCTAGGATCTCTCTGTCTGATTTGATGAGGGTTTCTTCTGAAGTTAGGATTCTGAACTTGACGAGCTCATGGGTTTTCTCTCAGAGGATTTCTTTCTGACACAGTAAGTCTTTCCATCATTCTTTCCATTTCTCTGGCCAAGGAATCCAATTTGGAATCAGAGGTTGATGTGGAATATTCCTCTTTAATTGTGACTCTCCTCTTTGACCTTTGTCGTGCCCTTTTTTCCAACAAATTGGCCTCCACACTTATTACACTTTTCTGGATGTCCTCCAGGGTGGTAGAATTTCTTTCCCTTAGTTGGTACGACATATTGAAGTCAAAACCATCAGGGAATTTTATCAATGCCAAACCCTGTGGAGGTTTGATTTCGGCTGGAATTGCATTGTACAGGTTATTGAAACGAGTGCAATAATATTGTACTGTCTCACCTTGATTTCTTCTGATATTTTCATATTTTGACAATATTTGGAGAGGGTTTTTCTTTACCTCCCATCTGTCTAGAAAACTCCTTTGAAATGCGGTAAGGTCAAGGATTGAGGCAGCACATAAACCTTTATACCATTTCTTAACGTCACCTATCAAACTTTGGGCAAACAATCTCATTTGAAAGTCAGTCTCATTTACTTCTTGCAGGTCAAAATAATCATTCATTTTATCAACGTGCTGTTGGGTGTTCAAAGGTCCTGTTCCATTGAACTGTGGGAGTCTCATTTGATAGTCTTGGGGCATAGCATGAAGAGGCGTGGCCAACACCAAGGGAGCGTATCTAGCTTCCATGATAGGTGGAGGAGGTGGGATAACAAACTGGATGATAGACGAGGTAGCGACCGAAGATGAGGACGAGGAGGGACTGTCTAGCACTGAGTGAGTGGTTTGTGGTTTAGCAGTGGGAGATATAACTTCAGGAGTCCGGGGTTGCAAAACGGTTGGGTCCAAAATGATTTCAATCACAAAACTATCGGATCTTGTTCTAACCAGGCTTTGTTCGGAAAGGGTGTCAAAGTCAAGGTTTTGAAAGGTAACAAGCTCCCCTGAAAAGGAAATGGACTTATGAAAGGGAGTATGACTTACTGAACCTTCAACAATGGTCTTTTTCCTGAGCAACTGTTCTGGGTTATCTGTTACTATCGCAAGTTCTGGGTCTGGATGAGATCGAGTATAAACTTTCTTGGGAGCCATATTTCTTTTTGATTTTTATATATATACCTTTTAGTTTTATGAGTCTAAAAATAATATGTACAAGTTTTAATCAACCTCTAAACATTACTTCCTTCTCAGATTTGCAATATTTCAGGAACAAACTTTTCTTCTAGGGAAAAGAAAACGTGAGGTTATAAATTTTTAGTTCTGTTTTCCCCAGCATGGTCGCCACTATGTTATCTCTCTGTAAATTTCCTTGAGGTTGTTAGAAAGAAGAAATCTACGAGAGGTAACTTTATCCAACCGCTTTTGAAGCTGGGATCTAGCCCTTCCAACTTCAGAGAGGGATCTCTCTATATGATTTAGATATGTTTCAAATTTTTTTAAATATTAGGCTAGGTAAATAAATAAGTTGGTTTTGTTGTCGTAGTGTTTGTCGAGTTGGCTGAGATAGTTTACACATCCATTGGGATATGGGGTCTGTGTCATAAAAATGAAATCCAAACTAGAAAAAACAAAGAAACCTTTCACAGGGAAAGATAATATAATCACTGGATTCTTTAGTAGCATAAATGAGGAATAGCAGAAAAGATGAGAAAGACAATTACAACAAAGAAGTAGTTAAGAATTTCTTTATTGTAAAATGAGAAGATAAAACACTAAAATATTTTAAGTCAGAAACAGGGTATACGAGATAAATCCTGCAACGTTTGTTACTTCCAAATATTAGATTTAGAAAACAATGTGATAACAAAGCGAGAATAACATTTAACTTAGAGAGAAAAACATCACCAGTGAATACACGCAAGAACCCTGTAAAATGCCTCTTTGTATTAATGGGAGATCTCTTCAAAAATATTACAGTCTGATAGCTTGCAGGGCATGAAGATCAATAACCCTCAATACTTCGAAAGATGAAGTATTTATAACCCAAAATTACAAACAATCCTGTCATCAAAGATCAGGACGTGATAAATCTATTTTTAGCCTAACTAACTTGAAAAATTACAGAAATCTAGGAACTGCTTGATGATGTGTCGCAACTGCATGCTATTTTCTGGGTGGACCGTTGGTGAGGCCTCTGCACGACCTCATCTGATTGGACAAATTACTGGGCTGGGACAACTCATCTACTACTTGATCAGATCACATAGTTCTTCCCATCGAAGATGACTGGGAACGTTGACTTTGAGTAGCCTTCGATAAACTTCATCCATTTCTTTGTACTTGGCGAAGGTAGGTTTGGTGATGAAGATGTATCGAATCTCATGCTGAATACTGATGTCCAACTGAAGCGCATCTAAAAATGCCTTGCCAGTGATGCTTCCTTGAATTCCTGAAAACTTTGAACTGTCCTTAGCCACATCAGCCAGTCTCTTTTTGTAGTTTGGGAGTGTCATCAATTTGTCAATAATTACCTTCAGACCAGGAATACCTTTCTTCTGTAGATCCTCAATCTTACTGAAAAACCTTTTTACCCCTAGGTCCATGACCTGAACCTTTTCTTCCAGCTGAAGCATCAATCCTCTCTTGGTTAAAACTCTCTTGACCTCAAGGATGGTCTCTGTTATATCTTCAATTTTCACCTCTTCCAGCTCCTCCCTGGTCTTAGAATTTAGGAACTTGATGATTTCATTATCCTGTGTGGGAATCTCTCCCAATTCCAATCTGATCTTCTCAATGGCCTGTTTTCTTCTCTGCACCAATTCATTTTTCTCAAACATGATTTGTATCATTGGCCATATCTCGTTCATAGATTTGGTGATGTCTATCCAGACACTTTCTTTAACTTCGGCCAGAGTTTTACCTACCACTGTTTGCTTCCGGAGCTGTTGTAACTCTTGTTTGAGCTGGTCTGACACCTGCTTTTCCTTGGAGAGGATGATCTGATAGGAATATTTGAGTTCCTGAAGGTTCTCAATCTCCTTTTTGAGCCTGCTAATCTCTATTTCCTACAGGTTCATCTCTTCCATAGATTTGGCCAATTCGGCTGTCTTTTCCAGAGATGTCGGATTCGTCGATGGGACTTCTGTTACTGATGCTGTGCTCACTCCTGAAAGTGTAAATGCACTCAATGGAATGAATTCCATTGGCTTCAACTGTTCTTTCTCTTTTACTAGCTTCTCCATCTCAACTCCCATTTCCTTTAGTTGTGCATTCTGCTCCATGATTAGTTTGAGCATTTCATATTTTTCTCCTTCCGTCTTTGCTATTTCCTTCACCTGTGAATCCTCTGTTGGTGGGAGTTTCAATTGTTTCCTTAAGGAGGCTATGTCGGCATTTTTATTTTTAATCATCTCCTCGGCTGCTTTCACGTTCGAGGGATCGTACCCGATCTTAAGGACCAATTCCTCCAAAGTATTGATCATGTTGTCCTTGGCAAAGGACGATATCTTCTCCAACTTCAACTGTGTTTGGACGTTGTTCAGGGACACTTGTAATTTGGATGCAGTAGTGGAAGCATGTGTCAGCGTATAGAAAACCATTTCTCCTGTTTGCTTGTGCAGATCCATCTGATCGGCCGGATGCACAGCCTTAGTCTGGAATTCAAAAGTGGCCCTTTTGTAATCAGTGATTACCTTTGGATCCGGAACCTATGCTTGGAGGAATTCCATATGCATTCTTCCCTTGTTAGTGTCAAATGCCGATAGCAACCTATGTTGTGCAGTTGACATCTTCTTCTAGAACTGGGCG
This sequence comes from Picea engelmannii, assembly GCA_009831015.1. Classification (NCBI taxonomy): domain Eukaryota; kingdom Viridiplantae; phylum Streptophyta; class Pinopsida; order Pinales; family Pinaceae; genus Picea; species Picea engelmannii. Next base: position 20,284 of record ML795462.1, read on the forward strand.
CAAGTTCTGTTGGTCAGAGTCTAATTCTTTTTCTTGATCAGATCGTATTTCTCAAAGATGCTCAGCTTCGATCCTATCTTTACTGGCTGGGTGGTTGATGGAGTATCTGTATATTTCTTCGACAACACTGAGGTTATGATATGCTGGAGGCTTGCACTGAGGGGCGGCCTATCAACCTTGGTCACTATAGTAGATGGAACTTCCTTTTCCCCAGTCGGGTTGGGAGCTGAACTAGTTTTAAGCCTCTTGGTATGAAGTTGGAATTCTTCTGACGATACTTTAGTGACAGGCGGTGACAAATATTGCCTAGGCCTTTTCTCTTTCGGAACCTGTGGTGTGGTTGTTTGTGATACAGTGGCCAGGGGATCCTGTTGTTCTGCTTCGACCAAAGTGTTTGGTTCCCATTCTGTCTGGTTTGCGAATTTCTCGACTTCGGGCCTAGATTCATGGACATACGGGATATTCTTATTTTTCATCCTCATCTTGGAGATAATCCTGCATGGATCATAGTGCCATGTGAAACTCACGACGAACTTCATTTCCTTCAACAACTTGTCTGCTTCCTCTCCGACGCCTCGATTGTTGTAGATGAAAGAGCCAATCTGCCCTTTGATTCTGACCTGTTTCTTTTTCTTTAGAGACACAAAGTGAATATCATCAGAGTTTATCATCTGCCTTATGTACTCCAGAGAAAAAATTCTGACAGGCAGGTATTTAGGCAGCTTATATGGGGCCAAATCGCACCCATATACTCTAATATCAGTGTGATTTTGGTGTAAATACCAATCACCAGTCTTGGTGTGATCTGAGAGATGCAGGATCCTCTGAAATTCATCATTAATCCTAGGTTCGGGCCTGGCGCTAAGCATATTTACCACTGGGTGATAGAATTGCTCGATGAACTGCTTGAAACTGAATTCTATGGAGTTATGCTTGAGAAAGGAGGTCCATGCGGTTACTGCCTGGGGTCTGCCATGTCCATCTTCTGCATGGAAAAAGCAAATTTGTCCGCTTGGAAGAAAATGAACAAGTATGCCAGTATTGAAGAATATCGGAACATGCCTTCCATGACGAAATTGACAAACTGTTCGTGAATATTGTTCGCTAGGAACGTGCTAAAGTCGAACTGGGTAGTGGGCTTCTCATCGGTGGAGAAAATGAACAAAAATACCAGAATGGGTTCATCTACCCACTGATCCAAATAATAACCCAACAAGGTGCATAGGTACGAGATAATCTGGTTTCCTTTGGTCGAAAACATGGAAGAAGGATAAGGGGGATTTGTAGAGGGGAGTTGAGTGGATTGTGGGAGGAAAAGCTCAAATATTTGAGCTCTTTGAGGGAAAGTCATATTCTGGTATAATTCTATGAGAATTTCAAGGTTAAAAGGTGATGCGGAGTCAACTCGGGATATTTGCATCATTTGGTCAATGGTTTTAGGCGTGATGAGGAAAAGAACTTCTCCAGATGAGGAAACAATGGCTCTTTTCTCGGGACTGTAGTGGGCTTGGCACTTGAGGGCAAACTCTGGAAAAGGGTGAATCTGAGGAAAGAGATACAGCGGTAGGTTGGACTCCCAGAGTCCAATTTCATCACTCTGGTCCAGGAAAACTTCTTTGAGCCATGACTGAAGGTCTGCGAAATTGAAATCGCACTTTGTATCTGCAATTAAGTGATCTTTTTGGCCAGTGGAATCTTGTCGAGGTCGACAAGAGGTGGGAGAAACAAATTCTCCTCTCCTTCTGCTCGTTTTGACTTTGGCACAATTACTGTAATAGTACTTGCAAAAAACAACATTAGAGGGGACGAATGTAGATGGGGGCGACTGACTGAAATGGAGAAAAATGATGTAAAATTATCTGGTGTGATGAGTGGGTAAATGGTGAAAGAAAGAAGAGTGAGGGTAGTTTTGAGTAAACGGGTGTCCGTTGGGCGTGGGGGATAGTTCAGCTGGTTAACAGATAGGTTATCCAATAATAAATGGCCAACATATCACTTAGAGTGTGAGATGGAAGGTGACAATGACTGAGGAATACGGATGGGTGAAGTGGTGGTTGTCGATTGGGGTAAAAATCATGGTGAGGGGGCTTGCCACGAGTGAATGGGGGGGAAGGACTGACAAAAATTATGGGATGTGACTCTTTTGGAAAGGTGGATGATGACGTCAAGCGGTGATGAAGGTATGTCCGACATTAGGAGGCGGTGGGACTCGGGACTGGTAGATTCATGCCACAT
>ML795462.1:22634-54267 GCA_009831015.1 Picea engelmannii
CAGAATCCAATATAGACCATAGATCCATGGGCTTAAACTTGGGTCATCCAGATGTGTGCATGTATTATCAGCGATTCTGGACCCCCCCCTTTCTGTTAAAGATAGAACAGTCGGGGGGGGGGGGTCCGAAAAAATCTGACCACCGTAGATCTGGGTGTAATTATCTGGACCATTGATATATGAGCGGAGCATAAGTGAGGGCGTGGAGAATACATGCACTGGAGAACTTAGGATAAGTGCATTTCATGGGTTTTTTCCCAAGGCTTTTCATGTATACACCACCACGGGGCTAGACAAACAACATTTTAAGCATATGAAACATGGTGCAACATTGATCATCCAGCTGGTTTTATTGAAGTAAAGCAACTAGCCTATATTCTAACCTAGCTTCCTATGACAATTAACCCAGATTAGACTGTTGGGCTAAGAACTTACTCTACCTTAGGGCTATCTGACCAAGATTAGACAGTCTGGCCAGATTTATTCACTAATCTAACCTAGATACTTTGGCTAAGATTGAATGGTTTAGCCAAGCTTATTCACTAACCCTATCAACATCAATTTAAAAAAGAACTTGGCCATACTTGAAAGGTATGGACCAAGTTACTATTATTGCATGGGGCTTTATTGAAATTCTTTTATGCCCTCTTTTCTTTTTTCTTTTCTTTCTTTTTATTTTTTTTTCTTTTCAAATTATTTGCAGAATGAAAAATCATTTGTCAACAAAAACACTAGAGAGAGATAATATTCCAGTCACCAGTTGATACTATAACTTATAGGGTGATAACAGGCCCAATCTGAATCAGTGAAACCAACCAATAAGGGAGTCCCCCCTGAACTGTAATGTATCCCGAACTGAATTGTACCACGAACATAGTGAATTATCCTTTTAGCTACTTTCCAATGGCTTTCATGGGGTGTTTGCATATATCGGGAAACAAGACCAACAACAAAGGAAATATCAGAACGGGTATGAGTCAAGTATAATAGGCTACCAACTAACTAATGGTATAGGGTGGCATCAACTTCAGGAGAAGTACAGGTGGCATAAAGCTTGACTCTAGACTGGAAGGAAGAAGGGGTTGGTTTACAATCGTCCATGTGAAAGCGACAAAGAAGGTCACAAGCATACTTAGACTGGGAAAGAAAAATTCATTCATTGGTTTGCAACACTTGGAGGCCAAGCAAATAGTGCAAAAATACTAAGTCTGTCATTTCAAATTTCTTCTTAAGGATGGTTTTCACATGGTTTAAAAGTTGCGAGTCACTACCAGTAAGGATAAGGTTATCAACATAAAGGACAAGGATTATGAGATGGATTCCTACTTTCTTGGTATAGACATTAGGATCAAAATGGCATCTAGAGAATCTAGTGGCAATAAGAAAGCTGCCCATTTTGGAATACCAAGATCGGGGAGCTTGCTTGAGACCATAAAGAGATTTCTTGAGGCGACAAACAAGGCTAGAGTCATTATAGACATATCCACGAGGTTTTTCCATGTAGATTTATTCTTTCAAATCGCCATGCAAGAAGGAAGATTTAACATCCATCTAATGGACCTCCCATTTATGTGAGGTGACAAGGGAAAGAACAAGGCAGAGGGAGTTCATTTTGGCTACAGGGGCAAAGGTTTCATTATAGTCAATTCCTTCAACTTGGAAAAATCCTTTGGCAACTAATCGAGCCTTGTGTCTTTCAACACTTCCATCTGATGCATACTTAGTTCTATAGACCCATTTACATCTGACAAGTTTTATTCCTTTTGGAAGAGGTACAAGATCCCAAGTATCGTCGACCATTAAAGAACGATACTCTTCATTCATTGTTGTATCCCAATCTGGATGACTTGAAGCTTCTGCAAATGTCTCTGGATCATGAGTTTCTGAAACTTGAGCCAAAAGAGAAGAGGCTTGTTGGAACTATGAACGTGTTTGACGTTGATATGAAGGATCACCAACAAGATCACCAACTGCTTCTCGTGTTGAACAGACCCATCTAGGAAGCGGTGGAGCTGGTGTTGTTTCAGGTTCAAAGGACTCATCCGGAGGAGGGTGAGAAGGTGGAGGTGGATTTTCATCCTCACTGTCAACATCTGAAGAAGAAACCAGATCATAAGAAGGCACAAACGTCGAAGATGGATCCCAGGTCGAAGAAGGCACAACCGCCAAATTAGGCTCGCAGGCCAAGAGATTTTCATCAAATTTAACATCTCTTCTAAGAATAATTTCATTACAATGTGGTTGAAGAAGTCTATAACCTTTGACATCTTCATAATAACCAACAAATATACACTTCTCACTTTTAGGCTGCAATGCTTTCCTTTTCTCATCAGGAATGTGAGCCCATGCTATACTGCCAAATACACGGAAGTGACTTACATCTGGTTTAATTTTAGCCCAAGCTTCTTCCGGTGTTATATTTTTAAGAGACTTTGTGGGAGTGCGATTGACTATGTAATTTTCACAGTTGATCACTTCTGCCCAATACTTTAGACTTAATCCCTTAGATTGGATCATACAATTTTCCATTTATTTTAATGTACGGTTCTTTCGTTCAGCAACACCATTTTGTTGTGGTGTATATGGAACAATGTGTTGCATTTGGATGCCTTGTGTAATGCAATAACTTGTGAAATTACTGTTCACATATTTCCCTCCATTATCTGTTCTTAACTTTTGAATTTGATGTCCAAATTGCTTTTCTACAAGAGCCTTGTAGGCCAAAAACTTGTCAAAAACTTTGCTCTTAAGTTTTAAGAAGTAAACCCAAGTGTGTATGGAAAAATCATCAATGAAAGTTAAGAAATACTTGCACCCAGAGAAGGAAGGAGAAGAAAGTGGACCACACAAATCATTGTGAACAAGCTATAAAGGGCCCGAGGCGTGCCAAGAGGCACATTTGTCAAAACTGTCCCGATGATGTTTGTCGAGAACACAACTGGCACAAACACTATCTCTGCATGAAACAAGAGAAAGGCCAATCACCATCTGTTGATTACATAGTTGCTGCAATGAGCGATAGTTTAGATGACCAAACCACTCATGCCAAAGTTTGCTCAAGTCATCGCTATGAGCAACAAAAACTAATGAAAAAGTTGATGACCAAAAGTTGTCAAACTTGTACAACTTGGTAATATCATCAACAATTCCAGTTGCAAGAACATGCTTAGGATCTTTTAGATACTTGATTACAACTTGGTGAGGTGAAAACTCGACGATTTTACCTTCACCTGAATGAGTGATTTGATATATTGATAGAAGGTTACAAGAAAGACTTGGAACACATAATACATCATTGAAATGACCATTATCTACTTGAACTGTTCCAGATCCTACAACATTAAGAGATCTATCATCCCCAACAAATATTTTCTTGGTGTTACATTCATTTAGAGCAGAAAATATGGCTTTATCCTTAGCCATATGATAAGATGCTCCAGAATCAATAAGCCACTCATTAGAAGAAGAAGTAATAGTAGAATTTGAATTGAAGGAGAAACCAGAAGCAGAAAGTGCATGTCCGCGAGAAGAAGAAGTAGAATCAATACTGATGTTGTGCTTCTTCATCGCTGCTTCTAAAGATGCCATCTTCTTGAAACATTTGGACTCATCATGACCATCTTTATCACAAAAGTTGCAATGTCTGTTAGTATTCTTACTTTTATATTTTTCTCCTTTGTCACCAGTGGGAGCTGAAGCTGTCTGAGTAGGTTTGGGACCCTTATGTTGTTTTTTTTTGTAGCGAGGATGTTGCTTCTTGGGATGCTTGGGTTTATCTTTCTACTGGGTAACTAAGGCTTTGTTGGAGGGACCTACAGTGTTGATCACTCTAAATTGTACAAGATTATCTTCCTCTCGAATCAAAGAAGCACAAAAGGACTCAAGAGTGGGTTTTTCATAAGCTTCTTCCCCTAGAGCCTCTCTCATGGCATAAAAGGTAGATACAAACACAAAATATGCACTACCTAGCTTAGAAAGAATAAGATAGATGCAACACTCTTCCTCCATCTTTATCTTACATTCTTCACATAAAATTGTGAGTGTTTTAAACCTAGATAGATAGTCTCCAAGGTAAGAAAAATCATTTGGACTCAAGGTCAATATTTGATTTTCTAACTGTTGTGCTCTAATAATATTGATTTTATCAAACACAGATTCAATCGTGTTCCAAGCTTCTTTGGGGTCATCAATATCTTGAAGGTGGTACCTTAAATAAGGAGATATGGAAATTCCAATTAGTCCATGTGCTTCGTCATTTCTATTATCTCACTTGGATTTCTTATCAGCATCAGTGGGTGTTTTTTCCTTTCCCAAGGTAATCCGGTACAAGCCTTTACTTCTTAATAAATCTTCCATATGAGATTTCCATTGGAAGTAGTTGTTGCTGGTAAGCAAGACAATACTTGTAGAAGCCATATTAAATATGCACATAATGTGTATTTAGAAACCGAAATTGATGATCTGGATGGAAAGATCTCGAAAATTTATGCGGTTTAAAAAAAAACGACACTGAAAATGGACTTCCGATGTTAGAGTTATGCCCTTTTTAAAAAAGACACAATCGGTAACCAAATGACCACGTGATTCTGTAAGTTGATTTATGAAGTGACCCACTTTTATAAAGAGAAGTGGGGATCACTTTTACAATGAAGTTACTTTATAACAGAAAATATGCATGAAAAATAAATAACTCTAAAATAAAATATTAAAGCTACTTATAGTGAATCACTTTTATACTTGAAGTGAAATACACTTTACAATTTTAGCATGAACTTTTTCAAAAAAGGTAACAAAAAAGAGACTTGAACTTAAGACCTCTCACTTAATAATGCAACTTTTAACCAAATGATCTAGCAAAACATATTGTAATGTTCATAAGGAGGATTGTTGTTGTTGTTGTCGGAGAGCGTGCTAAAAAAAAAACTCTTTTCACACAAGAAAAAAATTTCGCTTCTCGATGACAACAAGGGTTAGATCTCGGTTAAATTACCTCGAAGATGCACCTTTTCCTATCTGTTTCTGATTTTTTGAGATTGAACAGGGTGTGGGGAAAAGAGAACACACAGATCTAAAATAATAACAACTTGAAAATAAATAAAACAAAACCGAAATAAAGCCAAAATACTACTCTGCAAAAATTTAAAAAAATGCGTATTCAAACTTTATACCTCCGGATCTGACTGTAATGGCCGTATCTTGGGGAAAAAAAAACCTTTTCAAGTGAAACGAAAAGTGTTCCTGAATGAAGTGAGCGTTCCAGACGTAATGGAACAATCCTCTCAGACTAGAAATGTATGGAAATGACAAAAAATGGAGATGAGACAACTCATCTTCACGATCTCGATCTACAACAGGAGCGGGTCTTCAAACAGGCTCTGATACCATGTTCGAAAACATAGGTATTCCAACAGAGGATGAAAACCTTTAGTAACCACTCGCATAACCAGATAAAATATCAATACACTGATGTTTTCATGTGGTAAAACCCTTATGGAGAAACATCCACGGCCACAACCAACGTGACCACTTGGAGCAGTGTATTAATGCAAAGAAAAAGATTACAGAGAGATTTTACAAGAGAGTTTCTCACAATTGATCATCGGAAAATGACCCTCCATGCTCTTTAAATAGAGATCATGGACCAATCGGGTGTTAATCCACGTTTCAATGGCTGTTAAGATCGAGGAGAGTATGAACTGTCAAATCACTCTATGTCAGGAACATATCGTGACCGTCAGATTTCCTAACTACAAATGCATACTAATGCATACTAAAGAAACACACTAGAAAACACACTTTCACCTAACGACACAATAGACCAAGTAGATATTAACTAAATCCTAAGTGTATAAATATTCTAACACGGGTTAGGACCCTAACATGTCCTCCCCCTTAAAAATAGCCTTGTCCTCAAGGCTTGAGATGTGGAAATTTCTACAGAATGGTAGCTGGTTCCCAAGTGGCATCTACTGGAGTTGTATCTTTCCATTGGAATAACACTTCCTTGATGGTTCTCTGATGCAGGCGATGCTCACGCTGGTCCAAAACTACTTGTGGTTGTAGCCAAATGGATCCTTCTTCATCTAACTCGTGAAGGTTGGTTTGAATTTTTCACTTAGTTCCAATCACCTTCTTTAAGCATGAAACATGAAAAAAAAGATGTAGCTTCAAATGATTGGGAAAATCTAACTGATAGGCCACCTGTCCCACATGCTTGAGAATGGTATAAGAACCATAAAATTTGGGCGCTAGCTTCTGACAATGCTCGACCTTGAGGGAATGTTTCTTGTAAGGTTGTGTTGAGCACTCAACACACCCTAATGTTTGGGTACCACTCAATCCTCTGCATTGCCTAATTTAATTTTCTTTTATGTTTCATGATTGAATCTATTCAAAAGTCTTCTCGAACGTACCACAAAGAACCTTCTTAACTCTGAAAGAAACTTAAACAACCACTCAAGGAATCGACGATCTAAAGTTTCCCCAACTCGCTTAGGAAGTTCAGCATCAATAGAGGTAAAAGGTGAAGGAAATCGCTTGAGAATTTGAAATAGCCAAGCACCGATGAAAGCCTTTCTTTTCTGTGAATAAGCCTCGGTAGGGATTGTGCCAAAGACCGATCCATTTGGCTTCAGAGGATAAATATAACAGTAAGCGTCACACAAATGGAAAGTGACATTGCCGACCACCGGTAGAATTTCAGTTAATTTTACTTTCCCAACGACATCCAAGCATCAACATCCAGTGTACCTAACCCGTTATGTGATTTCAACGAGTATGAAGTCCCTAAATGTATTTCCTACCTGCTAGCTGGCCGCTCTATTATGTTTAGATATTTTAATGCCCTCGGTTAATAACGCTACGTTAACATCAAACGATGTTGGAAGTTTTAACAAAGAGCACATCAACAAAGTTACAAATGCAATGATAACAATTATGAAGTTTCATTATGAGCACAAAGAAATTTAGATAAGAAGACACGTTTAATTCACATCCAAAATAAGTGTGACACTTTCAAATTCTTCATACAATCAAAACTTCTGCCAGGCTTGGTTTACGTACAAGTAGACAACCCCGACGACCCGACGGACTGGCCTGGTCGCAGTAAGAATGCGAAACCATTACAAAAAAAAAGGAAAACGAGAAAACTGTCAAGCAACACTTTCGATGATACAAGGAAAGAACTCACCCACTATGTATTTCCTGTGCACTAGTCCTCTTTTGGACTGTCCTTCACACCTTGTATTGTCTTCTGCTCCTCTCTCGCTGTCACCCTATGAGCCTCACGTAATTTCACAATTGTATCTTGCGCTTCTCGAAGCCGTCTCTGGAGCCAAACTGTGCTACCTTCATGACCTTATGACACCGATATCTCTCGGTTCTTTGCCGCCAATTGGCTCTGTAACTCTCTATTCTCTTGGTAGAGTTTGGCTATTGCAAGTTGGGCCCACTCTAACTACTGAGTTGGGCTCTCGATGGGGGAAAGTGGTGCTTTAGACCTTTATTTTCATCTCTCGCTTCCTCTGCCGGTAGCCCCAACCATCTCCGACCAGTTGGTAGGTATCGCAGACCCCTTAGCGGTTGGATGTACACATGGCTTGGACGAGAGGTGGTCCTCCTCTCCTTTGCCGATATCTTTCCTAGGCCTTCCTCTTCTCCATAGTTTCTGCTCCTGAGAAGGCACATTTACTAGCATACCTCTCCCAGATGTACCTTTTTCAACCCCAATCTCCACTGAGGATGCCGACACCATCTCCAAGCAAGAGCCTGCACCTCCTGTTGGAATTTCAAGGACGCGGAAAGCTAATAAGAAAGAGTCCCAGGCACGCTAGGGCTCGGACTTGACACTACGGCTACCTCATAGACCCATCCCTTGTTTGAAGGGGATCCCATTATGCAACAGTGTAGCAACTCAGGTGTCTACAAGTGATGGAGGACTACTACATGGGACTTCTCCAAGATGAATTCGCCAGACCAGAATTCCAGAGAATATGAGCTCGACATAAGCATAGGATTTCCCACAGAACTCCCAGATTTTATAGAAAAACAAAGGAACGAAACAGAGCATGCCAATAAAACACTTGCACCTCGTGACATGATGTTTGGAGACTCAACACACCACAACTGCTCGATGGATGAAATCCAGAACTTGTAAACACCGTCGATCAGAGTTGCAGGGAATGTCTAGTATGATCCTTCTGATCTTTCTCCAAACCTCTGTTATTGATGAATGATGTTTGACACGCTTGATAATATAGATTCTGGAGGCATTTAATGATTTTCCTTTTACGACATCTGACCTTTTGGGAGTATACACACACATGCTCGCCTTCGACGTCTCTTTTCGGCCCCAAAGGTGAAGTAATTACTATGACGATTTAAAACGCTCATGGCTGTCATACTTGATTTTCCACTCCATGATGTGCTAACATAATTCATGTAACGAAAAGGAGCAGCGGCTTCGCCTAGGACATCACAAGTCATTCGAAGGAGTGACTGAGATCATGTAAGTATTAAATGACTGAGACTAATGAGCTACACATGTATGTATTAGTCTTTTTGGTTTATTTATGTCTTATCATAGGTTGCTTAAATCGCTAAACTTCCTCTGCCTTGATTGCAGGAAATAATTCTCCCCGATTAGCGAACAAAGCTTGTCCTGTGGCCTCGTCGAAGGACTTGAAAGGAACACCAAAGTTGAATCATCGGTGCAATGAAGGATTCTGGGCTCCCCGAGTTTGGCGCCCCCGATAAGTTTGTCGACTTGAGTGAGGTCGTCAAGTTGTACACCGAACAAGACTCCCTATGGACCGAAGAATTCGCTAAGATAACTGATTCAAGGCCAGGACAAGTGCAACAATTCACAGAACATCTAACCAGAGCCCGAACCATGCTTCAGTAGTTAAACTTCAGTCTAGCAAAATACCATGCTCATGCAATGAACATCAGAGGGATATATGCGGCTCCGATGGAACAACAGAGATTTCCATGGGCCAATACTTGTGAAGAACTCTTTATTAGTTGGTCTGAATATGAAAGAAGTCATCCTTTCCAAGAAATATCTCAGGTGGATTGTTAAAGAAATTGTTTGATGATGACACCACGTGGCAATTTTTATGTGGATAAAATTATATTTAGCCATTCATTACAGTTAAAACTTATATTATAAATAAAGACGTCGACCAATGTACAGGGGTTGATGGTTGTTGTAAGAACTCTTTCTCTTAGTTTTTAAGAATTATTTTGAGACTGCTATGAATTGAGAAGTCCTTCTAGACCAAAGACAACTATTTTCATCAGATGTATGTGATTGAACTTGGAGAATAATTAATTCCGATCCTGTTCCATGAATGATTCAGTAATGAGTAAGAGCAATTAATTCTGTTGTCAAGTTATCTAGTGCAATGTTTTAATGTTCTTGGATTTAGTGATGAAGATAAATCGTTGTGTTATTATGTGATGAATTTCATGGTAGATGAATAATTTTGCTTGCCATCATCTGTTACATATGTGTTTTCTTTCTGATAGTTAGTTTCTCAGACAGTAATTAGATGCTCATTTGGTTAATGTATTAGTACTAGGCCTATGGTATAGAATCACTGTCTGGATGTTTGAGTAGCGGGTTATCCCAAGCTCAGCCTCTTCCCAGTAGTTAAAAATGAATCTTGTTATTTGTAAAGTTGGTTTATACTGGCTTTCATCCCTCAGACTAGTCCTACCCAAAGAGAAGATACAAAAAAGAACAGTCCTAACTGAAGGGAGAGCCTTCATAAGAAAACATAAAGCCCATTGATTAAACTGGCTGGATCGCAAGATTTGGAGAACCATTCCATATTTTAACACTGCAGAGTCTAATTGGGCCTCGGTGGTAGGTTTGGTTCCTACTGTTGAGTCTAGGGACATAAGTCCCATCATCAGAATTGGCCCTGAGAATGAATGGCTAAAAACATATTCCACTTAGCATTTCAAACAACCTATAGATTCATGACTGTCCACATGCATTGCTAGTCCCTCATGAGACAACCCACACACACTGAGTATTCCTGAAACAGATAACTCACCCTAGCCTGAGGAAGAACTGTTTCACCCGAAAATTCCTTACGCTCTTCCTCACGAGGAAGTAAATCAGTTTAGGAGAATCACAAGAGCCTATGCCCGATAGATCGGTGCACTGTCCTTGACTCACATACTCCCTCGAAGAAAAAACAAAGAAAACTTGTGGTCAACACCCCCAACGAAGTTTTTGTACATTCTGTAGAAGACCTAATAGATTTCAAGATTACCGAAATTCAAGAACCCCTTGATTTGATACCCGAAACACTAGCCGATGACCTCTCTGAACCCAACAACTTTTCAGAAGAAGAGGATTTCGACTTAGATTCAGAAGATATGGAAGGAAATAATAATCATGAGGAGGAAAGGGAAATCCCACTAGAAAACAACCAGCCTTGGCTGTATGGAGACGTCGTGGCCGTCCTTGGATGAGTACATAATCTTCCATGACACCCAGAGAAGCTCCTCCCCAAATACGACCCCGAAACCTCAGGTTTACTTGAAGACCACATCAAGAAGTTCATACTCACGATAAGGCTTATGAATTTTCAACATGAAGACGTAGTCTGTAGGCTCTTTCCCTACACATTTGAGAACTCGTCTTCCATGTGGTATTTTATTCTATTGGTAGGATCCATAACTAGCTGGACCAAGTTCCAGAAAGACTTCCTAGATAAATTTGCAGAGGAAACCACCACAGAAGCTCTGATGGTCGAGTTGTTTGCAACTACCATGAGCTCGAAAGAGAGGGTCAAGGATTTTAATCAAATATTCACGACCATATTAAACAAGTTCCAACCCGTGGCGAAACCAACTCAAGAGTTGCAAATAGAGGTTTATGCCAACGCTCTTCCGGCTTCTATTTCTATGTTCGTAAAAAGGGCCTCTAAGCAAACCCTTGTGGAAAATTGTGAAGAGGCCAAGACAATAGAGTTCTAGATGAAAGGATGTAAATAAGGCCATGCCCCTTTGATGAAAAGAGAAAACCAACCCCCTCCTAGGAGAGGACTCCTTTTGGCTAGACCGTCGGGGAAGCAAATTGAACCAACCCCTGACAAGGGTAATGGATATATAGAAGATCTACAACGCATGGTTAAAAAACTATCAAACAAGATCATAGACATGAAAAGAAATGCAGGAGAGGGAAACTCGGGCCAAAGGCCCTATAAGCCTTTCTTTAAAAGAAACCCGCCATTCAAAGCAATTGAACCTCCCCCTACCAACTTAAATATTGATCTAGGGAATGTCGCATCTGATTCTTTCTACACTTATCACCAGGAAAACCACTCTGAAATAAACTTCCCTCAATGGGTACACGCCATGAATTTGATGGCCAACCGATTCTGAGATGAGGTCTCCCTAACTGAAAAGACAAGTAGTTGAGCTATCAATATTGTCGATTAGGAAGAGATTGATTCATCATGAGACATAACCATGCTGATATGGGATACCGACCTGATCATGCCTTCCAACGACTTGTTTGAGTCTTAGGAAAGACTTGCGGAGGTGTCGACAATACAAACGCAAAAAAAGGTTCCGCCTAGGTTGAAAGATATTGACGTCACCCAGGTCCCAAAGAATATGGCGACTCCCGATCACCCGAAAGCGCCTCTCGCCTTCGACAAGAGACCTATCAACATTCATACCCAAGAATCTCCCAAAATCGATTATAACGTGGTCGAAGATTTAAAAACATTAAGGCCCAACATCCATTATGGACATGTGTAAGATCCCCCAGCAGAAAGAATTTCTGCTACAGGATCTATGCTCCGTAGAAAAATCGGCGACAACAAGTGACCTAGAAAGAAATCTGTCTTCCACCGACCCAGTGAACAAACCCACTATGAATGAATGCTTAGGAGATAGGAGGGAAAATCCCTTTGTTCCAACTTTCCTCTTGACGTTTGAAGTCTTCAACAGGAACCTTCACAATTGCTTGGTAGATTTCGGGGTGTCCTCCAACGTGATTCCCTAGGCCATTTGTAATAAATTAGGCATTGTCCCTCTCAAACATGATAAGCATGTCATACAATTAGATAGAACTCAGGTCAAAGTCATGGGAGAACTCAAAGATGTGATGATTAGGATAGTGACACATCCTAATTTCGTGCAAGTAATCAACATCATTGTGGTAGATATCCCAGAGGCATATGGGTTATTGCTGAGCCATAATTGGTCTGAAAAACTCAATGGATATTTCAGTACAGATTGGGCACATATTTGGCTACTGCTGAAGGGATACAATAACATGATCATGATCAATAGGGAGAAATATCTGAAGCATACGGTCACTGATCTAGAAACCTCGAACGAACCTGCATCTACAAACTTTCCTATTTTGGGCAATTATTCCTGTGATTCCTATTTTGGGAACTTTTCTCCTCTCCTATCCAATGTTCCGTTTACCCAAAACTATGAAATGATCTTCCAAGAAGAATCACCGATGCCGACATGAGACTCTCTCTTCTGTCAAAACCCCACACTAGGACTTGTGGAAGAAAAGCTTGGGGAGCAGAATGTTAAAGAGGGAAGAGAAAGGAGCGACTGTCGTTCACTAGTTTGGACCCTCTATTTTGATGGATCTAAATCACAAGAAGGGTCAGGAGTGGGGTGCATCCTCATTGACCATAAAGATAAACGTCATTTCCTGTCTTGTAGACTAGAATTTGAATGTACCAACAACACTGTCGAGTATGAAGCTCTAGTATAGGGGTTAAAGAAAGCCATAGATCGAGATGTCAAAGAATTGAAAGTTTTCGGGGATTCTGAAATTATAGTTAGACAAGTGAGGAATAATATACATTGCAATTCACCTCATCTTAAGAACTTACAACAGGAGGTGCATAGGCTAATAGAGCGCTTTTGACGCTTTCAATATCACTATGATCCCTAGAGAGAAGAAAATTCTTTCTGACTCCTTAGCCATAATCACTTTCATACTGTCTCTTTTAGAAGATTATGAAGCCTGCCGATTCAATGTAGAACTGCTCTACAAACCATCGGTACCTAACAACATTTCTAATTGGAAAGTATTTGAGGGAGATGAAAAGATCATAAACTTCTTAACCAACCAAGACAATTTCAAAGATCTCGCTATTGATGATGAGGAGTTCCAAGAGAAATTAATCGAAACCGATCCTCGAATAGAATGACATATGGATAAATCAAAGGCTCACACAATCCCCAAGGGGATAACTAATATAGAAAATCAGTTTGATCTAAAGGAATGATTTAAAGGACCAAAAAATGCAAAGACTGGTAGCTCTTGTCCCCTCCATGAAACTGTAAATCTGGGAACCCCAAAAAACCCAAAGAATGTGAATCTTGGCAAGACTATATCTAAGGAAGAAAGGAAATCCTATCTCAAACTATTCAGACAATACCAAGATGTCTTCACATGGTCCTATAGGGATTTGATAACGTATGACACCCACATTATTCAACACACCATCCCATTAAAACCTGAAGTGAAACCTTTCCAACAAAAGCTCTGAAAATATCATCCATCCTTGGAACCTCTCATGTATCAGGAATTAAAGAAGCTTTTAGATGTGAAGATAATTTTCCAAGTTAGGAATTTTGTCTGGGTAGCGAATCTTGTTCTGGTAAGGAAAAAGTCAGGAGAGATCCGACTATGCATATATTTTCGGAACCTCAACAAAGCTTCAGAAAAATACAATTATCCAGTCCCGCCAATGGAACAACTCCTGTAGACTGTGTTGGGCTCGGAGATTTTATCTTTTCTAGATGGTTTCTCAAACTACAACCAAGTATTGGTTTAAGAAGAAGATCGTTTAAAAACCACCTTCTGAACCAAATGGGGAACCTTCACTTATAAACGTACGCCTTTCGGGTTAATCAACACAGGAGAAACCTTCCAAAGGGCCATGGACGTAGATTTTCGAGGACTTGTCAATATATGTATGGTTGTGTACTTAGATGACATAACAATGTAATCGAAGAATAGACAAGATCACATCCAACACTTAACTCAGATTTTCGAGAGATGTAGAAAATACGGTATATCTTTGCACCCTAAGAAAACTATTTTTGGTGTCGAGGAAGGTAAGTTGTTGGGCCATATTATATCTCAAGCAGGGATTCTCATAGACCCCGAAAGGATTAAGTCCATAGCATAAATCCCGCTACCCCATAACAAGAAATCTATGCAGTCCTTTTTCGAGAAAATCAACTTTGTGAGGAAATTTACTCCCGACCTCACCGAGATCATCAAACCCTTACAAAAGATGATCCGCAAGGATGCCAAATTTAAGTGGGATGATGAGTGAAAATGTTCCTTTGGCAATATCAAAGCTTCCATATCTTGGGCCTCGGTATTGTGAAGTCTCGATTTCAATAGAGAATTTTTCCTCTATACTTTCGCCTCCAACCAATCGCTAGCTGCAGTTCTGACTCAGAAGAATAATGAGAAAAATGAAGCCCCAGTGTCATTTATGAGCACTAATCTTCAAGGAGCTGAGCTTAACTATCCTACTATAGACAAATAGGCTTACACGGTGTATAAGGCAGTTAATCATTTCAGGTCTTACATCCTCAAGAATCATACTAAAGTGATTGTGCCACATCCTACAGTCCGATCCTTGTTTACCCAACAAGAAATGGGAGAAAGAAGAGGGAACTGGATGGCAGTAGTTTAGGAATTCGATCTAGATATAAAACCGGCCAAGCTGGTGAAAGGACAAGGGTTATGCAAGCTCGTAGCTGAAGCACATGATTAGGTAAATGAGGATTCCGGATGGGAAAATGAGATGGCACTATGGTATGGTGAATTATCATACACCTCCCTGGGACTAGGATCTTGGTATAAGAATTTGATTCATCTTATGTATCACGGGACTTGTCCCGAAAATCTGAACCCTAAGGAAAGAAGAGTCCTCAGGTTGAAATCTTCCCAATATTGCCTCATAAATTTGGTGCTCTTCCGGATCAACTACGATGTGGTACTATTAAGATGTCTCGAATGCGAGGATGCAAACAAAGTTCTAAAGGAACTCCATGATGGCCCCGCCAGGGGGCATTTCCTCGGAAACACCACCTCTCATAAAATCCCGAGAGCCAGCTATTATTGGCCCACCTTGTTCAATGACGCCCATGCCTATGCTAGAAACTGCAAGATTTGTCAAGTAAGTGCTGGAAAAGAGAAAAGAGCGGCAGTCCCACTTCAACCCGTGATTGTCTCTAGGCATTTTGAGCAATGGGGATTAGATATAATAAGGGAAATCTCCCCAAGATCTTCAAAATTGCACAAGTATATTCTTACTGCCACCGACTATTTCAGAAAATGGGTAGAGGCCATCCCTCTAACTCATGTAAACGAGAAGGTAGTCATCCAATTTATAGAACAACATTTGATCACAAGGTTTGGTGTCCCCTCTGTTCTAGTCTTTGACAATGCAACTTACTTCTCTTCTACCCTATTGACATAATTTTCTCTGGACAAAGGAATCATAATTAAGTACTTTGCAAATTATTACCCTCAGGGAAATGGTGTGGCGAAATCAACAAATAAAAACCTATTAATGATATTAAAGAAGATGGTTACAAATAACCAAAGAAATTGGCATAATCTACTTCATAATTCTCTGTGGGATGATAGGGTCACACCAAAAGAAGCTATAGGAAATTCCCCATATTTTCTGGTTTACGGGCAAGAATCCATCCTCCCGAATGGACTCTATCTTCCATCTCTTCAAATAGCCCAAGGTTCCAATGAAGAACCCTCATTGGCTATACAACAAAGAATCAACACTTTGCTCATGCTGGAAGAAGAAAGAGAAAAGGCTAAGTCAAAATTCCTAGCTCACCAACAAACAGTGAAAACATGGTTTGATAAGCATAAAGCTAAGGAAAAGAACGTTGAAGTGGGAGATTTAGTCCTGAAGTGGGATAAGGAAAGTGAACCCAAAGGGAAACATTCCAAGTTTCAGAGCTTATGGCAAGAAAACTGTCAAGTGACACTTCCGATGACGCAAGGCAAGAACTCGCCCACTATGTATTTCCTGTGCACTGGTCCTCTTTCAGACTATCCTTCACACCTTGTATTGTCTTCTACTCCTCTCTCGTTGTCACCCTCTGAGCCTCACGTAATTACACAATTGTATCTTTTGCTTATTGAAGCCGTCTCTGGAGCCAAACTGTGCTACCTTTGCGACCCTGCGACACCGATACCTCTCGGTTCTTCACCGCCAATTGGCTCCGTAACTCTCTATTCTCTTGGTAGAGTTCAACTATTGCAAGTTAGGCTTGCTCTAACTACTGAGCTGGGATCTCAATGGGAGAACCTGGTGCTTTTTCCCTTTCCTTTCATCTCTTGCCTCCTCTACCGGTAGCCCCAACCATCTCCGACCAGTTGGTAGGTATCGCAGACCCCTTAGGGGCTGGACGTACACGTGGCTTGGTTGAGAGGCAATCCTCCTCTCCTTTGCCCATATCTTTCCTAGGCCTTCCTCTTCTCCATAGTTTCTGCTCCTAAGAAGGAAAGTTTAACAACATACCTCTCCTAGACGTACCTTTTTCAACCCCAATCTCCATTGAGGATGCCGACACTGTCTCCAAGCAAGAGCCTGCACCTCCTGTTGGAATTTCAAGGACGCGACGAGCTAATAAGAAAGAGTCCCAGGCACGTTGGGGCTCAAACCTGGCACTACGACAACCTCGCAGACCCCGTCCCGTGTTTGAAGGGAATCCCATTATGCAACAACATAGAAACTTAGGCATTTGTAGGTGATGGAGGACTACTACACAGGACTTCGCCAAGATGAATTAGCTAGACCATAATTCTAGAGAAGATAAACTCGACATAAGCATAGGATTTCCCACATAACTCCTGGATTTTATAGAAAAACAAAGGAGCGAAACGGAGCATGCCAATAAAACACTCGCGCCTCATGATGTTTGGAGACTCGACACACCACAACTGCTCAACGTATGCAATCCAGAACATGTAAATGTCGCCGATCGGAGTTGCAGGGAACGTCTGGTATGATCCTTCCGATCTTTCTCCAAATCTTTGTTATTGATGAATTATGTTTGACATGCTTGATAATACAGATTCTGGAGGCATTTAATGGTTTTCCTTTTACGGTATTTGACCTTTTGGGAGTATACATACGCATGCTCTCCTTTGACGTCTCTTTTTGACCCCAAAGGTCAAGTAATTACTATGATGATTTAGAACGCTCATGGATGTCGTACTTGATTTTCCACTCCATGATACCCTGACATAATTCATGTAACCAAAAGGAGTGGCTTCTTTGGCTAGGTCATCACAGGTCATTCGAATGAGCGATTGAGATCGTGTAAGTTTTAAATGACTGAGACTAATGAGCTACACTGGTACGTATTAGTCTTTTCAGTTTATTTATGTCTTATCATAGGTTTCTTAAATTGATAAACTTCCTCTTCCTTGATTGCAAGAAATAATTATCCTTGATTACCGAACAAAGCTCATCCTATGGCCTTGCCAAAGGACTCGAAAGGAACATCGAAGCTGAATCATCAACACAATGAAGGATTCTAGGCTCCCCGAGTTTGGTGCCCCCGATAAGTTTGTCGACTTGAGTGAGGTGGTCAATTTGTACACTAAACAAGACTTGCTATGGACCGAAGAATTTGCTAAGATAACCGATGCAAGGCCAAGACAAGTGCAACAATTCATAGAACATCTGACCAGAGCCTGAACCATGCTTCAGTAGTTAAACTTCATTCTAGAAAAATACCATGCCCATGCAATGGACATTAGAGGGATACATGCGACTCTGATGGAACAACACAGATTTCCATGGGCCAATACTTGTGAATAACTCTTTAGAATTCGGTCTGAATATGAAAGAAGTCACCCTTTCCAAGAAATATCTCGGGTTAATTGTTAAAGAAACCGTTTGATGATGACACCATGTGGCGATTTTTGTGTGACTCAAATTATATTTAGCCATTAATTACAGTTAAAACTTATATTATAAATAAATACATCGACCAATGTACAGGGGTCGATGGTTGTTGTAAGAACTCTTTCTCTTAGTTGTTAAGAATTATTTTGAGACTGCTATGAATTGAGAAGTCCTTCTGAACCAAAGACAAGCTATTTTTATCAGATGTGTGTGATTGAACTTGGAGAAGAATTACTTTCGATCCTGTTCCATGAATGATGCAGTAATGAGTAAGAGAAATTAATTCTGTTGTCAAGTTACCGGGTGCAATGTTTTAATGTTCTTAGATTTAGTGATGAAGATAAATCATTGTGTTATTATGTGATGAATGCCATGGTAGATGAATTATTTTTCTTGCCATCATCTGTTACATATGTGTTTTCTTTCTGATAGTTAGTTTCTCAGACAGTAATTAGATGCTCATTTGGTTAATGTATTAGTACTAGGCCTATGGTATAGAATCACTATCTGCATGTTTGAGTAGCGGGCTATCCCAAGATCAACCTCTTCCCAGTAGTTAAAACTAAATCTTTTTATTTGTCAAGTTGGTTTATACTGGTTTGCATCCCTCAGACTAGTCCCACCTAAAGAGAAGATACAAAAAATAACAGTCCTAACTGAAGGGAGATCCTTCACAAGAAAACATAAATCCCATCGATTAAACTGGCCGGATCACAAGATCTGGATAACCATTCCATATTTAAATGCTGCAGAGTCTAATTGGGCCTCGGTGGTGGGTTTGGTTCCTACTATTGAGTCTAGTGACATAAATCCCATCAACAAGTTGCAGTCAAAGAAACACCTGATCCCCTTTTTCAAATTGACTTTCTGAGCGACCTTGATCTACTTGTTGCTTCATGCAATTCTGTGCCATGACCAAATTCTCTTTGAGGGTATGAAGAATAGCCTCTCGAACTGTAAGCATTTGGTCAACCACCTGGACCTTCAAGACACCAGGTAAGTATGAGAGAAATGAAGGTGTCTTTTGTCCATATACCTCTTCAAAAAGAGTCATGCGGGTGGTTGTATGGTATGAAGTGTTGTACCACCATTCAGCTAGGGGTAACCATTGAGCTCATTGATTTTGCTTTTTCGAGGAAAAACACCTCAAACATGTTTCCAAACACTTGTTGACAACTTCAGTTTGACCATCAGTCTGGGGATGATAAGCTGTGTTGAGATGCAATTGGGTGCATTGTAGCTTCCACAACTCTTGCCAAAAATTGTTGGTGAAAGTTGGGTTTCGATAGAATGTGGCATGCCATGAAGCTTGAAGACCCGATACATGAAAAGTTGAACCACTGTGGATGCTATAAATGGGTGTTGAAGAGTGCATAAATGAGCATACTTGGAAAGGTGATCAACAACCACCATGATGACTGATTTATTTCCCGATTTGGGTAAGACTATAATAAAATCCATAGAAATATCCCTCCAAATAGCAGGTTAAATCAGAAGCGATTGTAGTGTTCTCGGAGATTTGACTATTTCGCCCTTGTTGAGTTGACACACATCACATTCAGTGAAAAAATTATGAATTTCTTGTTTCATACCATCCAAAAAAAAAGAACGTTTGACCCTATCATAGGTTTTGGTGAACCCGAAGTGCCAAGTTGTGGGTGTAGCATGAAGCTCAGAAAGTACCGTGGATTTAAGTTTTGATTGTTTACTTAAATACAAATGAACTTTGTATCAAATCTCATCATGGAGCCAAGAGTACCCTAGGGAAGTTGGAGCATTGAACTACAATTGTTGGATCAGATGCAAACTTTTGGGATCGTGTAGCCATTCTTGGAGAACGACTTGGAGCCAATCTGGTACAATGAAGGAAAGAGAAAAAAGGGATCCTTCATCTTCATATTTTCGGGAAAGTGCATCTGCAACCACATTGTCTTTTCCTTTCTTGTAAATGATCTCATAATCATATCCAAATAGCTTAGTCACCCATTTTTGTTGCTTCAGGGAGTAAATGCGTTGTTCCAGAAAATACTTGAGGCTTTGATGGTCTGTCTTAATTTGGAAGCGTTGCCCCAATAGATAAGGGCACCGTAGATCAACGTCATGTAGAATAGCCAACATTTCTTTTTCATAGATTGATTTGCCTAGATTTATTTCAGACAGTTACTTGCTGGTAAAGGCCAAAGGCCGACCCTCTTGCATAAGGACAACACCAATTCCTTTCCCTGAAGCATCACATTCCAAGACAAAGGTATTTGTGAAATCAGGAAGGGATGGGAATGGAGTGGTACACATGGCCATCTTCAAGGTCTGAAAAGCTTGAGCAACTGCTGGAGTCCAAGTGAAAGAGTTTTTTTTTAGGAGTGCAGTGAGAGGTGTTGCAATCTTTCCATAATTCTTAACAAACTTGCGATAATAACCTGTTAAGCCCATAAATCCACATAAGCTTTTGAGAGTCTTTGGGTGAGGTTAGTCTTGCATAGCTTCAATATTTTTAGGATCCACCCTGACGCCATCCTTGCCAAATAGACGACCCAAGTACTCGACTTCTGAGGTGCCAAAATCACATTTAGACCGTTTCAGGAAAAGTTGGTGTTGAGAGAGTAGATGGAGAACTCGATCCACATGAGCAAGGTGGTCTGTCCAGTTTTTTCTATAGATGAGGATATCATCAAAGAAAAATAAGACAAAATGACGGAGAAAAGGATGAAAGACATGATTCATGAGGCTTTGGAAGGTGGAGGGGGCATTACACAAGCCAAAGGGCATGACCAAAAACTCATAGTGGCCCTCATGAGTTCTAAAGGAAGTCTTGGGAATGTCTACCTCTTTCATATGTATCTTATGGTAGCTATAATGAAGATCAAGTTTAGTAAAGAATTGGGTGCCACTCAATTCATCCAAGAGGTCATCAATGTCAGGAATGGGATATTTGTCTTTAATGGTAAGTTTGTTGAGGGCAAGAAAGTTAGGACACATTAGCCAAGAACCTTCTTTCTTCTGGACCATGACGACAGGGGAAGAGTAGGGGCTCATACTAAGGTGGATAACGCCTGCATTAAGGAGTTCCTGGACCATTTTATCAATTTCATTTTTTTGGGAAAAGGGGTGATGATACAGACATATATTGGGAGGAAGGCTTCCTGGTACAAGGGGAATGGAATGATCATGAACACCATGGGAAGGAGGGAGTCCATGGGAGTGGAAAAGACCACTTGATGTTTAGAAAGGATGGATTGGAGGTCTTGTGGCACTGAGGGTGTCTCTGTTTCTTGTATGGCATGGAGTTGGGAAATAATACCAGAATGACATTTTTTGAGCATATTTTCCATGCGATGGGAACTAATGATCTTAGGTGAACTGACAGTGATGCCTTAGAACTTATATTTGTGGCCCTCCTGGTCAAATTTCATGGTTAATTCCTTAAAATCCATGAGAATGGGACCCAAAGTCCTTAGTCAGTCTGCACCCAACATAATGTCACAACCACCCATGTCAATAGCAAACATATGAGATTTTAGGTGGTAATAACCAATTTGGAGACACACATTTTCACAACGCCCTCCACATTTCATGGAGCCACCATTGGCAATCATGATTTGGAAATTATTGACGACATGGATGTAGCAATGAGTTTCTTGGGTAATGCAGTGATAAAAAAAATTATGGGTGCTTCCACTATCAACCAGAATGATGACCTTCCTATGCTTGATGTAACTAATTAGCTTGAGGGTTTGGGGAGCAGAGAATCTAGTGAGAGCATTGAGGGAAATAACCGATTCTACTTCGGGAGGGTCTGAGGGAGGGGTTATGTCAGTGGTTTCAGGTGACTCAGACACAAGGAAAGTTTCAACATCCTCTTCCGAAATATCCTACGATATGGCCATAAAAAGATTTTGTTCCTTAGACTTGTGGCCCGACAAAATTTTTTTCATCACAATTATAACAAAGGCCTTTGAGTTGGAGTTCAACCATTTCATCCCTGGTCAATTTTTGGATCTTTAGTGGAGCGAAGGGAGTAGTGGGATTTACTGGTTTGGGGTGAGGGATAAAGGAGGGTTTCTAGTTTTGAGAAGATACAACTTGTTGTGCTTCTTTAGCTCTTTTAGTAGCCTCCACCCAACTCGGAGGTTGAGCCATGAGGACATGGGCCTGAATCTCATCCTTGAGGCCACTGATAAAACACTCTCGGAAAAAGGCATTAGACATGCCCTCTGTCCGAAAATCCAGGTGCTCAAAGGAAGCTATAAAGTCTTCCACTGTTCCTGATTATTTCAACTTTGTCAAATGATCCAAATGGTTGGTGTTAGTGTCAAAGCATTCATAAAGCTCTGCCACAAAGTGTGTCCAGAAAATATACCCTTGACGAGAAGATTTTCTCCATTGCCACCATTGCCAACGTTCTTTATCTAGATGGAGAACACCATACCAGAGTTTGGCCAAGTCATCTGTAACACTGTATAAAGAGAAATAATGTTCCATTTGGGTTACCCAACCAGTGGGATCCGAGCCATCAAATTTGGTCCCATCCACCTGCGAGAGGCGTAGGTCACGTTGAAAGTGATGGTGCTGAAAGATATGAGAATGAGAGGAATTTTCAGATTCAGTATGTGGAGGTGGGTCATATAAAGGGTTATCTATAGGGATATGTAGCTTGGTGCAAAGCATAAAAACGACATATTCAATCTGGGTAGTCAGGTCTTGTTTGATTTCCTCCATTGAGGATTGCATGGTTGTATTGATGGTGAAAACATTGACACTGAGTTGTCTCACTTCTTGTTGGGTCTCGGTGAAATTAGATTGCAAGGTATTGAAGTGAGATTCCAAGCCTTAGATACGAGTATGGGCCATGAGGATGGGGGAACCGAAATGGGGTGGGTGAGGTCAAAAATTTTGCTGAAAAATGATATGTGTAGTGATTTGGCAACCCGAATACAGTTGTGTGGCAATAGATCTTGTCTATTTTAATTTGTTTATGTTTCTGTCCCCAAGGGTTAGGTATTCAAGGGTTTTCCCTGTTCTATAGCTCTCTGATACACGTGCGGGGTCCAACAGTAGTACTTGACACAATATCTTAGGGCACTAACTAAGGAGGCTGACCGTACCCTTAGCCATACTACTCGACTACCCAGGTACTAGAGAGTATCTTCCCAAGATTTTTTCTCGGTGGCACTATAACAGTCAGGTGACCGATCAGTTTATCTAAAGAGAGCTTCAGGTAATATCGACCAATCCATACATAGGTGTTGTCTGATGGACTACCACTTAAAGGGGTACCAACAGGGGTTACAAGGGTGGCCAACAGATGTGTGCTGAAGTACCACTTGTATTTCCTGCATGTATGAATCCCTCAATCATGGGTTTATGCACATAACGATAGATCTATGTGGCTTAAAGACGTTGGAATACATCTCTACCCTAAAAAAAATTTAACCCACAATTTCTGCCAAGGAAAGTGTTGTGATACCACTTGTAATATACCAGATATAGAATGTATGCAAAACAAAAATAAAATACTAGAAATGGTAGAATAACAACAATATAACCAAAACAATCACCACAATAACACTGAAATGATATAAGAATAACAACAAAAATAAAACTTTGATTCTGAGAGCAATGTTCATGGGCCTCTTCAAGGGGGAAACCTCCAGTCAAGCAGAGCTCTATTACAATAATATCCAAGCTAGGGTTCTCAAACCCTCGACTCTTATTTATACTAAATATGTCTATCAAAAGAAGCATCTAGAGGAAGATCCTTCTAGAAGAAGAAGCTTCTATTAGGTCTTCTTACATTCAACTTATTCTATTTTATTGCAAGGCCTTATTAATATTGACCTTTATTACATACGAATATATTGTTCTACCTATGTGCGGGTTAGGACCCTAACATAGATAAAGGAAGAACCCATAGAGAGTTTAAAGTGGTTGACCACGTGTTCTTGAAAGTTAAAGCTAGGCGCAGTTCCCTGATGTTGGGAAAATGTTATAAGTTGGAAGCGCATTATTGTGGGCCATTTGAAATCTCGAAAGTATTGGTCCTGTAGCATATATGCTTTCATTACCTGCATCCTTGAGTATTCATAATTTTTTCTATGTGTCATTACTTAAAAAGTATGTACATGATGCTAATCATATTATTGATTGGAATGTGATTCAGGTGGAGGTGGAGCCAAATGGGGAGTTTTGAGTGCGACTAGTTTGCATATTGGATCAAAAAATAAAATGACTTCAGAATTGATGCAGACGGTCCCCTATGCACTCTACGTCCTCTCACAGGATCGTTCAAATTCCCCTTTGAGACGAATTAGCTCATTCGATTCCCTGCTGGAATCTCTGATGAAAACCCGATCCACAGGTCCTTTATTCACCTACATGGCTTTCTGCATTCAACCGTGAACTCCCTGACTTAATTTCAGGTTTTGGGGTTTCATGATCCTTGATGTCACGAATCTCTGTCCCCGCGATCTCTCGATCACCGATTTGCCTATGAGCTCTCTTCCGGCCTTAGCCCCTCCTGGCTATGCTCTGGTCCATGTGACCTCCTCTTATATGAACACAGTCATACTCCTTGTCGGCATTTGGGGTTTCGTGACCCTCGATGTCACGAACCTCTGTCCTCACAATCTCTTGATCACCGATCTGCCGATACGACACTTTACGCATTATCCCTCCTAGCTAAGCTCTTGGCCCATATGACCACTATCCCACAAGACCACAGCCTTGTCTCCTATCAAGGTTTCAGACATCGCAATGCCGAAATGCATAAACCCCGTGTCCACGGGATTCCCGATATCCCGATCCGCGATTTCTCGATGTGGCTCTCCTATCGGGACCTTTTCTGGAGGCCTCGCTCGCTGCCACGCGTCCCATCAAGATGTATGGTCCACATCCATTTCACGATTTTGTGACTTCTGATGTCCCAAGCGCCTCGTCTTCAGGACTCGCGAAATGCCGAACTCCGATGCACTGATTCGACCTTCTATCGGGACTTTCCCTGATAATCTGGATCTCCACCACGTGTCCCCAACTGATGGACGACCCTGATCCAATCTTGTTGTTTCAGATTTTTCAATGCTCCAATGACAGAAATCCTCTGTCAACTCAAAACCCCGATAGTCGATATACCGATGGGTCGCTCGATCTCCGCCACGTGTCTCCTCAAACGGACGGTCCAGATCGTTCCCGGGACTTTTCCTATAGAAATTCCCGATCTCTTGTCCTCGTGACTCCTGATTTCATGAACGCCGATATCCCGATGCCTGTCGGGACTCCTGCCTAGCGTGAGAAGGGTTAAACCCCGTGCCCCTCCTGTCCGTTCCAACGGTTGACAGGATTTTCGAATGAGATCCAATGGCTCACGATCTCCCCCTTCTGTATGCTTGCTCTGATGCTCCCTAGACGTAGAAACCAACGGCCCAGATCTCCTTCTCCAACCAATCTGACGGCGGCTGTGCTCCCTCCTGAGCTTGCGCACTTTCTTCCTAGCCTTGGGAGAATTCACCAAAACTCAAAGGCCTCAACCTTTGTCCTCTTTCTATGTGAGCTCCACGAATTTGAGTCCTCGCCTGTGCTCTTCGACGACACTGTTCTTCCTGAGCTTTTACTTCTGAATCCTCAAAATATTCTTTGACTTCTGCGCCTCTGCAGAGTCTTCCCACACACACAGTGCTGTCTCTCTTGAGCTTCTCACATGCTCAGACCCCTAAGGGATTTTATCTTTCCTCCCTTCTCCCTCAGATGGAGAATGTTGGGATGCCCTCTTGGTTATCCTTTTCCTCAAGCAACTTCTTGCTGAGTCTACAGGGTGTTCAGCAACCCTGTGAAGATCCCTTAGTGGATTCCTCCTTCAGAATACAAAACTCAAAGAGTTCTCTTCTCCTGTGCTTGTTTGCACATTGTCTCTATGCCCACCTGGCAGAGTATCTTCTCCCAGAACTTCCAACAATTCTGTCCTCTTCTCCTATGCATCTATGCACCTGCTCAATGCCCACCTGGCAGAGCTCTCAGAATCCTCAGTGATTCTGGTTCTCTTTCTGAACTCACAACAGAGTTCTTCTCAATGCACCACTGTGCATATGCTCAATGCCCACTTGGCAGAGCTTCACAGAACTCCTCAGAGTTTATGTCTGCAACTGTGTTCTTCTCCCATAGCCTTGCCTCCTGAGGTAATTAACAACCTCATAGGTCTTTTCCTGAGTTGTTGATTTCAGTTCTTGTGCTGCAGCACGTCTTTATCTGAACCCACATAATTCAAAAGTGCAACCTCTGTGCATGGCTATCAGAACCCGTAGTGTTCTGTCACACCCTCCTGGTGTGAAGCCTGAAAGACCTTCCCCTGAAATCAGACACACTCCTGCAAATGCCAACCTACAACATACATCTACAACATACATTTATATCATAAAATAGAACACACCAAGGCATCCACATAATAAAGAAAATACATGCAAGAAAAACTGCTTCTGTTTATATTAATAAGAATGCCTCTTTACAAAGGTGTTCCTGAGCACGACCTGTAACAAGGTCTCGACTCCTTCTCTTCTTCTATCTACTCATATATTCTCTCTCTTCTCTTGACTTTCTCTCCTAGCTCTACTAAAGAGATACCATAGATATTTTTACATGAGGAGGCTCTTAGAGCTCTTCCCTCCAATCTACCTACCCTATTCAATTACATTGAATGAGTTGTCTAGTCCTCTATCCGGATCTAGATCTCAGCCTTACAAACATTAAAGGCCTATCTTATCTACAGCCCGTGCAAAGGAACGGCTTCACAACTCACCAGCTTAAACATTTAATTACATTCAATTCAAGTTTAAAATGAGGATTGCGCCTCTCTTTAACACGCGACTTGAATTCGCTGATGTGGCTGGCTGGTGTGGAGAGATGCTCCTGCATCATACTCCTCAGTTGAAAAATTCATGATCTCCCGCTCATGAGCTTCCCATCTTAGCTGTGGAAATCCTCCTAGATCCCAAATCATTCTCTAGAGCTGTTCATCTGCTCCATCTTCCTGTTGCTGTTGCTGCTGCTGTTGCTTCTCTTCTGCTCAGAATTTCCTTACTAGCAGTTCCTGCTGAATCTACCATCAACCTTCTGATGTCTTCTATCACTCGGTCCAGCTGCTCTAGTGGCTGGTCCTATTTTTGCAGTCTCCCCAGCTGCAATTTTTTTTGGCACATGGGCAGATCACTGTGATCTCCCATGCCTTGTTCATCATCTGCTTCCAACCTCACCTGTTGGATGTGCATGCTCTGCACCTTCACCCTTCTCTCCAGGGCTTCAATCTGTTTATACAGATCAGCCAAAATAATGATGTCCACCTCTTCTTCTGCAAAATCCCATGTTGCAGTCTTTTCATCTTCCTGGCTTAAAATATTGAGCCATTCCTCAGAATGCTCATTATCCTCTTCTGCTTCTACTGCTATCATCTTCAGTGCTGCAAATTTATCACCTTCCTGGTTGAATGCATTGAGACATTCCTTAGAATTCTCATTTTCCTCTTCGTCTGCTTGGGCAGCTTCCAAAGTCTTCTCCAATTCTTTTTTGACAGTCACAGCTGATTGTTCTTCTGTTGTTGCTGCACCCGCAACACATATTTCTGCCTCCTCCTGGGCAAGTGGTAGGAATATCTCGATTCCCCCAATCATTAGAATATTTCTTCAATATTCCTCCTTTGTTAGATGCACCTACTGATCCAAACTCATCTCCGAGCTCATCTGATCATCCCTTCTCAGTTGGAAATATGGGATCTGTTCACTGCTCCCTTGGCAGATTATGAGATCGACTGATCCCATCTTCATCAGTACTCCTTGCTGAATTGAACTCATCTCCGAGTCCATGAAACCTTCAGACAGTCTCGAATTCTCATCTCTTCCCACCTAGCAGTCCGATATGCTTCCGCTGCCCTCCTGGCAGTCTTTGAGATCCCGCAACGACCTCATTTCATTGCCCAGATGGAAATGTGAAATTCCTTGGTTGTCCTCATGACAGTCTATGAGATCCTGCAGTGATCTCAACTTGTTTCCCACCTGGCAATTGGGAATTTCTTCTCTGCCCTCCCAACAGTTCTTGAGATCCTCAGCTGATCCCAATTCATTCTCCTCATCATTGAGACCTCTCCCAATCTCTGGTTCACACACCTGAACCATTTCTTTAGGTCTATCGAGGTTTTCAACATACCTCAACCATCCTTTTAATAGCCTCTGCTGTCTTCTGACCATCATCTCCTTGACTGGCCATTTTACTTTTGGTTTCTTCATGGGCCATTCATATACCCATTTCGGCTTGGTTTTCTGCTGCATCCGTAGTTCAAGATTTTCTATGTCTTCCCTTATTTCAGCAAGCTCTTTATCCATTTCTGCAAGCTTCTCTACTTTTCTCTTTCTCCCAGCATGCCTATGGTCTTCAGTAACCATGGTGCTGTCCCTGTCTGCTTTCCTAACAAACCTGCTGCTGTCACTCCACACTAAGAGTGTTTCTAGCTTCATCCTCCTACAGTCCTGCTGACTGTCTTCTTGATTGCTGCCTACCTGCAAAAAACCATCACACTCTGTCCTCCTTCCTTCTCGCTTCACCTGAAATCTACAGATGAAATCCAGCTCTGATACCACTTGATGCAGACGGTCCCCTACGCACTCTACGTCTTCTCATAGGATCGTTCAAATTCCCCTTTGAGCTGAATTAGCTCATTCGATTCCCTGCTGGAATATTTGATGAAAACCCGATCCACAGGTCCTTTATTCACCTACACGGCTTTCTGCATTCAACCGTGAACTCCCCGACTTAATTTCGGGTTTCGGGGTTTCGTGATCCTTGATGTCACGAATATCTGTCCCCGCAATCTCTCGATCACCGATTTGCCGATGCGCTCTCTTCTGGCCTTAGCCCCTCCTGGCTATGCTCTGGTCCATGCAACCTCCTCTTTTATGACCGCAGTCATACTCCTCATCGGGATTCAGGGTTTCACGACCCTTGATGTCACGAACCTCTGTCCTCACAATATCCCGATCACTGATCTGCCGATACGACACTTTACGTGTTATCCCTCCTGGCTAAGCTCTTGGACCATATGACCATTATCCCACAAGACCACAGCCTTGTCTCCTATCGGGGTTTCAGACATCGCAATGCCGAAATGCATAAACCCCGTGTCCACGGGATTCTCGATATCCCGATCCGCGATTTCCTGATGTGGCTCTCCTATCGGGACCTTTTCTGGAGGCCTCGCTTGCTACCACACGTCCCTTCAAGATGGACGGTCCACATCCATTTCGCGATTTCATGACTTCTGATGTCACGAGCACCTCGTCTTCAGGACTCTCAAAATGCCGAACTCCGATGCGCCGATTCGACCTTCTATCAGGACTTTCCCTGATAATCTGAATCTCCGCCACATGTCCCCAACTGATGGACGACCCTGATCCAATCTCATTGTTTTGGAGTTTTCGATGCTCCGATGACAGAAATCCTTTGTCAAATCAAAACCCCAGTAGCCGATATACCAACGGGTCACTTGATCTCCACCACGTGTCTCCTCAAACGAACGGTCCAGATCGTTCCCGGGACTTTTCCTATAGAAATTCTCGATCTCTTGTCCTCGTGACTCCCGATTTCACGAATGTTGATATCCCGATGCCTGTCGGGACTCCTGCCTGGCGTGAGAAGGGTTAAACCCCGTGCCCCTCCTGTCCGATCCAACGGCTGATGGGATTTTCGAATGAGATCCAATGGCTCACGATCTCCCCCTTTTGTATGCTTGCTCTGATTCTCTCTAGACGTAGAAACCAACGGTCCAGAACTCCTTCTCCAGCCAATCTGACGACAACTGTGCTCCCTCCTGAGCTTGCGTACTTTCTTCCCAGCCTTGGGAGAATTCACCAAAACTCAAAGGCCTCAACCTCTGTCCTCTTTCTCTGCAAGCTCCACGAATTCGAGTCCTCGCCTGCGTTGTTCTTCCTGAGATTTTACTTTTGAATCCTCAAAGGATTCTTTGACTTCTGTGCCTCTGCAGAGTCTTCCCGCACACACGGTGCTCTCTCTCCTGAGCTTCTCACACGCTCAGACCCCTAAGGGATTTTATATTTCCTCCCTTCTCCCTCAAATGAAGAATGTTGGGATGCCCTCCTGGCTATCGGTTGCCTCAAGAAACTTCTTGCTGAGTCTGCAGGGTGTTCAACAATCCTGTGAAGATCCCTCAATGGATTCCTCCTCCAGAATACAGAACTCAAAGAGTTCTCTTCTCCTATGCTTGTTTGCACACTGTCTCTATGCCCACTTGGCAGAGTATCTTCTCCCAAAACTTCCAGCAGTTCTGTCCTCTTCTCCTGTGCATCTATGCACCCACTCAATGCCCACCTGGCAGAGCTCTCAGAATCCTCAGTGATTCTGGTTCTCTTTCTGAACTCACAATAGAGTTCTTCTCAATGCACCACTGTGCATATGCTCAATGCCCACTTGGTGGAGCTTCACATAAATCCTCAGAGTTTCTGTCTGCAACTGTGTTCTTCTCCCACAGTCTCCTAAGTTATTCAGCAACCTCATAGGTCTTTTCCTAAGTTCTTGTGCCGCAGCATGTCTTTGTCTGAACCTGCATAATTCAGAAGTGCAACCTCTGTGCATGGCTATCAAAACCCGCAGTGTTCTGTCACACCCTCTTGGTGTGAAGCCTCAAAGACCTTCCCCTTAAATCAGACACACTCCTGCAAATGCCAACCTACAACATACATCTACATCATACATTCATATCATAAAATAAAACACACCAAGGCATCCACATAATACAGAAAATACATGCAGGAAAAACTGCTTCTGTTTATATTAATAAGAATGCCTCTTTATAAAGGTGTTCCTGAGCACGGCCTGTAACAAGGTTTCGACTCCTTCTCTTCTTCTCTCTACTCGCAGATTCTCTCTCTTCTCTCAAATTTCTCTCCTAGCTCTACTAAAGAGATACCATAGATCTTTTTACATGAGGAGGCTCTTAGAGCTCTTCCCTCCAATCTACCTACCCTATTCAATTACATTGAATGAGTTGTCTAGTCTGCTATCCAGATATAGATCTCAGCCTTACAAACATTAAAGGCCTATCTAATATACAGCTTGCGCAAAGGCATGACTTCAAAACTCACCAACTTAAACATTTAATTACATTCAATTCAAGTTTAAAATGAGGACTGCGCCTCTCTTTAACACGCCACTTGAATTCACTGACGTGGCTGGCTGCTGGCTGGCTGGCGTAAAGAGATGCTCCTGCATCAAGAATCAAGCCATGGAGCTGGTAAAAGTCCAATGGACCTGGTATGGTCTTGAGGATGCAATCTGGGAGTGCGAGGATGCTATGCAAGTAGAGTATCCACATCATTTTGAAGATTTTTGAAATTTTGTATGTACATGTGTATATGATGCACCGAGGACATTGCATAAATAATGGGGAGGGGAATGTAATGTCCCTAATCTAAACCCTTTTTAATTTTATATATATGCTGGTGAGCCATGATACCAATTTTAAATGTACATATAGGCTGGTGAGCCTTTGGCACCTAGTTTTGGTGTTGCGCACACCTAAGTAGTGTGCGGAGAATCTTCATCAAAGAAGGGTGCACACATTTCATAGTGTTGCATGCACTTGGATAAGTGTGTAGGAATGACCTGGGAGTGGGCATCGAGCC
>ML795462.1:55843-69823 GCA_009831015.1 Picea engelmannii
GATAGATAGATAGATAGATATAGATATAGATATATAGATATATATATATGGTTGTATATGTATTGAGGCCAAAGAGCCTATGTGATTACGAGGCTCGTGAACCAAGATGCAAATATTCAAGTGCACCTATCCATGTAAATGTAATCACAATTATTAATAATATTACAACACTACACACATAAAGACTCAGATGAAAAGAGACAGGGGGCTAACTCCACCGGAAAAGGGAAAAGGGGGCAAGACTTAAGTCTTAGGAATTTTTTTATAATATTTCTGTAGAAGTGTAAGTTTATGGATAATTATTTTATCCTAATTTCTCGAGGGGTTGGGAACGGATCATCAAGTGGCTTAAAGCTACTTCTAAAGGTGACAAGTGTCTAGTTGAAGGCATGCAATATATATTATTGTACTTAGTGTATTTTGGGGGGATTATTCATTATTCACTTTGGTGTGTAGAAGGAGTTGGACCATTTGAGAGAGGACGAATATTACCTATCTGCAAATAGAATCTTGTAAGGGGTTTTTGTACTATAATCAGTTTTTTTCTGTTGAAGAGGTGGGTTGTCAGGCTCGTGAGTAGTCTCTCTGGGTGAGAGATTTTCTTTTGAAGAAGTGAGTTTTCAATCTTGTGAGCATACTCTCAAGGTGAGTGTTTTGCTGATAATTGTTCCTTGGTGCATTGAGCATTAGTCAAAGGGCTTAGAGACTTCCTTTCCACCCAGTAAACCTTGAAGGGAAGTGGGGCAGCCGAGGGAATGTTGAACAGAGAAGGGACATGCTTCCTTGGGTGTGACAGGTGTGCAAGGAATGAGAGACTGTAGGCTTGTTGCAGTAGTGACACCTTGGAATAATGAATTTTGTTGAGTTTCAGACCTTGGCTTGAAATTGAGAACCCTTTTTCCCTGGTGGAGTTAAGCCCCAACTTGGAGGTGACTTCTTGTTGAAATCTTATGAGCAACAAAGTCTATGGCTGGGAGGAACGTTTGAGTTATGCGTGCATTTGGTGAATTTCATAAAAGATAAGTGTTCTTTATGTGCTTGTCTCTTTTACTGTGTGATTATTCATCTATGTTTGATATGGCTTAATTCTTGTATGTTGTCCCATATAAGTAATTTTCGTTATTTTGTCTAATGCTGCTTGAACATGTAAGTGTGGTACTGACACTCAATATTTGTTGTCATGCATAAGTATGATATTTATCATTAATTTTACTGTTAATTTATCCTTTGATAGTGGTCATGAGTCTATGAGGCAAGGATTGGATGAATGGGTGCATAGGAAAGTAGCCTATGTGCATGGGAGGTTGTAATTCATTTGTGCATGTAGGGAATTAGACCCCATGCACAAGGAAATCAGAATTGGTGTGTGATGCCAGGGTGGTTGTGTGCACAGTTGTGCTGTGTGATCAATATACTCGTGTACAATTGTTTGAGTTACTTCCACTTCTTAAAGTTGTTTTAAAAGGGGAAATTTAGTGTGGCGTGAATCAATTTGAGATTGAACACACTACTTCAAGTGATACTGCATAAACTAGTGTTTAGTATAGAATCTGCGTAGTGGATTTTCAGAGTAGCTTTGTTCAGTAGTATGATGGGTGATGTTAGAGTATGGTTGGTTCAAAGCTACAAAAGTTGAGATTGTGTGACGTGGCCCATCCTGGGAGGCTGGGGATGTTACACTTCGTGACTCTATTCCATAGATGTATGATTTTCTGATTGTTGGGCTCTAAAGATGTCCCAAAAACAACCTTAGTCTGACATTAATTTATCAACCAAGGATTCGTCTTCTATTTCAAGAATATCAACAAAGTTTATGCAGATAGTCGTGGATGTTCAAATCATGTAGATAATTCAGTTAAAGAAAATATGAGCCTATCTAATTTATTGCAGTGATCAAGTTATTTACAAATTCATTAAAAAACTCTAAAACTGATAACTCACTCAACAAAATTGTAATTTGATCAATAACACACTGTGAATCAATCAATTTTCTGAATTCATCTAACTAAGAAACAATAATTTAATTTGTGAAAACACTTAATGAATCAATATCTTAATGATTATTTAACCTACTGGAAAAGAACATCGAATTACTGTAAAATTAAGAAAGAACAACAAATGTGAAATTAAGCGAAAGGAACAACAAATGCAAATTTGATAAAATGAATAGTAAATGCGAAAATGAAAGGAGTTCTCAAACGATATACTAACAGTAATTGGAAATGGAACAACAATCAATAATCCTTAAATGAAACATCTATCCTCTGCAAATGAACAATATAAATAATTCATAAAAGAATAAACAGATTCACAAATTTATCTTAACTGTTGCAAGGAAATTCAAATCACAAAACTGAAATAAAATTGATATGATTACAAATGAGATAGTAACTCCTTCCAACTGGGCCCACGGTCTTTAGAAGGCATTGCTGCTAAAAACTCAATACTCAAAGATGATTAAAATGCTCAAAGATTTCATTAATTCCATAACTGGTAAATCATTTACAACGAATTGTTGTACAGGACAATTCAAAGATCTAAATATTTGATTGAATTACTTGGATATCTCTCTATTGTTCATCATCCTCTATATATTACAATGACATGAATAAATTAATCTATCCCGAGGATCGAGATCCTCAGGCTTTCTTTTACTATTTATAAAGATTACAAAATAAAGAATCAATCTTCCTCTAAACTACTTTGTGCTTGATTCCTTTGATCTTTAATGGCTTATGTATCTTCAGGATCTCTTTAATTATCTTGAGGTAACAACAATTGTCCATTTTCTCCAATAAAATCAAACAATTCAAACCAAAATTCAGAAATTATCTAATATCACTCAATAACATTTCTAGAAGACTTTTTAATCATTTTCTTTCCTAATTACTCCTAATTAATAGAAAATTCAATCAAGAATATATCATAAACCATGGTAATAAGGAGGATATTTGTACATTTTTCTCAACTCAACATACCCCCCAACTTACCGTTTTTCATGTCCTCATGCAAGCAGAGAGTTTACATGTAAAGCAATGATATCGAAGGGAGGAGAGGTCTTTTCTCCAAGTTTCTTGAACCCATTCTTACCTTTAAGCTCTTCAAAAGAAGCATCTTCCTCCTTCTTACGAATTTAATAATTACTGTGGTAACCCTTCCGAGGATACCAAATAATGGGAGGACTATACCTGCATCCAATCAAGGCAGGCCCTTCATCCAGGATCATTCTAGCATACCTCTTCAACCTAAAGGTAGCTACATGAAAATTTATGAAACCAAATGGTTCCCTGTTCTTGACTTCATTTGAAGAGACATCCCATCTTAGTTTGGTAGAAGAAATGGCTTCTTCTTTAAGCTCTCTAAAATACTGTAGACATGAACGTACAACGTGTCTATGGATGGGAGCTAAATATTCTACAACCTTCTCCCTCTTCATGAATGTTCTGTGCTGCATAATGGTTTTAAGGGATTTAGGAGGTTCCCCTCTAATCCATAGGTCTAATCCAGTTTCTCTCTTCATGAAAACCTTATGTGCCTTAGCGCACCTGGTTTGGTTTTTGGCAAAAGACAAGAATGCTTGAAACTGTAAGTCCCCAGTGAAAGGATTAGGGTTCACTTTTCTATTTTCTCCCAGGATGAAGTTGTGAAGGTATAGTTCACACATAAAGTATTGTACTCCCTCCTCTTGTTCTCTAAAAAATGAAACAAAATTAGAAATAGTGGTGAACTCAAAAGGTTTACCTGATCTAATAGCTTTTATCCTTAGCAATGGATAACATTCTAATAAAAATAAGGTGTAATTAGTAGCATGGGCCTTGCAAGCTACTATATCATAATAGACAAAGAAAATTTCTTTGATTTGTTCCAAAGCTCCATCTAACTAGACCTGTACTTTTTTCACCTTTCCTTTAGCTTTGCTGAGATCTGCAAAGGTCTCATTCTCTGTTGCTGACATGGATTGAAGTTATTTGACAACTTTATGATGTTCTTCCATTGTTACCATTTCACTTCTGCATTGAGTTAGGGTTTGTTGGGATTGCACCAACTCTACCTCCAACCTGCTAATAATGGCATCCTATTCAGGGGACTGCAATGCTTCCTCAGTCTGAAAAAATGTGTCTTTTGTTTCTGGGGCATCTGTCTAGGTTCCTATTTCAATTGTTTCCAAAGGAGTAGGAAGATTTGTAGGAAGCACTCCTTCAATTTGAACAACTATTTCTTCTGTGGCTGGAGCCTCAGTCCGAGTTTCTATTTCAGCTGTTTCCAAAGGAGCATGCAATTTTGTTTGTGTTCCAGTAGAATTGGTGTGGACTGTTCTTCTGGGAAGTGGATTTCTTCCCTATACACTAGGCCTCTTGGATTTCTTCTTCTCATGGGCCTTGTCATCTTGCTCCAACTACTTCCTAAGTTGTCTAATTATTTCTTTTAATCTACCAACTTTTTGTTTCAATACTTTGATTTTGTTAACCCTTCTCCTCAATATCTGGTTTTCCTGTTTCAATTTTCTGACTTTATTGTTGCCTTTGCCTATTTTTTTCTTTTGTCTATGAGGAATTTCAAGGTCTTCCCCACCTTGATCAACTGGTAACTGCTTCCCTATTTATTCTAGGTGCTCTGTTGGTTCTAAAGGATGGTTTACCTTAATGTGAGGTTATGGATGTTCTATTCCTTCAGGAGATGGCATCTCCATATCAGGAAGATCCAAGATAGGGTTTGAATGGGAGGAAGTTTGTGCTTGGGGTTCTCCATACCTGTCTGTGTCTTCAGCATTTGATGTCCCTAAATTTTCCAGTACTTGATCCATCTCTACTTCAAAACTTCTGAATAAATGTTCTGTAAGGTTTTCAAGTGATGGATTCTCTGTCTATACAATTTCCTGAGTGTTTTCATGATAGGGTTGTTCTGTTTGCATAGTTTCCTGAATTTTTTTAGGTTGAACTGTCTTTTTACCCCTTCTTCTTTTCACAGTAGAGGTTTCAGGAAAAATAATTGTTCTTTGTATCCTCTTATTTGATGTTTCTGCCTGTATAGTCTGAGTTTCTACTACCTAGATGGGGTTTTCTTCCCTTTTAGGCTAGGGTGCTAGAATTTCAATTTGGGCACTGTATCCTCCTACCTGGGCTGCCTCAATTCCCTGTGGGGGAATTTCATGGTGGATTTCTGGTTGTTTAATTTGTATGGGCCTATCAGACTCAATTAAATCTCCCCAAGTTATTTGTGTTTGGCTCAAGGCCCTATTTACTATTAATTTTACTAGTCCACGGTGACTAATTATATTGACAGGGTCTTTGGCCTTCCGAGTCCTTGCAACAAATTCATGCAGCATGGCATTTAAAAAGAATGACAAATTTATTACTGACCTCTATTTTAGTGCTACTAGCAGTTTGAGGTGGCACAGTCTCACCACATCGTATCTCCCATCACATGTGATATATCTTTGTATTAATCTTGCTAGCTTCCTCCATGGCTCACTGAGGGCAATGGGGTTGAGTCCTTTCCCTTTTTTGTCGAGTTCTTCTCCTGGTTTTGTGAAGGACTCCACACCCTCCTTAAGTGCTGTGTATTTCCCGGTCCATTGTGTGCCTTAATTTGGGAGGCCTGTTACCTCCACTATAATTTCCTCAGTGACTGGAATTTGTATGTCTCGAATCACTGAGACTCCCCTCTATAATTTCTGGAAAAATGCTAGCGTGATATTTATGTCGTATCCCTGCAATTTGTTGAAATATTTTGTCCACCCCAGGCGATGTAAAATTTCCCTTGCTTGGTCGGTTACTTGCAACAATGTGGGCTCTTGGCAGACGCTTCAACCACCCATGTTTTCTATAAACAAGTCAACACAACTATTGTTCTCGACTACAAACTTATTTAGACCAGCTTTTGAGAAAATATTACCAGAAATGGTAAAAATCACAGAACAACAAATGTATATAGAAATATGAATTTTCCCATTAATTGTAATCATTATGATCTATCGATAAACATGCAGAATATCCACCCCCTGATAAATGAAAAGGTCGACCTTGACCATCGATATGTGCGAGTGTAATGATGGAAGGTAGTTCAAGTGAGGAGTAATTACTACACCACTGCCGCCGTTGGGAGAACAATCATTAATAATCTTCAAAAGCACTTTAAAGGTAATCATTAACAATAATCACTCTTTTGTAAGAAGTACAAATTCAAATACCTATGTTCAAAAATGCTTAAGGAAAAAGATTCTGAGTAGTGAAAATTTGTTCATGTTTTATAAATATTCCACATGTCATAACTTTGTTACTTTCCCTTGTGTTGAATATAACTGGAATGATAACCCCCTTTTTTTTAAGAAAAAAAGACTAGGAACAAAGAAAACCTAGCGTATTTAAGATAAAATTCCATACCACAGGTAGAGCCTTTGCTTCCAGCAGGCGTCTATAGCCTCGAAAAGGTTTCCTTTTAACCCATATATGAGCCTGTATCCTTAATAAATAGTTTAAATCAATTTTTCCCAAAAGACCACTATCCTGGTTTGGTAGCTAGATAATGATAATGCCACTCACTAGATCGTAACCTAAGTGAAAAATCTGGCTCGTGATGAGACATCTTGTCCTTTGACACTAAATGCCAAAGGCCATTGCCCTGGTGTGGTATCCATAATGGGAATGCCACTTATGTTATTATCTTATGATCGTGGTAGGTTGGATCATGATGAGACCCCCTATCCTTTATGGGATAAGTTTATTTTCTTTATTTATGTTTAATTATTATTTCCCTTTTTTTTTAGGCTTTATTAAGGGAGGCTCATATACTCCTTAAGAGTGTGGGATGGCGTAAGAAGTGTAAGAATGAAAAGTAAAAAAATGTGCCTTAGACTCCTTATTATGATATGAAGGAAAATTATCATTCAAGTATATATATATATATATATATATATATATATATATAGGGGAAAGACGAGAATTATGAACAATATTAAGATAATTCGGAGAAATCAATCCAAAAACAATTCATAAAGGTATGCTATATAGTCCACAAAAGAAAATGACAAATCGTTACCATGATAACTAGAAGTGATGATTTTGAAAATTAGTTAGTGAAGGTCATACCCAAAGGAGTGGCTAAACATATCAACAACGCATGTTGTTCATGAAAAAAATCATGACTTTCAAGGGAAAGAAACAACAAATAAGGAAAAACCGCAGAAAGGGACATCAACTGTTTCTTTCGAATGAACAACACTACCTGAAAAAAAGGAACTACAATTGCGATAAGGGGGACGAAAACTGTTACAATGGGAACGACAATTGTTCCGTTCAAATGAACGACACTACCCACAAAGGGAACAACAATCACAACAAAGGGAATGACAGTTGTTACCTTCAAATGAATGACACTGTTGGCATGTTTTACAGGCATCATTTGCTTGTCATTGATGGCAAGATCAGAGTATGCAGCGAAGGCAAAACAAGGACAAAGTAATCTTAGGAGGAATTAGCGCAGAGTCGAATGCAGTGCGTAGGTACGCACCAGGAATGAGGTTAACCCATTGCCAAAGCTCAAGAGAGATATCCCTTAACACTTAGAAATTCTTCCAAGTAAGGAGGATGCGTAAGCTCGGGAGGAGAAGCGTCAATGATCGTTGGATCCTATCCTGAATTCCTGATGGCTGTCAGATATGAATGTAGACAAAAAGAACGTGCAAAAGAGGAGGACAAATATCAGGCGCTAGATCTGAGCGTAAGATCTGACCATCGTTGGATCAGGGAGAACCTGCATGTTCATTAAAGAGCACGAAGTGGCGAAATCGCGAAGTGATGAAATCGCAAGGTGGACGAAATCGCGAAGCGGCGAAATCAGGAAGTGGTGAAATCGCAAGGTGGACGAAATCGTGAAGCGACGAAATCATGATGTGGCGAGATCACGAAAATATCAGGACCGTCAGATCACCAAGAATGAGGACCGTTGATCTGAGCTTCATCTTGGAGTCTCACCTATCGCAACTTGGAGTGATGAGAACCTCCATCTTAGAAACAACGAGATGCGAGATCGCGAAAAGATCTGGACCATTGATTCATCGAGATCATGGTCCGTCAATCAGGGTCGATGAAAATCATGAGTTTGTAGCACCTTTTAGCGCAGCCTGTGGTCACCGCCTGTGGTCATGTAGAGGAGGGAGCTAGAGCAGCCAAGCTCCTTTTCGGAGCTTGCAACATGGAGACTCAAGATGTCTCATCGCAGAATCTTTGAATTGCGAAAGTGCGAAACAATTAAATAACGACAATACTCTTTAGAGTAAATCCAATGGTGCAGGTGAATTTGAGCATAATTAGAGGGATAATGTAGCTCCTCACAGTGTAACTACTAGAAACCATTGATGGTTTTTGCTAGAAGATTTGCAGAGACTTTGTGTGATCGCCAGAGGAGATGAAGAGTCTCCAAGCTTTGTCCAGTGAAGAAAGACAACTCTTAGAGGGATTGACAGGTGGATGAGCATTGAAGTCTGTAGCTGAAAATAGAAAGGATAAGCTTGTCGAAGATAGAGAAGACGAAAAGCCTCAACTGCCAGAGAAGCTGAGAAATCTAGACAGAACACCTAGTGATGCTGAACGCATGGGAAAAAATTCCGAAGAAGTTGAAGAGTCGCGATGATGATGAGGCAGAGCACTCGATATGTGGAGGAATTTGGCATGGAGTGAGCATGTAGAGGCATTGAAAATATTGCATGCACAAAGAGCACATAGACTATAATAATGTGGAACAAAGAAGAGATAGGTGTTGTCGCTGTGTAGGATAATTCAGGGGTGTGCAAGGAGGTAGAGCGCAGGAGAAGAAATGCACAGTCGAGGAATGGTGCATTGAAGGGATATGGTGCATAGAACATAGAAGGCATAAGAACAGAAAGTGCAAGGGGTGTGCAGAAGACACTAATGCAGACAGGGTAGAGCAGTGTAACAGAACAACGACAAGGCTGGTAAGCCATTGAATAAATTTATATCACTGTAATAAGTTTTAGTAACAAAGAATTTATAATTCAGGGTGGTAGGGAGGTTCTAGGGAGGACTGGTGTCCTCAGAGGTTCAAGTGGGTGCTTGAACACAGGGAGTTGGTGCTAGAGAAACCAGGGAGTTGGTGCTTCCATCTAGTGGGTGCTAGAGAAAAATAGAGAGTTGGTGCTCTCAGCAAGTTGCAGCTTGCAAAACAGAGGTTGTAGCCTCACAATGAGTTGGTGCTCATATGTATGATAATGTAAAGAATGTAAATAATACTTATCATATAAAGAAGAAGAGATTTTTACCCTGTATGGGTTTCCTTGGGAAATATCTGTCTCTATGTTTCTCATATATGTGACTGATGCTGAATGTGCCATTGTTCACTTCCTTGCATTATTGTGATCATCATTGAGTGCCTTGTAAATATTTTAAAAGAAGCATAATTGTTTAAGCATGGTAACAACTGATTCACCCCCCCTCTCAGTTTTCCAACAGACACTACCCACAAAGGGAACAACAATCCCAACAAAGGGAACGACAGTCATTACTTTCAAATGAACGACACTACCCGCAAAGGGAACACCAATCGCATGAAGGGAACAAAAGTCGTTACATTTGAATGAACGATACGACTCGCAAAAGGGAACAACAATCACACGAAGGGAACGACAATCGTTACGTTCGAATGAACGACAAAACATGATGTATTCATCTTCTATGTAAAACAAGGTTCATGTTCGATGGATTCTTCAAAATGAGA
Organism: Picea engelmannii; assembly: GCA_009831015.1. NCBI lineage: Eukaryota > Viridiplantae > Streptophyta > Pinopsida > Pinales > Pinaceae > Picea > Picea engelmannii. Next base: position 65,576 of record ML795462.1, read on the forward strand.
CAGGAGTGATTTAAAATTTTGGATAAGGAACAAAAAAGAGTGCTAATTATATTTATTACAATCATCTCTTCTAGTTCTTATTCTCCCAAGTGACTTTCCTAGAAATTAAAAATCTAAAATATCAATCAAATCCTTAAAGAAAACTATATACAATATGTACAGTGCTGATAAAAAAAACAATTTTATGAAGTTGAAGTTGTTGGGTTACCTTCCCAGCCAACTAAAATCTGAATAGTAGGACCATTACTTATTTCTTGGCAAAAGGATTCTTTTGAAAGAAACCAATGGTAGAGTCATAACCGATGTCCATTTACCAAAAAGGGAGAACCAGACCCGTCGATGGTAACTAAAGTGACAGTGCCATTATCATGAAATTCATTGATTTCATATGGTCCCAACCACCTTGTCTGCAATTTTCCAAGAAAATCCTAAAATCTGGAATCATAGAGAAGTGCCCAATCACCTTTCTGGAAGGATTTCTTCTTGATATGTTTATCGTGCCAGCTATCTCTCTGCTGTTGAATAACAGTTGTGCACTGTAGGGAGAACATGTGTGCTTCATATAACTCATTGAGCTGCTATAAGCGCTATGTGTGTGCCTCCGTAAGATCCAGTCCAATTTCCTGGGCCATTCTTAGAGTCTTGATCTCAAATTCAATTGGAAAAATAGGTTCTTTGCCAACGACTAGATGATAAGGAGAGTAGCCAGTAGTGTTACGCCATGTTGTGCGATAGGCCCATAAGGCATTTGGAAGCTTGACTGCCCAATTTTGACGGTTTGTTGAGACTGTTTTTGTCAAGATTGCCTCCAAGACTTTATTGGTACTTTACACTTGTTCATTTTCCTATGGGTGGTATGGGGAGGTAACTCTGTGTTTAATGTGATAATTGCACAGAGTGTCCATGATTTTATGTGTTGTAAATTGAAACCCTCTGTCAATGATTACTTCCCTGGGTAATCCATAGTGTAAAAATAATTCAAAGAGAAACTTAATGACTGCTTCCTCAGTTGTGTTTGGCAAGGCTATTGCTTCTACCCACTTGGTCATATAGTTTGTTGCAACTAGTGTATATGCTTTCTGGTTTTCTTTTGGGTTGAGGAGGCCAAAAAAGTCTGGTTCCCATCTCTCAAAAGGTTCTGCCACCACTTGTGCTTGTAGGGTCATTTCATCATCTTGGTCTGGTTAACCCATCCTTTGACAACTGTTGCAGGCTTGGACATATTTCTTTGTGTCTTTGAATATTGAGGGCCAATAGTAACCCATCTTTAAAACCTTATACCCAGTTCTGCGGTCTGCAAAATGTCTGCCACATGGCTCATCATGAACTTCCTTCAAGACATCATAAATTTCATCATCTCTTACACATCTTCGGATCTGAAGATCAGATCCTGTGTGGAAAATATATCCACCAATGCAAGTGAACTGTGCATTGCGCTAAACGATTATTTTCCTTTCTCTTGATGATATGTATGTTGGTAGTTTCCCATCTGCCAGATAATTCACTACATTGGCGTACCACAACTTCCTAATAGTGACAACGAACATGTGTTTGTCTGGAAATTGGTCTTCAACTGTCAAAGAATCATTTGTTTTGGGCATGCGAGACAAGAAATCTGCAATGGGATTCTCTCTTCCGGGTTGATCCTTGATGGTGATGTTGAATTCCTGCAATAGTAATAACCACCGAGTAATTCATCCATTAGTAATTAGTTTTTTAGATAAATATTTAATAGTAGAATGATCAGTATACAAAATCACTGTATAGCCTGTTATATAGTGGCAAAATTTATTAATAGCATGTATAACGGCTAAAAATTATTTTTCTGTTACTGTGTAATTTAATTCAATAGGAGTAATATTTTTGCTAATAAAATAAATAACATAAGATTTATTGTCTTCTTCCTGTCCAAGGACAACGCCTATGGCGATATTCGATGCATCTGAAGAGATGTGAAATGGTAATTTCCAGTTTTCTCCTCTCAACACTAGTGCTGTTGAAACCAAACTTTTGAGCTCTGCAAATGCAACATCACACTTATCAGACCACTGAAATTCCACATTACTAGTTAAAGCATGTAAAGGTTCAACTATTCTTGAATTTTTTTCTATGAATCTGCGATAATATCTTGCACAACCAAGAAAACTATGTACCTCAGTTTGTGTACGAGGTGTAGGTATATTAAAGATTACCTCTATTTTTGCTGGGTCTACCTTGATTCCATTTGCAGAAACATAGTGTCCTAGTACCACACCTTCAGTAATCATCATATGACATTTCTCATGACTCAATCATAGCCTGGTAGCAATGCATCGTTCCAATACCTTCTCCATATTTCTTAAGGCTTGATCAAAGTCAGTACCATAAGGGGTGAAATCATCCATGTAAACTTCAAGTCCTTCATTAATCAAATCAGAAAATATGCTTAAAATAGCTCTCTGGAATGTAGCTGGAGCATTACATAATCCAAAGGGAAATACTCTATATGCGAAGGTACCCCAAGGACATTTAAATGTATTTTTATCTTGGTCTTCCGGAGCAATCTGAATCTGATTATAATCGCTAAAACCATCTAAGAAGGAGAAAAACTGCTTCCCTGCTAAAGTATCAAGGACCTGATCAATAAAAGGTAGGGGAAAGTGGTCCTTCTGGGTGGCTTTATTGAGTTCTCTGTAGTCTACACAGATTCACCACTTCCCATTATTTTTAGGGATGATTCCAGTGGAGAGACCCACTGATTATCTGAAATAGGATATATGAAATCTACATCCAATAGTTTTTGTAATTCTTCTTTAACAACATCCCCGAGATCATGATTCAATATTCGTTGGGGCTGTCGGATGGGTCAGGCATATTTCTCAATATAGATATCATGTGTACAGAGTTGGGGATCGATGCCATTCACGTCAGGATACTCCCAAGAAAAAGCATGCTGATATTTAGAAATGATTTGAATCAATTTTTGTTGTTGTTTCTCATTCAAATTAGCATTAATATTCAGAAACCTCCCTAGTGCAATTTCAACTGAAATGTTGTTATGGAAAACAGTAGTGGGAATCTTTTGTTCCATTAATTCTTCCAAAGGATCTCCCGGTGCTTCATTATATAAAACATATTTTAACATTTGACATGTTGGGTTTCTTATAATAGCTAGGCTATTAATGAAGCTATTGATCACATCATCTTCTAGTTGGTTTTTGAGCCCAAGATATTCTTCCAGTGTGAGAGGAGATCGTAGGTTCTCTTCTGGATATCTAGGTGGTTGTAACTGCTAATGTATGATAGGCAAACTCAGTTTAGTTGGAGGATACAAGATAAGGTTCTTTGTAGCACTTCCTCTAGTAATTGTCATGTTGCATGTGCGAAATCCTATGTATGCATCTACTGTTGCGAGCCATGGTCTTCCAAATATCAATGGGTGTCCATTGAGTCTACTTCTTGGGTTGATAACTAAGAAATCAACTGGATATTCCCAAGAGTTGACCGAAATTGCTATATCTTGTAATGTGCTGACTGGTTTAACCACCAATATATCAACCAATTCTAACATAATTTAATTAGGTTCGAAGGAGGTGATACTCGGGACATTACAGGTCTCAATGGTCAGAATATTGATGGCTTCCCCCAAATCCACTAGTGTATTTGAAAAAACAACAACCCTATATCTGAACTATTACCACGAGATTTCCTAGGTCTGTATACTTGACTGACTCTTGCTTTCCTAGAATAAGACCGCACAAAGTTCTCACCACATGAACAATTGATGGATTTTTAGTTTTCCTTATAGGATTCTTCCTACATAATTCTTTAATTGTTTTTTCATAAATAGGAATATCTTGCAGAGCCTGTAGGAGTGGGATTTTAATGTATAAATTCTTTAGTTCCTCGATGATATCGAAGTTAGGATATACAAATGGTTTTTCTATCATCAACCTCTCAGGAAATGGGGGAGGAGGAATGCAATATACCAGATATATAAAATATGTAGAACAAAAATGAAATGCTAGAAATGACAGAATGACAGTAAAATATCTAGCATAATCTTCACAATACACATAAATCATATACGAAATAGCAACAGAAATAGCACTTTGATTCAGATAGAAATGTTCACAGGCCTCTTCGAGGGGGCAACCTCCAGTCGAGCAACGCTCTGTTACAATAATCTCCAAGCTAGGGTTCTCATACCCTCACCTCTTATTTATACTAAATATGTCTATTAAGAGAAGCATCTAGAGGAAGATCCTT
>ML795462.1:77794-89625 GCA_009831015.1 Picea engelmannii
AGATATTTATTGCATTGACATATAATACAAGGTTTAATTATGAACATTGAATGCTTATTATCTCTTATGCTTTGTTGAAGAAGTGATATCAATCATTTGACTTTGTTTAGCAATCATTGACTTCATCAATAATTGCATTTGATTATTTGCTCATATATATTAGAGGATAGTCATTGATATTATGAAGTACTAACCCACTGCAAGCACATATTCTAGTTATTTGTCTTGTCTCGCAAACAGGTGCCATTCAGTGGAAGATTCTTCTTTGACTATCTCTATTGGCAGTAATCTGTGAAGGGAAGCCTATCCTTAACCTTGGACGCCTTAAAACCTTGATCCTTCTCCTTCAGAACCCCAGATTACTAGGGACGTCTCCCTTGGAATAGCCCTCCTAAATAGAAAGATCCCCCCATCGAGGTGACAGTGGGTGGGGAAGCTCCTGTTACGCCGGTTTTAAGCCTTGACTCAAGCTGCCTAAACCCTTCCTACAAACTGTGCAATAACAATTACATCCGAATACATTGATCTACCTATGTGCGGGTTAGGACCTTAACAAGGAATTTCATCAGGATTCTGTTGCTCGACTGTGTTTTACCCTTTTTCTATTTCTTTTGTTATGACCAAAATCGATGGTTTTATTGCTGGTTGTATATTATTATTATTCTCCTGCTCTTGATGAATATAAATTTCCTTGGGAGAAATTATATGCCATGATCTCAACCAGAGTTCATTTCACCCTACAAAGTTGATTTCACCCTCCAAATTCTCAAAAATCTGCACAAGTTGGATTGGTCTGTTATTACGATTCAGGTTGGGTTGAGCTAGTAGTTGAGGGCGTATTTAAGGTTGAGGATTCTAGGGTAGTTGAAGTGGATCTTGAAAAGTGGGCTGAGCTTGAGGTGCCATCCCCATGGGTTGATTGGTCATTCCCATGGGGCGCTGCCATTTTTTATTCCAATTGGGGGCTTGGTCAATGATGTTAGTCCAATGTGAAGGATAAGGGTTATTGTTTGAATTATGCCAAAATGGGGTAGGGTATTGTGAGTTAGGCCAGGTGGGATTTGTAGCTGGTTGATTTGGCTAGGGTGTAGTGGGATATTGTTGGGACTGCCAGGTGGGATTAGCAAATGGTTGGCCCTACCAGGTATTTCTAGAATTATGCTGCTGATTATACTTCCCAAAAAATAAAGAGGAAGGATCTTGTAGCGTACCTGGGGGTCAAGCTTGCCATTGGCGACGCTGAGCCATCAAATATACTGGTTCTTTTTCCTCTTCTTCTTCTTTAAAGACAACTTTTAGTCCTGGGAGTGATGGACATTGTTCTGTCGCATGGCATTTGGCATAGATGGCACAAATCTGAACCACATACAAGGGGCACTCCCTCAAACCATGTTTCCTTCTACATCATGGACAAAATATGGCCAATGAATGCTCTACTTCTACTTGTTTCTATTTAACCTGTAGAACATCCAATTGCGTAGTAAGAGTGCTCAAAATGTCTGTTTTAAAATTTTCTAGAAGATTACCAACTTCTTCTTGGGTGACACCCCCGCTAGTAATGTTACTACTTTTGGTGATGGGAGCTCGTATTCCTGACCTGGTTCGTGTACTTCTGCATGAACACCTGATGCACAATTGGACAATTTAATCATATGTTTCTTGATAAATATCACCTTTTCCCATTAAATTCAATGTTTCTACCCATTGGTCCTTCATACCTTTTAACAGAGTGGATTTAAGTACCTCACCTGGTAACATACCATAAGGTGATATCTGCAATTTATATTGAAACCTTTCAACATATTCTTCTAATGTTTCATTTTCTCTCGCAGTCATTTTAAGGATTTCATCCTTTAAATCCTTGGTTCTACAATAGTCTTGATATTTTGTAAGGAATGCTTGTTTCATTTCATCCCAAGAATTTATAGTTCCTCCCCCTAATCCCATAAACCATCATAAAGTTGTGCCTTTCAAAGTGCAAGGAAATAGCTTTAGTTTTTGGGGTTTAGAGGTGTAGTCATAACCTCTACACATGACATCAAATTTGAATAAGAACACGCCAGGGTCCTTCGAGATCAATTCGTTGAAGGTCGAAAGATTCTATAATGGAATGGATTTCATTGGGGCATTAACAACCATATCAACTATAGGATATTCCAAAGTGGAAGTATGGGTTTGCGGTTGATTTTGCTGTGCCATTTGGTCGAAAATATGCCAATAGCCTTTAGGGATTTCTTGGTCTGGGTGTTCTATTCGGGGTGGTTGATTACTTGGTCCCCTAGGAGATTTAATTGCACTACCCCTATCTGGAATTTCAGGTGTACCTTCCCCTATTAGAATCACAGGAGATCCAGGTTCGTGGTGGTGGGTTTGCTTCAACAACCCCATTGGTCTCCCCTTCTCCTTCTTTCAAATTACAAGAATTTCCCTTGTCTAAAGGACTAGACAGTGGGGTATGTGTATTTTAGAAACTTTGTTCAGTCCCTTTAGTTCTGCTATGAACCTCAGCATGAGCTGTAGTTGGTGAATTTGTTGCTTGAGGGGTTCAGGTAGAACCTTTTCGAGGTCCAACCGAGGCTTGATATTTAGCTTTTCGAATGATTTCGTCTATGAAATTGCTTCTTCTAGGGGGCACCAGACCCTGGAATTTTGTAATTTTTGGTGGGGGTTTCAATTTTTCAGGTTCTTTTTTCTTAGTGATACACACAGACACAAATCTTATGCACCTATTTAACCTCTATGCATCAACTGAAGGTAGGTGTTGGCACAAACATTTTACTTGGTTCCTACATAGGTTCTTACCTTTCATTTTCAATACCTCATCCTCCAGAGATGTGACCTGTGCTATCTTTGACATTATCCCTGACAACGACGCCAAAATGTTGGGCTCTAAAGATGTCCTAAAAACAACCTTAGTATGACATTAATTTATCAATTGAGGATTCATCTTCTATTTCAATAATGTCAACAAAGTTTATGCATATAGTTGTGGAGGTTCAAATCATGTATATAATTCAGTTAAATCAAATCAGATCCTATCTAATTTATTGCAGTGATCAATTTCTTCACACATTCATTAAAAAACGCTAAAACCGATGACTCACTCAACATAATTGTAATCTGATCAATATAAACACACTGCAAATCAATCAATTTGTTGAATTCATCTAACTAAGAAACAATAATTTAATCTGTGAAAACACTTAATGAATCAATCTCTCAATGATTATTTAACCTACTGGAAAAGAACAACGAATTACTGTAAAATTAAGAAGGAATAACACATGTGAAATTAAGCGAAAGGAACAATAAATGCAAATTTGATAAAAGGAACAATAAATGAGAAAATGAAAGGAGTCCTCAAATGATAAACTAACAGTAATTGGAAATGGAAGAGAAATCAATAATCCTTAAATGAAACATCTATCTTCTACAAATGAACAACATAACTAATTAATAAAAGCATTAACACACTCACGAATTTATCTTAACTCTTGCAAGGAAATTCAAATCATAGAACTGAAATAAAATTGATATGATTACAAATGAGACAATAACTCCTTCCGACTAGACCCACGATCTTCAGAAGGTACTGCTTCTAAAAACTCATTACTCAAAGATGATTAAAATGCTCAAAGATTTCATTAATTCTGTAACCGGTAAATCATTTAAAACAGACTGTTGTACAAGACAATTCATAGATTTGAATATTTGATTGAATTAATTGGATATCGCTCTATTGTTCATCATCCTCTATATATTACAATGACATGAATAAATTAAGCTATCCTGAGGATCGAGAGATCCTCATGATTGCTTTTACTATTTATAAAGATTACAAAATATAGAGTCAATCTTCCTCTAAACTGCTTTGCGCCTGATTCCTTTGATCTTTAATGGCTTATGTATCTTCAAGATCTCTTTAATTATCTTGAGGTAACAACAATTGCCCATTTTCTGCAATAAAATCAAACAATTCAAACTGAAATTCAAAAATGATCTAATATCACTCAATACCATTTCTAGAATACTTTTTAATCATTTTCTTTCCTAATTACTCCTAATTAATAGAAAAGTCAATAAAGAATATATCATAAACCATGGTAATAAGAAGATATGTGTACCTTTTTCTCAACTCAACACTGATCCAATATGCAAGCTGATCACACTTGAAAATAACCTTTTGGATCCACCTGAATCACATTTGAATCAATAATATGATTAACATCAGGTGTATACTTTTTAAGAAATGACACATGGAAAACATTATGAATACACAAGGATAAATGAAATGCAAGAATATATGTGACATGACCAATCCTATCAAGGATTTCAAATGGCTCATTGTAGCGCGAAGATAATTTAGAACACTTCCTCGAAATCATGGAACTGTGCCTGGATTTAAATTTCAAAAACACATGGTCACCCACTTTAAACTCTCTATGGTTTCTTCCTTTAACTGCATAAATTTTCTACCTGTCTTGGGAAACCTTTAAATTCTGCCTTATCTTTACCATCTACTCTTCCATTTGCTAGAGCATATCTGGCTCAATCACTATGCGATATGCTGGGTTGTCCCAACTCATCTATGTTATTGGATAAATCGGTAGGTGCGGACACTAACTGATCTCCCTAGATCCACCTAGATCTAGAACAAAACACACCAGAACATGACGCTTTCCTTAAGTTTTAAAGATTGAATTTACTAACTAAAGAGGGATAGGTGACATACCTTTTAAACGTTGCTTCCTCTCACCATCACCATCCTAGCTTTGTTCCAACACTCATACAATGATGATCTTGCAAAATAATGAAACCAACCAAAGTGATAATAATAGCATAAACTCAATATAAACCTATGTATGTGATCAAGGAATCATACAATAAAGCACAACAAGCTTTATAGGAAAGAATCATATTACTGTATCATATTAAATGTGGAAGAGAGATTACAACCATGGCCTTGATGTCATAAGGTCCCTTCCAACTGTCCTTCGTTCCCCACACACTTCCACTCCAAGAATTTTGAGAGCATAGATCTGATAATATTCACAATCTATCTTGACAAAATGGCTAATCTAGTCAAGCTAACAATCCCCAAAGCTCAATCCAATCCAAGCTAATCTCATCCAAGCCAACTTTCTCCATGAGAGCTCCTCTCCTTTTATAAGCTGAAGAGAATAAGGTGAGGAGGTTAGGATGATCCCACCAAATCATGAAAGCGAGTAAGATCCAAACTATTCGGATGCCACCTCACCATGGAAGTTTCTCCTTCTAGAAGCATCGAGAAGATGCTCATTTTCCCCACGTATGAGCATTCTCGCACCCTACTTATAGAGAAACCTGCGAACCTCCCGCAACCCATCTATGGTGCAACCTATGAGAATCAGGCATTATCGCACCCTAGCCATAGTGCATCATGCAAAAATCATCTTAAATAGGGTTTTCATAAAGGAAAATGCAACTTCTTTTCTCAGGAAAAGTTCTTCTCCCTTTTTTCTTTAGGAACTGAGGCCACTGACCCCTCTGAAGACTACATACATGTTTACATCATTAAAGGTCATAGGGTTGATGAAAATAATGTGTAACAGAGATCTCCCCATAGTATGAAGTTAGAACAGAGTGATAGTTGAAATACTTTGTCGAGTGTGTGTAGGGAACACAGAAGAGTCAGTCGGAAACCTGCCAACAAACAAGGAAATACAATACAATAATATATCATCACTGAGGTAGGCATTCCCATACTTAGAATACAAATGACTCAAAGCATAAATACCGACATGCGAATATCCATGTCAAGTAAGACAGGTCATGGCCACCAAACATACACTGTGGATCCATGTCGATATGACTCGAATCTAAACATAGCCACCAAAAATACACTGTGGATCTATGTGTTAAAGACTCAAATTTGAACATAGCCACTAGACATACAATGTGGATCCATGTAACAATACACTAAATATACTCCAACACAACCTGGATCTGTCAGAAAATATCCAGGGTCTTCATCTCCACCACTCTATAGTACGAATCTAACCATGTGAATACATGTGTCGAAGTCGAACATGGTAGAAACCACTTGATTATCAATCATTAGTGTATACCATTAACAAGTGCAAGGGAAATCACCATTAATGTCAATGACTCTCAAGGTACACTAGTACAATCCAATGAATGTGAATAAATGAGCTGAAGTCGAACACTCGGGAGAATCTCCTGATCAGGAGTCAATAATGAAAACCCACTATCGAAAGCGAGGAAACTTGCCATTGAGGCATGCAAGTTTCAAGGTACCAATTGGTTTCTAAGTCTAATTCTAGGATAATGAGTTGAAGTCGACAGGAAAAGACTCGTCACAGGAGGGCCTTAATGTATCCCACATCAATGACATGAAACATGTAACAAGATTTGATGTAGATCAGATTAACAAGTAATTCAAGACTGACTCAGGGATGGCCGACGCAATAGAAGACTTTAAGGACTGCAGAAATGGACGATGCAATAGAAGGATTTTCAGTTTGGACATCTTTTTGAACATATTGACGACACAACAACTGTCTTGGGAACATTGACTCAACAACAGGGATCACATACCGATTTGTAATCTTATAAAGGAGTATGATCAAGAGACAAGTGGATTTTCCAACCTAGACACAAGGTGAGTGAAAGGGTGTCATGTTCAAAAGTGACTCTTCCATGGAATATAGGTTTAGACATATTTCTTTCCCAATTCCCCCCCCCCACAATTTCTGGCGAGTACCTCTTTATTTTTACACAAGCTTGAGGAGGATAACATATGCTTGAAATGTAAGCTCATCCTTCGGATGAGTCCCTTGGAATATGTTTAATGAACCCTAGGAAGGAGTGGTTCGGTGCCACATGGGCCTTTCGATGTTTGTTTTAACGAGTCCAAAGATAGAAAACTTGGGGGTTTTTCATGTTTTGAGAGTCTGAAAAACACTTAAAGAGAACTCTACCAGTTCCTTTTTCGCAACGTAGTCTAATGAGACCAAAAAAGAGACAAACTATCGCTCAACAAAATTTTTCTTCAAATACTTTAACGAGCATGAAAAGAACAAGGTTGCTCGACAATATTTTCATGTTTAAAGAGTCTAAAAAGAGCTTAAAGGGAACTCCAGTGGGTTCCTTTTTTGTATAACCTTTATGAGTCTGAAAAAGTGATAAAAGTATACTCGGTTATATTCTCATTGATTTATGAGCATGAGAAAGAACAAAGACTAAGCTCAGTAACTTATTCTCATGTATTTACGAGCATGGGAAATAACAAAGACTAATCTCGGTAACTTATTCTCATGTATTTACGAGCATGAGAAAGAACAAATGCTAAGCTCAAGATTGTTTTCATTTTTACGCAAGCTTTAAAACAAAACAAAACTATGCTTGGGATAGATTTTATTTTTTCACAAGCTTAAAACTAAATGAAACTATGCTTGGACCTGGTTTCATCTTTACACAATCTTGAACTAGCGGAAAACCATGCTTGAGGTAAGTGGTTTCATTTTTACACAAGCTTGAACCATAGAAAACTATGCTTGGACTTCCCAACGCATAACACAGGGATGGTTGGTACTTAGCTCCCAGCTTAAGAAGCTAGTAGCTCAACTTCAGCATGAAGTCCAAAGGCTAGGGCAAATACCCCCCAAGCTTCATTTCATCCAACTGCAAAGGAGAATGAAATGAAGCTTCAACTACTAGACAAAGGAATTGACTCAAATAGAGAGGGGGAAAACTATTTCATTTTTTAACGAGCTTGACACATAAACAAGAACTATGCTTGTAACCTCTGTTTCATTTTTTTAACGAGGTTGCCTTAGAGATGAAAAAACTATCCTCGTAATGGGTTTCATTTTTTAATGAGCTTGAAATAAAAAAAAAATGCTCAAATACCTTTGTTTCATTTTTTAACGAGGTTGCCTCAGAGACACAAAAACTATCCTCGACTCTCTTCTTGATCATGGATTCCAAGAGGACAATGCTCTGGAATGATACCATGTCAAGGGACAAAACTTGGTCATGGCTTCCAAGAGGTCTTCACTGGAAGGAAGAAACACACTCTAGAAGGACACCATGTCGAGGGTCGTGATAGGAGTAAATATATCAGGCTCTAACAACCCTATCAAAGAGATCACCATGTAAACTACCGGATCTAAGTCATCAGAAGTTGAATCCATAGGCGACAATGCCACATAATTGACCTGTGGAGGGGGTGATACCATCTGCATATAAGAACCATTTAGGGAGGCAATTCAGTCAGGGTCAACGAATGAAATTTGATCAACAATCACAACTCGTCCATCGTGAGGGAAAGATATCACACGAAAAAGAGTACACATAATAGCTTTCATGGCATAGACATAATCTCGCCCAAGGAGTAAAGCAAAATCCAAGGGGTCTTGGACTACCATGACGTCAATAAAGACATTTTTCCCTCCCAAAGTTATGGGAAACTGAGGAAGGGTCCCTAAAGGTTGACTGGTTCTTCTGTTAAAATCTAACAGATTCTGCGTAATCGACACAAGCTGAGGAAAACCTAAATATTTCCAAGCAAAAGACGAAAAAATACTAACATACGCACTTCATCTATCAGTGTCTGAGGAACGTCTCGACCACAAACCTGTACTGTAATCTGGGAAGGAATGTGAGAGGGAAGACAAGGTCCAGTTAACACACCCCAATCGAAATGGATGGCTACATTACTTGGAGGGGGTTCCAAGGGAGAAGGAGGAATATCCCTTGACAGGGTAGATTCTGTATCAACGAGAAAAACATGGACAGTATCAGGTTTACTCTCTAGCAGGAGAGTAGGATCGAATGATGAATTGATCAGATCGACCACTTGGGTTGCATTCTCCAAGGGGAGAATGGGGTTGATAGGTGGAAAAGGATCGACCACTTGGGTAACACTCTCTAACGGGAGAGTGGGATTGACCAAGGATGGTATCAGATCGATCGCTTTAGTTTTTCTCTCTGAGGGGATAGAGAGAAGGATGGCATCGGATCAACCACTTTGTCAACTAGTTCAAATAAGGACAACCAAACTGACCGATGGGGGAACCAGATTGATCATTCCATCAACTACAGGTGGGTTGATAGAAATCTCGCGATAAGCAGCTGGAAGTTGAGGATGTGAAACAATCATGTCTTCCAGGAATTTTGAGGCTTCTTCCATATGAGGGAAAATATGAGTTAGATGACGCCATTTTCATAACATACATGGGAACTTGACTCTACTTTTCTTCTTCCCAACAGTATTGTGACTAGTTGACGGGAGGTCATCAACATGTTGTTCAAAGGCTAATGACATGGGTGGGTCAGGGTGTGTAGACCATACTTCTATAACCTTGGGTAGACCAGGGAAATCCTTAAGAATATGGCTACCCCTACAAATCTTGCAAGGGTACTTGGGCTTATGGGTTGTTTGGGTGATCTTGACATCATCAACACTTCCAGCACGATTAACAGTAATTGGTTGTTTTCCAACATGTTTGACAGTGGTTGGAAGTTTGGATCCTTGCTTATTCTTCTTCTTCTTCTTCTTTCGTTTCTTATTCTTCTTATCCACCAAGTTACCATCTTGAGATCTTTCACTCGATGAAGAAGATGAAATGGAAGAAGACCTTGCAAGTGAAGAAGGCGAAGAAGATCTTATTGGTGAAGACGGTGAAGGATCAACATGAGGTTGATGTTCTTGGGGGGAAGTTCTTACGACCAAAGCACTTATTGCATTCAGGATTACCTGAGTGGAAAATAACCATACCGGTGATCCAATTGTGAGACCCGAAAGGCTCAAAGTAGCGATGTGAGGAGGTCCAATGTTTCCATAAGAAGGAAAAAAAAAAGGTTCCCCTAGAGCAGGGGTTCCTTCATTGGTCATTCCAAGAACTGATGCCATGAAATAAATATCCAATATAGAGTCCTCTAAGGAAAACAAATAGCACATGATAAAAATCTAGTAAGCAAGCAAGAAAACAAAAACTTCTAATTATGAAGTCACTAGTTGGTGATGAAATCCAACGTTACAATGATGAGACGAGAAGGGGCTGGGCGAGGGTGGAAAAGTTACATTGATGACCTGCTTAACGGACTTACACCTTGGTGCAATCTCCCACACACAATCGTGGGTATACCCTCCAAGGAGCCTGAGTGAGTCTGGCCAACGCCGATTCCAGGTACCGTGAAGACTTACCCCTTCACAATCACCTTGTGTAAGACCCTAAGAAGATAGGATACTAAGGTTACCACAAATAAAAATGATGCCCGAGGGAACAGTTGACAGTCTCATCCACACGCAAGGGTAGGGTATCTAGCCCGAAATCAACTTGAGAGGCTTCCACTCATCATTGTGGGTATACCTTCAAGTGACCCCCATAATACATGCAATCTCTACACCGAGATCAACAAAGCAGAGTGAGTAACTCTGTCAATCTCAACGCGATCTCAGGTTTAACCCTTGTGTGAGAAGGGCTTCCCAGGAAAAAATGATGCAAATGGAATTTGACACTCCTTATCACAAGATACTATGTTTGTTTGCAGCTTTGGAAAGTTATCTTTCACACCTATTCCAAAGCCCTACAACTAATATAATGTAGGTTTGCTACTAGAAAAATATAAAAATGTCTAATCAATTTTTATAAGAGCTTTATTTTTAAGGTTGTTGTTACTCAAAAGGAAAATGGCATGAACAATATCGTGTTTTGACTGACTCAAAATATATGCAAAGAGATCAAGATGAAATATTTTCATTTCGATGAAAGCTATGCTATGAGAAGGAGAAAACATTTATCATTCCCAGATGCACAATGTCCGAAAATCTTAAAACTCATCAATATCAATATCAATTCATATAAGGGTAAGTCTGTGGGTTTTGATGTTGTTGTCGTTGTTTGTGTTCCCTTCTTTTCTTTGAACCACTTTGGCCTCTTCTCTGGATGCAACTGCCAACATCGGTCCTCATCATGTCCCTGTTTCTTGCAATCCTTGCAAGAGGGCTTTCCTTCCTTCTTTGCCACTGCATTTGCATTCTTGCCATTGCCATGCCTTTTCCTCTTGTCCTCTTTCCTTGAAGATGACGATTTCCCTGACACACCTGCTTTCCCTGCTTCAATATACGTAGCTTGAATAGAAACCTCATCAATGCTAGTGGGTCCTGTTATCCCCGATATCTAGGGATAACTAGGAGATCATGTCTCGAGGCCCACATGGTCCTAGACATGGAGTACCGAGAGTAGGAGCGACTTGAGCATGGCCCTGGAGGGCCCATCTTTTTCTTCTCATCCATCTTTGTCCTGTCAGCAGTACCAGCCTCCATCACTACCGGCCTGGACTTGCATCAGAAAGGACTCTTGCTCCATGAGGCAATTGGTCCGAGGTATCATGGTATGTGTCATATTTGATCATTATAACCTTCTTATGTATGCATTAGGTTCCTTTCATTTCGGATGACTGCTTGGATCTTACACTAATCCTCTTGATCATTGTTGGGGTGATTGATGGGGCAACTTAGCAAGCCGATATTCATGGGTTTTGGTTAGCCACCAAGGGGGGTTTGCAGAGCCATCGTTCGCTCACACCATCTTATCATTTTTCCATCTTATATCCCGCTCATCGATCCCATTCCCCTAGTCTGGCCATTAGGATGACCTTCCAGGTTACATCTTGTCTTGCGGGAAGAAGGGGATAAAGGCCCAGGGGGTAAAAGCAGCTGGTAAAAGATAAAATCCATAGGAAAATAAAACCTAGAGATGCTTCGCCCAGGGGATCCCCGAGAAGGCAATAAAAAGCCTCTCGATAAGAAACTAAGGGACCCT
>ML795462.1:110696-133316 GCA_009831015.1 Picea engelmannii
TTTCCGAAGCACAAAAAGAGAGGATCATGCAATTAAATCAATTGGATGAGATGAGACAGGAAGCAGTTGAACACAACACTTTGATACAACAACAAAGGGCACATTGGCATGATAAGTACATCAAGAAGAAACAATTCAAAGTAAGAGACTGGGCTTTGTTATTTGATTCAAAATTCAAATATTTCAAAGATAAATTTACAACTCATTGGCTTGGTCCATATGAGATTGCAGAGGTATATGAAAATGGCTCAGTCAAACTACAAACAATAGATGATGAGGAAAGCTCATTCATAGTCAATGGACATAGGCTAAAGCTCTACAATAAGCTTGTAAACAAGGAAGACTTTCTGCAGCAGATATCTCAACAGAATGAGATGGAAGTGTTGGACAGACAAAATCATGTGTCTCCTTCACATTTTCCTTAAAAAATAAAAAATAAAAAATATATATATAAAAAAAAAGAAGAAAACAAGGGAGTTTAGTTGTGAAAATCCAGGAAACTGGCACAATATAAACTCGAATTTTCATTGGAAAACCAAGTAAAATTGGCCAATCAAAATTCTCCAAAAACATTTTCATTATTAACTTCTAGTTTCATTTTACAGCTTCAAAAGTTTTACAAATCCTTATCTCTAAGACTTGAGGACAAGTCAATAAATAAGGCTGAGGGGGATAATGTATACATTTTTGAAAACCTTTCAAGCCTTCTGCATATGACAACATGCATTTCAAAAAGGAACTTCATCCAACAGAGGGACCTGAGAAGAAAATCAATTTCATTCAACAGAGGGACCTAAGAAGAGTATCAATTTCATTCAACAGAGGGACCTAAGATACTAAGAAAAAGAAATACAAGAGGAAATTTATCAAAATTGAAGACTTACAACAAAATTCCATCCAGTTTCAATCAAGCAAACACAATGAGCAATCAAGTTAGTATATATTTTCCTTTTTAATGCTTTAAATTTGGAAAATTCTTCATAAGCTAAGCAATGATAAATATCCTATCTTTCCTTTCCCCTACATCATCTTTTCATCACTCCATTTTCATATACCCTCAAAAGCATAAAAAATGGTACTCAAAGAAACCAATTTTGGTTTTCAAGGGAGTTATAAGGAAAGGATCGGGTTTCAAATTCAAACACATTGTTTTTGAGCTGTAAAATGCTCTGTTTATGAAGACATAAGTTGCATACACAGAGACTGAATTGTTGTTTGCATAAATAAAAGGTTGTTTGCATACACATTTAAAAAAAGGGTCATAAGAAGAAGGTTTTAAGCATAAGAGGATGGTTACTCAAGGAAACGAATTAAGGAGTTATACGTCAAGTGAACACATTTTCTTAAAAAAAAACCATTTCTTATGATGATTACAAGGAAGAGGGAAAGTACAAAGGTACAAATACAACAACACCTTCAGCTATGATCGCTGTACAAGCCCATTTTTTTAAAAAAATGATAAAACCCTTGTCTAAGTTTCCTCCAACGATTTTTCTCCCTTCCTAAAAGTGTTACGACTTAAACTCTTTTCATGTGCAATGTCTCACTTGAATGCTCCCCAGACTCGAACCGCCGACGCATTCCTGTGTATACTTACCTCCATTTCAAAATCCATGCTCTGTTTCAACACGCCAGTGCCATTCCAAATCCCTACGCTCTAGAAAGTTGTTCCCTCCTACGCCTTCCTATCTCGAAATCTCTGATAAATAACGAATTGTATGTTGACAATTTCACTGTCAACATACAACGTTCTCACCCTGTGGAAGAAAATGTGGAAATTGAAGGAGATGCGTGGTGAGCAAAGGCAAGAGAACGTATTCAAGTAGGAGTCGGCCAGTGAAAAGGTAAGTTCGAACTAAAATAATTGTAAAGCTAAGTGCAAAATTCGACTTCCCGTGGTACATTTTGAGAACGAAATAGTTCATTTCTAGCAGAGGCTCATTGTAAGAAGGAAAATTGAGCTGGGATTCAACAAGAAGCCTGAGAATTTTTATCAAATTACCAGGTATGCCCTTGCATCAAATTTTTTATGATTGAAGAACATAGAGCAGTTTAGAAATTTGAAAAATATGAGATTTTCTTTGTTTTTGAACAGAAAAATCTTATTGAAGACCATTCACAGAATTAAATCCAAATAGAGTCTGCAAGTTTAAAAAAATCTTCGTCAAAGAAATTGCAGGGTTGAAACTTTTGACAAGAATAGACCTCCTTTTTATAAACAGTGGAAATATTTTAGGGTCTTGCTCTTAAAACTTGGAAGAATGGTGTCTAGATATGAACTAGAAAAGCTTGATACATCATAAATTCATAGGGATTGTATACAAATTTTGGAGCAAAAACAATAGATAGCTTTCTTTGAGAAATTTGATGGATCTTGTGAGGAAGTTGCTTTAGAATTTGCTCACTCATTTGATGGGGAAAGGGCTACTGTTGGAAACCTTACCATTAGAATCTCTGAAGATATCATTGCACATGTCACTGGGCTTCCTCAAATAGGAGAAAGATATTTCAAAACTAAGCATTTTCAAGATAAATCATGGGCATCTTTTATTTCCAGATCTAGGGTGGCAGCAGTCAATTGGAAGAAGGGAATCCCAAGGAGTTGGTTGATTCATCCTTGGGATGAATTAGCATATCTCATACAAAATTTTATAACTTGTGAGGGAAGATTTAACATCATCTACCTATATCACATTAAGCTGCTACAACACTTAAAAGGTGACTGTGAAATTAACATGCCCTATTTTCTACTGCAAAGCCTTTCTAAGATGGCTAAGGCCATCCAAAAACAAGGGAGGAATACAGAAAAGAGTTTATATCATTGTGGATTTATTAAAATGATCATCATATATGAACTACGGAAACAAAACTTGACTTGGCAACAGTTTATCATTGAAAATGGTTTTGAAACAATAAAGGAGGAAGAAAAAGAGGAACAAATCTTGGTTGTGATCGATGATGAGGAAGAAATACAGAACCCCAAGGAAACAAGATCAAAACTGCGTATGGGGAGGAGAAGAACAAGAAGCATGGTGAAAAGGGAGAAAGAATTTGAGGAAAAAGACAAGATTTTTACCACATATGAAAGAAAATCAAGGAAATGCCAAGAAGTTCAAAGGGGACAAATACAAGAAAGTGATGATGAAGCACAACAAGCACAGTATGCACATATTCAGACTCTGGAGGCACAATCATTGGAAAATGATGGTTTTGAAGAACAAGAAACTTCCACATATGAGAAAATGAGAGAAGATGTGGAACAATTAATTAAAGATATGAAATAAGAAACTCAAATAGAAGAAGTGGCTGGTGGGTCCACATCAGAACTTGATAAGAAAAACAAGAAAATAAAGAAAATGAAGAGAAAAATCAAGGAAATTGAAGTCCTGGAAAGATATATAAAAACAAAGAATGAAATGCTAAGGAATCAAAGCCATAAAACATAGGAGGAGAATGAAACCTTGAAGAAAAAGAACAGGAATCTTCAAAAGCAAAACAAATTAATCTCCAAACAGGCCTATAAGTGGTTTCAACAGAAGAAGGCATATAAAGAAAAATATCAAAGAATGAAATCTCTTCATATAGCTCAGGTTACTGTGGAGACATTATTGCAGGCAGAAAAGGTGGCATAATATCATTGACAGAGGTTCAAGAACATTTTTGTGCATGAGAACATGCAAAGACTTCCTCTTGGGGAGATGCTGAGTACATTTTTATGCTTCCTTTTTACTCTATAAACTACACTTTTGCCTCCATAACCATCCATTTTGCCTCCATTTCAGTCCATATTTTCTATAAAACAACTTATGCAAGGTAAATTTATCATTATTTAGCTTAAGAATTGATTTTTCTAATTTTTGGCATTAAAATTGAAAATTTATCAGAAATTACAAGATTTGACTAAATCCTGTAATTGCTCCTAGGTTCGTGTACTTGCAGGACAACTGGGTGAAATATGAGACTTGGGTCATGATCCTTGATGTACAAGGATGGATTATGAGCTATCATCTTCAAGATCTGAGCCTTCCAGGTGTCTGTTCAACGCTGGTCAAACATGGCCACTTCAGCAGAAAATACCCTGTTTTAGCCTAAAATCATGGACAATTTTAGATTTTCTTGGGATTTGTTCATATTTTATGGATCTGAAGGGGGTATTCGATCTTCCTAGCATATATTATGGATCTTATCATGATATTTAGGAGATTTATTAGCATTATTAGTTTCAAAACTCTTGTATAAATACTCTAAAGCATAAACTAGTATGGCACCTTTGGATGTGAATGAAGAAACTTTGGAATTTGCAATCTTGAGATCAGTTCTACATTTTTTTCTTGATAATGTTTATGATATGATGATGTGAATTTTGTTGGAAGCTCCTTCTTAGCTGAGACAACTCAAGTGTACAAGTGAAGCATTGGAGGGCCCCCTTTGCCAAACTAGTACACTCTTCCTTTATGTTCTTTTCAAGTAATCTTTGATACATTTTTTAGATCAGATCTTGCCGTAGATGAGTTTATTCTTTTCTATAGTTATATGAATTCCATAGTTAAGTAGAATGCTTAATGTTTATAAGGCTTACTCATGTTGTGAATGATTTCTTGAATAAGAATTCAATGTGTGGTTTGCTTTCAAGCATTAGGATAATCATGAATGCTTTTTGAGTTATTTACGATTTTAGTACTTTTGATTTAATAAGAATTGATGATAATTGCTATTGAATGAAAGAAGACAATGAATGCATCTCTTGAATAAGAGTTTTGTCTTTCTAGCATTGATAAGCCTTAGAACTAGTTCAAATATCTCTTGAATGCTTACTGTTGATACTCTTTAGGAAAACACTTACGGATTACTGTCATGAGATCTATGAATATGAATTTTGAATAGAAGCTTAACATCTCTTCCATATTCCGCTCTTAGAATAGGTTTTGGTTTATTCCCATTAAAGAATAAAAATTATCTCTAAATCCATACATTTTGGATGTGCCTCTAAGTCTTACAAACACCGGATTGACAATCATTTGCACTCTAATTTACATCAGTAGATTGGAGCCTAACACTTAATCTATGAGAAGCCTTCATTAAACCTTCTGTAATAATCCACAAGTCCCATAAAGGACCTTACCTCTACAACATTTCTTGGTGTCAACCATTCCTTAATGGATTTTTTCTTTTTTGGATCCACAACCATTCCTTCCTATGAAATGATATGACCCAAGTAATGAATTTATCACTGACAAAATGAGCATTTTCTCAACTTTTCATACAACTGATGCTCCCTCAATACTCGCAGTACCATCCTCAAGTGTTGCTCATGATCCTCTTCAGACTTTGAGTAAATAAGCATGTCATCTAGAAATACAATGGAAAATTTATCTAAACAACTTCTGAAAACTCCATTCATCAAACACATGAAGACAAATGGTGCATTTGAAAATCCAAATGGTACCATTGTAAACTCATAATGTCTGTACCTCATTCTGAAAGTCGTCTTACTGATGTCTTCTTCCTTAATTCTCACTTGGTGATATCCAAATCTGAGAACAATCTTTGAAAATATCTTTATGCCCAACAACTGATCAAAGAGGTCATCTATCCTTGGAAAATGATTCTTGTTATTTAATGTTACCTTGTTCAACTTCCTGAAGTCGATACAAAGTCTAAGTGTACCATCCTTCTTCTTTACAAACAATACTGGGGCACCCCAAGGTGACACACTTGGTCATATATACATCTTCTTCAGAATATTTTCAAGTTGCATCTACAACTCCAATTATGGTGTACTCATCCTATAAGGAGTCTTGGATATGAGTACTTCTCTCGAAATCAAATTTATAGTGAAATCAATATCTATTTTCGGAGGTAATCCCGATATCACTTTAAAGACATCCTTGTATTAGTACTGTGCAATCTTCAACACTTGGCACTTTATCCTTAGGTGCCTATTCCATGTGCACTACAAATACTTGACATCCTTTCCTGTAGCTTTTCTTCAATTGCAAGGCTGAAATTTATCTGACAGTTACAACCCTTGGAATTCATTGAATTGTTCTTAAGTTCCCTTCCTCATCCAAGCAAGTAAATGCCTTATTGTAACAGTCCATGACAACATGGTGTGTAGATTTTAACCTTGTACAATATTTACTGCAAATAGATCTTCAATAAAAGAACATAAAATATACAATGGAAAATACAAACATTACACAGATTTTTTCCCCTGGAAACCCAAACCGGGAAAACCAACATATTATATATTCATTCAAAGTGATACATTGTTTACAATATAATATACATATAGGAGCCAACGACATCCAAAACCCTAACCCAATGACTTGGATTAGTAAAAAACCCTAATTCCTTAATCAGAAATAGAAAACCAACGACAAAAAACCATGTGCCGAAAAACCGCCCAACAATGGACACAAAAATCGTGGAGACACAAAAAATGAGGCAAAAATGTGACATGTTTCCCAAGGATTTTGTTTTTCTCGGGGGTGCTACCCCTGAGCCCCCGCTCGGGGGGCTATCATCCCCCCTCAAACCCCCCTGTGCACAAAGAATATAACACATACTCGTGCAAATAATATAACACATACCCAACGTTCTCCCACTTGTTGTTTTCTTTGCATACAGCGGGTTACAAGGTTACATAATAAAAAATCCAGGGCAACAATGCCCATGGATCCTCTACACCAAGAGAAATTCTCAGTGCTCTGTTACGAGGGAAAAACTCTCTATGGCCAAGAGTAAACCACAATAGATAGGTATGACTGCAGAAATCAACTCAATTCCATCGTATGTTATATAAACTAATGTGCAAGATAAGAAAGAGGCCTACCTCGATTCAACGTTCAATGATGTTCCACCATTGAGCACTTCGACCCAAAGCTTTATACCTGCAACAAGTTCTCAACAAACAAGCAGAGAAAGTACATAGTGATAATATAAATGGGTTAGCACATTAGATAACATAATCCATTAATAAACATTACAAACATGCCCATGGATAATAATCATATATTTGCACGATACCAATAGGATGGGAAATGAGTATTTCTATTAATAATTGATCGACATAAGTGACAACATTACAAACTTCTGTGTCGACACGGTTTGAAACCAAGAAACCAAGTTCCCTCTAACTGGGCCTCCACCACTTCAATCCTCCACCAAAGGCAATCTCATAGGAGAGAGACAATGAGGTTCTCTCAACAATAGGGAAAGAGCTTGGGGGTTGAACACTGTGTTTAGACTTTAGGGAAAAAGGGATGCAGACTCAATATGAAGTAATTTCTCCAGAGTAACTTTGCTCTCAAAGTTGAATGCTTTCTCCTTTTTCCATAGATCAGAATTGTTCTTTTATAGCCTTCAGAATGAAACTAAAGGGCCGAGTCAGAACATTTCTAGTATATGGAAGACCAAGGATCAAAGATCTCCTGTCGTGACATGTAAAACTGAATCCATTGTTGTATTTTCTAGCACAAATCCTGATGTACACGGGATGTAGTGGAGTAGCCTGCGTATATGCATGCTGTATAGTAGATAGGGCGTGTATATGTGGAAAAATATTTATTTTTAGCTCTGGATTCATTAAAAAGGGATGACAAGTTAGCATAGGGAAATGGAAAAAGGCCCTCTGTGCAAGATAGCAATGGTGAGGCAAATATTGCTATAACATGCTCACAGATTTTGTTAATAAATTTGCAACATTCTTCAAAGTTCCCACTTTCATCAACAACACTTTCTTTTCTTCAACCATGTCTCTCACAAAGTGATATTGAATATCAATATGCTTTGTCTTTCAATGATAAGTTAGGTTCTTCACTAGAAAAATTGCACTTTGATTGTCACAATCTATCCTTACAGCTTGTTGTACCAACCTAATACCTGAACACAATCTTTGTAACCATATTGTTTCCTTACTTGCATGAGTGGCTTCCATGTATTCAACTTTTGTAGTTGAAAGTGCCACTACAACCTATGTTTTTCTCATCCAACTAATTGCTCCTACAAACAGGTTAAACAAAAGCCCACTTGTAGATCTCCTACGATCCAGATCTCCAGCTGAGTCTGCATCCACAAAGTCATGTATATCCAACACTCTGTCCAATCCCGGTCTTCCTTTGTAGCACAATCCATAGCTAGAAGTGCCACAAAAATACTTGAAAACCCTTTTTACTGATGTCCAATGCTCCTTCCCTGGTTTTGACATATACCTACTCAAAACTCCCACTGCATGTGCAATTTCCGATCTAGTACATACCATTGCATACATCAAACTGCCAACTGCACTCGCATATGAAACACAAGACATGTCCTCCTCCTCTTCCTGTGTCTTGGGA
Organism: Picea engelmannii; assembly: GCA_009831015.1. Taxonomy (NCBI): domain Eukaryota; kingdom Viridiplantae; phylum Streptophyta; class Pinopsida; order Pinales; family Pinaceae; genus Picea; species Picea engelmannii. The sequence continues at coordinate 119,036 of ML795462.1, forward strand.
CACTGATCCGCAAATAACTTTACACCAACAGGAATAGGAACCTTGACCAAATTACATTCCTGTATATTAAACCTCTGCAATATTGTCTCGACATATTTTCTCTGATTTAACCATAGTTTCCTCTATTTAGGATCTCTTTTAATTTCCATGCCCAAAATGAAATTTGAAGCACCGAGATCCTTCATGTCAAATTTAGAGGACAACTGAGTTTTCACATCCTGGATAATCTCCTTGTTGTTTCCTATCAATAAGATGTCATCCACATATAAGACCAAATAAATCAAATGATCACCAATTAATTTAAAATACACACAATGATCCTCTTTGCTTCTTGTGAAGCCAAGTCCCAACATATAAGTATCAATTTTTTGATACCACATCCTTGGTGATTGTTTTAAACCATACATGGACATTTTCAGCTTGCATACTAGCTCCTTCTTTCCCTTCACAACAAATCCTCTGGTTGCTTCATATAGATTTCTTCTTCTAGATCCCCATGTAGGAATGTTTTCTTCACATCCATTTTTTCTACTTCAAAATAAAATACAACAACAACTGTTGGCACAAGGGCATACCCGGGGTTCAACACTTCAACAACGCACCAACAAAACCCTAACTACTAGCCCTTTCGACAAAACTTGTGAAGCAGATGAAGTCTCACCCGAGGTAGAGGCAAGGGTGGTTGTAGGACTCAAGCTTCTACACGCTAGCTGGGACACAGATCTGTGATCACAACACTTAATAGAGCACTTAGTAGTTAGCATTCATCAGTATCTAGCCTTTATTCACATCACAGGATCAAACCCTAATTACAGAACAACGCGATATTCAACAAGATCTACCACATCCAAGCACTAAGAACATCAAAATAGATAATATCTGGCATTCTTTCACATTACTAAGCACTAAGCTACTATTATCAGATGCATATCACATATATATTACTGTATTAAGCATAAATCACATGAATAACATAACAACCATAAATCACAAAGTTACCATAACACAGGATATGCGTGGTTCACCCCAGTGTGGGGCTATGTCCACCAACTCTTCTTCTTCTTTATTGTTTTCTTTCAATCATCTTACAAGCACAAAGCCTCAAATACCTACTTTGCATAGGACAAGATATCTGCGCTCACCTCACCAGATCCTCCTTCCTCGAGCTAGGTACAACACAAAGATTTCTTATAGTCAGTTGCACTTAGTGTTGCAAGTGTTCAACACAACAGTAGGCATAGATCTAACTCAATCACATAGATCCAACATCTTACATCTCTTACACTTAGCATAACATCACACTACTGCCTCTACTTACATTGCCTAGATTTCTATTTATACATTACAAAAGGGCCAAAACATGGGTAGAACCCATGGGACGACATCCCATACCTGTTACATAAACCTAAAACCCAAAAATCCATAAAAAGGGGTCGAGATCCTGCGATATCAACTTCGCCTTACACTCCGTCTTCAACTAGCCCATGGAAGTCCCAAAATTGGTCAAACATGACCAAGGTTTTCCAAAACTTGGTCAAGGGCCAACAGGCCCCCAACACTCACCTGTGACTGGTCTCGAGTCACTCTGATCTGGGTAACTCTACCTCAAAGATCTCGATCTTGGCTCGAGATTCTTCGAACTGATACTTCACGAGAGCCTCCTACTCAACAAACTCCTGAATAAATTTTTCGTTCATAGGTCCTTTCAAGCGTTGTTCCACTGTGGTGACCATTTGTTCCAATTCTACACCTCATCCTTCAATATCCTCAAAGAGTGTGTAGGATTCATCCTGCACTGGATGGAGCCTCTGAGTCATTCCATGACTTTACTCTGTATGGCATGGACCTGTTCTTGAACCATATGCTGTTGTTGGGACCTTTTCATCCTTTCAATTGCTGACAGTGCTTTCAACTGCGCTTGTACTGTTGTTGCTTTCTTCTTTGCCTCATGGAGCTATGAATCCAATGTCCTCAGTTCAGGGTCCTCTACGAGGCGTTCGTAAGTCTGTGCACTTCGAATGTTGATTTGTTTACATTCTAAGGCCAATTCCTTGATTCTCTGGACTGCGCTTCGGGCAGTTTCTTCTCTCTGGTCTCACACTTCTTGCGGAGTGCTTGACACTGCTTGTAACTCTAGTTCTGCTAATCTCTATTGGAGCTACTAAATGGCCTCAACAATCTTCACCACTTGAATTTCTATTGGGTCTTCTTCCATCTGTTCTAACCCTATCACAGAGTGAAGTTCTCTAGTGATTGCTCCTTTAATTCCAATCTGTTCAACGAGAAGTTGTTCTTTCTCCTGCTAGATCTGCACTCTATCCTTTGTGAACTGGGCTTGGAGGTGGTCTCTATGGATTCATCTTGTGCTTTCTTAAGGGCCTATGTGGCCTGTTCTTTTTCTTCTCAGACACGACGAAGGAGAGCTTCAGCCGCATATACTATTCAACATAGCTAGGCAGGATCATCTCCCAACTCCATTCCTTCTGATGAAGAGGGTGCAGTAGACATTGCGTGGTTGGAGTAGAGGGCTTGCTGTACCCCTTTCAACTCTGCTTCAATTCTATCATACATGGGTTCTTGCTTGGCTTCATTGCGTTGTAAGATATCTTCTGACGTATCTGAGATAGTGACGATGATGAGATCTATGTCATCCATTGTGAGCACAGTCTGCATCTATGGTTTACTAGCTTTGGACTTCTTCCATGATGTAGGTTTTGCGGGGGAAACATTTCTTTTCTTGGATGCTTTAGCTTTATCAATAGGATCCCTAGGTAGTGTTACTTCACCTTTCTTCTGCATGTCTTCTTCTCTTTTGTCCTCTTCCTTGTCTAATTTGTCACCTCCTCCTCCTCGATGTTAATCTGAAGCAGTTTCTTCTGATGCGCTGTTCAAATCCTATACTTCTTCCTTCTGTTACTGCTGGGTGCATCATACTCTTTGTGAGTGACCACTGGACTTCCGATGAGGTCAGGGTCGGATAGTTCTGCCTGGTCGCTTGGTATAAGGGACTTTGTGGGCCATTCCTTAGTGATTTCTTCCATGTCCTCCTCTGTGAGATTATAGTAGGATTGGAGTTCTTCTTTATGTTCATCTCCACACATAGTGATATAAATAAAATGCCTATCTACATGAAACTTCACAATTGGATTGAACCTATGCAGGGTGTTCGACGTCATACGAGGGAAAGACTCAATATCCCTCTTTAACTGTAGGTAGTAGGTGTGGAACACCACATTTTATTTCCATTGTTTCCCCATGTAACTTGAGTACTAGAGTGTGGTGAACTTCGCAGCTAGTGGTTCAGACGACTCAATTTTCAAGAAGGTTGCTCCTTTCGGCATCTCCCATGCAATGAAGGCATGAGGATCAACAACCAACTGAAGTGCAACTCATAGCCCTGATCCTGAGCTTCATGTCAGCCTTTTTCTAACCAGTTGACGAGGTAGCTTGCCCAGTTCATTTGTAGCCCTTCAATGCATTTTTCCATGAGGTCAACAACGAATCCCGTGATCTGTGTGGGTCTGTTCTTCCTTACTAGCTTACCAACAATCAACTGGAAAGTGAGGCATACTACGCCATTCTAGATGGAGGCTACCTTGTAGCCTCACTTCCCCTTCTCCACATCTCCATATGTATCTTTGATTTGATGTTCCAGGGTGCAATATGCAGCCTTCCCTGGGTAAAAGTCTTGTGGGTATGATCCTTGCATGCTCAATCCGGTGATCCTATGGATCAACACCAGATATACGGTGATGCGTCTGTCCAACCACAGATAACCGCCATGGAAGAATGACAACAAGAGCTTAATGCACGCGTTAACCTCCTGGTCCCTTCCAAAGTGGGGTATCTTCATCACGTTCAGGATGGTGGACCTCGCGATGTCCATGGTCCATGGTTAGGGGATTATCTTCGAATTCTTCCCTTTGTTTTGGCCAAATATTTATGCGGGGCGAGCATGCCATAGCTCTTGCAATCACCCAAGTTGAAGTCACTGATCTTCAATGTCATAATCTTCCATAGCTATGCTCCAACTACGCGTATCCCCTTCGGGAGGTACAAAATGAGCAAGGTGTAGTCGAAGTCCCTTGGGACACTGTCACGACTCACCACACTAGCCAGGGGCGGGATGTAGTCGGGCATGATTGATGGGATAAGCTTCGCATTCGCCAAGTCATCATGATGCTTGGTTCATTTCTCAGTTGTAGCTCATGATGGTCCAGATCCACGAGCAGTCGATGGGGAGGCTTTCACTTCTCTCGTCGATGAGGCTTGAATTCCTGCAGACATGACCTTTTCAGCCATTAGATCGATTATAATTTCTTCTACAGATTTTTCCACAACACTGCGCTCACCTGACATACACACTCGAGATCGAATATCTCAGGTCAACAAACAAACATTCAATGCAATAGAACGGATGGCGAAGTCTCAATAAGCACAATATGGTAATAGTCAACTCTCTGTGGGCTCGAATAATTACTGTTTGCAAAAGTGTTCTCGGTGCAACATTCAACGGGATAAATAGAAAATTTCATAACAGATTCCTCCAATGGGTCAAAATCCTCAATCAATGCAATTCCATCCATTATGGCGCGATCTCAACGGTCCAATGACGATATTTATGGTCACAACTACTTTTCTAACCGTTCGGGAGCGTTGTTCTAAGGGTCATAATGCCTCCAACGGTCATATTGTTCTTCTGTGGCAAAGTGCCAATCTGCGCTATTCTGGTATTCCGACGAAGTTCAAGTTTTGTAAGCCTTCCTTCTGCGAAGTCCTCTTTGGAACTTCTTGCAATTTTTCTAACTTTTCTTTCTTCTTGCTAAGATTTCCAACCTTCTTTTCTGTAATCTGAGTTACCGGGTTCCTCTTCCCATTTTGATTCTTATATTCTATTGGCATAGTAACTTCGCGTTGTTGAGGGTCTTCCATAGGGTCTTGAGGGTCTTCCATAGGGTCCAAGAGTAATACTTCTTCTCTTTCTGGGGTAGGTTCTCTACTCCTGTATGGACAGGTTTTTCAAGTCTGTCTGTGTTCTTTCAAATTCGAGATCAATGTTTCTGGTCCTTAGTAGCTTTGACTTGTTCTCTTGTTCTTCTATCAAGTGTGCTATTCTCCTAGTCATGAAATCCTTTAATTCTTTCTTTTTCTGTTCTAGAACTTCCTCTTCTTCTTTTCTTTGGATCTGATCTTTCTCAATCCAAGTTTTTCCTAGCAACATAGAAAATGGGGCGTTTTTCTCAACAAATTTAATGACCTCGAATTCTTCCTCTATTGATTATCCATGAGCACTCATAGGTATCGGGGTGAGTCTTTCACATAGGGTTATCAACTTTCCTTTGAATAATCCTATTCCTCCTAACGAAGGAACCATGGATAACTTTCCCAAGATTTCCCAAGTTCTTTCTGTCATGATATTCACCCATGTTTCCTCATCCAGAACACAGTCTATGTCGAAGTCTCCTATTCTTGTTTCTATGCACTCTTTCTCTTTTAAGATCTCTGATAGATTGATTTCTCTGTGATCATTCAGGGTTTCTTTCATCTGCAATAATACAGTCTCTGATTCTTTTGGGTATTCTGCTATAGTCTTAGTCTCTTAGCCTTTCTCATGGTTTTCTTGTCTCATATTCATCTTTTCAACTTTAGCAATCATTCTAGGGAAATCCAAAACTTCATGGTCCATAGCTTTAAAACAAAGACAACTAGGTCTTCTACCAGGGCATTCCTTAGCCATATGTCTCAGTCTTCTGCAACTGTAACAAAGCGTTAATCCTCTCTTTCTCTTAAATGATCCCCCAGCCTTTCCTGTACTGCACACTAGGATTACAATAACTAACGTGAAAAAATTTCTTTCTAGGATCCTACATCCATTTGTTAGTCCAAAAATCCTTTCTATGCATAGGAATAACATATCTTTCACTATTTCTATCAGATGTACTCACACCAAATCTTCTTTCTTCTAGTTGTGCTCTAGTTTTCAGACTAGGACAAAATGTATCAAGCATTCCTAGCTCCATTCTTTTGAAACAATTTTTTTTTTCCACTTATCTTACCTTTCTCAAAGCACAAAGATTTAAGATCTTACCTCTTTTCTTCAGATCAGACTTCTTTTCTTAGCACAAAGCTTCACAATTCATGTAGACTACTGTGCACTAGGGAAATAGATCTACGCATAGAGGTTTCTCCTTTCTTCATTTCCCATCAATCACAGTTTTAGGTCCCTAAAACAGAACCATTTGTTGGCACAGGGGCAGACCCGGGGTTCAACTCTTCAACAATGCACCAACAAAACCCTAACTACCGACCCTTTTGGCAACACCTGCGAAGCAGATGAAGTCTCACCCGAGGTAGAGGCAGGGGTGGTTGCAGGACTCAAGCATTTATAACCTAGCTGGGACACAGATATGTGATCACAACACTTAATAGAGAACTTAGCAGTTAACATTCATCAATATCTAGCCTTTATTCACATCGCAGGATCAACCCCTAATTACATAACAACACGGTATTCAACAATATCTACCACATCCAAGCACTAAGCACATCAAAATAGATTAAGTACATCAAAATAGATCAGATCTATCATTCCTTCACATTACTAAGCACTAAGCTACTATTATCAGATGCATCTCACATATATATTACTATATTAAGCATAAATCACATGAATAACATAACAACCATAAATCACAAAGCTACCATAACATAGGATATGCATGGTTCACCCTAGTTTGGGGCTACGTCCACCAACTCTTCTTATTCTTTATTGTCTTCTTTCAATAATCTTACAAGCACACAGCCTCAAATCCCTACTCTGCATAGGACAGGAGATTTGCGTGCACCTCGCCAGATCCTCCTTCCCCGAGCTACATACAACACAAATATTTCTTACAATCACTTGCACTTAGCTCTGTAAGTGTTCAACACAATAGTAGGCACAGAGCTAAATCAATCACATAGATCCAACCTCTTACATCTCTTGCACTTAGCATAATATCACACTACTGCCTCTACTTACATTGCCTATCTTTCTATTTATACATTACAAAAGGGCCAAAACATGGGTAGAACCCATGGGATGACATCCCATACATGTTACATAAACCCAAAACCCGAAAATCCCTAAAAAGGGGCTGAGATCCCACGATCTCAGCTTCGCCTTGCGCTTCGTCTTCAACTAGCCCGTCGAAGTCCCAAAATTGGTCAAACATAACCAAGGTTCTCCAAGACTTGGTCAAGGGACAACATAAATAGATAACATAAATCTTATAGAAGTTAACTTGACAATAGGAGAAAAAATCTCACCAAAATCAATTCCCTCAACTTGGGAATAACCCTTTTCTACTAACCGAGCTTTGTATTTCTCCACTTTCCTTCTGCATTCAAATTCTTTTTAAATACCCATTTGATTCTAATGTGATTTCTTCCAGTCATCAAATCCACTAGATCCCAAGCCTCATTCTTATCCAAGGCTGCCATTTCTTCATCCATGGCCTTTTTCCAGAGCTTTCCATCCTCTGAATCCACTACCTCCATGATAGTTCTAGGATCATCATCAGTAATAGACAAAGAAAAATTTGAATGGAAATTAGATGGAGTATACCTTTCAGGTAGCCTTCTTTCTCGAACCGATCTCCTCAATACTGGAGTATGAGGATCTTCTTCTTCTGATTCATGTTCTTCTGTAGAGTCTAATTCAACATCCTTTAAGTCAAACTCTATTTTCTTTGGTTCTTCCTTACTTGGTAGGACTTCCTGTTTAACAACATCCTTCATTTCTCTAAATACCACATCTTGGCTATACACTACCTTCTTAATTTCTAGGTTCCAAAGCTTATAAACTTTGAGACCATCTTTATACCCAATAAAGATACACGTTTTAGCCTTCTTATCTAGCTTACTCCTATTTTCCTTTGGAACATGAACATAGGCCTCATAGCTAAATACCTTGAGATGTGTGAGAGAAGGTTTCTTACCAATCCATACCTCTTGTGGAGTCTTGTCATCCAATGCTGACGAGCGTGATCTGTTGACCAGGTAACATGCAGTACCCACTGCCTTTGCCCAGAATTCTTTCCCTAACCTGACACCACTGAGCATGCACCTTTCTTTTTCCATCAATGTCCTGTTCATCCTTTTTGAAAATACATTATGTTGAGGTGTATATGGAGTATTATTCTTCTTTGATCTACCACACTTCTTACAAAATTCTTCAAATTCATTCCCGCAAAACTCTCCGCCATTATCTGTCCTCAACACTTTAATTCTTTTCTTTGTTTGATTCTCAACAAGATCCTTAAACTCTTTAAACTTGTCAAAGCCTTCATATTTCTTCCTAAGGAAATATATCCAAGTATTCCTTGAGAAGTCATCTATAAAGGAGACATAGTACACATATTTTCCCAATGATGGAACCGACACAGGTCCAAACACATCAATGTGAACTAGCTGTAAAATTCTTTTTGCCCTCGTTGCACCAGAGGGGAATCTTACCCGATTCTGCTTCCCATATACACAATGTTCACATAAATCAAAATCCAGAGAGAAGTTAGACATAACTTCAACCATACCTTTACCGTGTAGTAGTCCAAGACCCTTCTCTCCGATATGCCCCAATATTTGATGCCACAACATAACCTTTTCTCTAGACATTGTAGGAGTTCTTCCTTCTTCAACTCCAATATCAGGAACAATGGAACTATTACACCCATCACTAATAGTTCTTCCTTGCAGATTATATAGAGTTCCAAACCAGAATCCCTTCAGAAATGCCATTGCTCCTCGAACCATACTGCATGTTTCCTTTTCAAATATTGTTTTTACCCCTGCATCGTCCATTTTTCTTACATAAATCAAATTTCTGGCCAAACCTAGGATGTGCAGAACACCAAGTAGTGTTCTAATCCTTCCATCTATGAGCCTCAACCTGACTTTTCCTCGTCCTATGATTCTGGTTTTCGAATCATCACCTAGGAAAAAATTACCTCCATCATACCTTTCATATTCACAGAACCACTCCCTGTGGGGAGTCATATGAAAGGATGCACTTGAGTCAACCAACCATGCCTCGTGATCTACATGTGTTCTTGAATAAGCCAAGTACACATCCCCTCCTTCTTCCTTGGAGGTATTTTCTTATGTAGAAGGTTCTTCTTTAGATCCCTCCTTTTTCTCAACTTTGGATCTACATTGCTTCCTGTAGTGCCCTTCTTTTCCACATTTCCAGCATACCTTTACAAACTTTCTGGGAGACTTAGATATTCCATTAGACTTAGATCTCCCACTTGAGGACTTAGATCTATTTATTTCCTAAGAGTGTCCTCTTGCAAATAATGTGTCTGTGCTCTATCCTTCCATGTTCTTCCATCTCATTTTCTCCTCCAACCAGGATGATACCACTTCATCAAACTTCAAGGCAGTTGTATTACTACCCATGGCCACAACCAGACTATCCCACAAGTCTGGTAAAGAGCACAATAAATTGATACACTTATCTTCATCTGAAATTTTAATATCAACATATACTAACTGACTTACCACAATATTGAATGCGTTCAAATAATTTTCCATCAAGTCTCCATCTCGCATCCTTAGGTTATACAACTTCTTTCTCAAGAAAAGTTTATTTACTAGGGACTTAGACTGATAAAAATTCCCCAAATTCTCCTATAAATCTTCAGTTGTAGCTTCCTCTGACACATTCAGTAATACTGAATCTGAGAGAGACAGTCAGATTGTTCTCTTTTCCTTCCAATCCAACCTTTTCCAGTCATCTGTTGAAGTTCCTATAGGTACAGTACCTGGATCCACCGTGATCCACCGATCTCTGTCCACCAACAAATATTCCATATTGAGCTTCCACAACTCAAAAATTTCCCATTAAACTTCTTGATCTCCATTTTTGAACTGCTCACAATTTCTTTTCACCTGAAAAATCAATACCACAGATCTCCCACTGTAACAAGGCTTATCACAGTCCTGAGCCAAACCCTTGACCACAAAGGCGTCTCCTTGAAGCCAACAAATATCTGATACCAAATGTAGATTTTAACCTTGTACAATAATTGATGCAAACATATATTTAGTGAAATAAAAGAAAAGATACAATGGGAAATACAAACATTACACATATATTTTTCCCCTAGAAACCCAAACTGGGAAAACCAACATATTCTATATTCATTCATAGTGATACAATGTTTACAATACAATATACATATAGGAGTCAATGACATCCAAAAACCTAACCCAATGAATTGGATTAGTCAACAACCCTAATTCCTTAACCGGATATAGAAAACCATCGACAAAAAATCACCCAACAATGGATGCGAAAATCGAGACGACATGAAAAACGAGGCAAAAATGCAACACGTTTCCTGAGGAAATTATTTTTGCTTCTCGAGGTCACTGCCCCTGAACCCCCAGGGATATTTCCCCCCTACACCCCTGAAGGGGGGGCCTAGAGGCCCCCCCTCAAACCCCCCTATGTGCAAAGAATATAACACATACATGTGCAAAGAATATAACACATACCCAACATGGTGCTCATCCAACTAGTCCATACCAATGAGGCAATCATACAAACCCAAAGGTATGATATTAAAATCAACCTTTGTGCCCAATCCATTCATCTCCATTGGACATGCCTTAACCATGTCATTAATTTTCCTTTTTTCTCCTATAACTAACTGCACCAACCAAGGTTTTCCAAGCCTACTTCTCAAAAAGTGGAATCTTTCCACCATCTTAGGATCTAGATTACTATGACTAGCTCTTGAGTCAATTAAAATAACAATGGATTGATCATTAATCTTACCTTCCACCTCGACATGTGAGACTAAAACTCATCTTCCTTCTTATCCAAGGCTACCTAAATCCTTGGCATATTTTTTCCCATGTCTTTAATTGTCGCAGCTTGTTGTATGCTGCACAATCTTCTCTTTTTCACCTCTTTGAGTGCAATCTCTGCGCACATGATATTCACAACAATTCCAACATTCAATATATTGTTGCCATGGATTTTTCCCCATTGTCTCCAACATTCTAGGATCCTTAAGAGTTGTCCTAGTCCCCTTTTTCCTCTGTTCCACCTTGCTTTTCATCTTATCTTCCCAAGCCTTTTGGAAAGTCGATCTTCCCTTTTGTTGATCATAAAGACACTTAACAAGCCTTATTGTTTCCTCCAATGTAATATGGTCATCGTATTATATCGTATCACTGATAAATGAGGGAAACCCTCTCAAATACCTATGAATTTTAACTTGCTCATCCTTGATGAATGTGACATATTTTAGCAGTTCTAAGTGTTGCCGTCCTAATGCACACTTGCAAACGTGAGCTAAGTCCTTCTCACTTAGTGTGCCCTCGGAGACACAATGTATAGGTTCCAAGCCCACACTGTCACCTTGACTGGAACCTCTTCCGTCTAGGCTTACTCCTAGGGAAGCCAAGGGGGGTTGTCCCTAAATTGCTAAGTTAATTTTAGAGTTAAGTGTTCCAGGAGTTAGTTTTATTTTGTTATAGGACAAAGGGAAAACTAGCCTATGATGACAAGCAACAATGCAAGTGCAATTCTAAGTCTAAATGAGAGTCAACCCTTTCCCTAAGTCAACTAAATACTAGTGCCTAATGTTGGGCTATGGGGTCAACTATGTTTGAGGGTGGTTCGTTACAAAAGTCTTACAATTAAATCAAGTAAACTACCCCAAACAAAGATTACTTTATCTTACAAATAATTACAAAGTGTTACAAAGTTTTACAACAATTGCAAGATATACAAGAGATGTACAAATCAAATACAAGATACACAAAATGTAAGTGTTCAAAGTTTGCAAGGCATGCCCCAATAGCACTTACTCTATTGGACTGCCTTCATTGGCTACAATCACACAAGCACTCAAGGATCAAAGCAAGTGATGCCTCCCCAAGTGGGATACTCAATCACTTAATAGATCCACACCACAAAGATAATTTATAAACAAGATATTCAAGATAATAATCCAATGCTTTACACCAACATGAAAGATAAAGACATATAGTTGCAAGTAAATAGATAGAGCAGTGAAAGAATCACAAGTTATGTTTGCCTATCGATACATCTACTTCCCCCAAAACATACACAAGTGATCTATGCAACTAAATGTTCTTTCTTAAGAATTTTAATTTCCCACCCCCTAGACTAGATGTGTGTCTTAAACTTTCTCCTCCACCAAATAATTGCCCGGTGCTCAAGATAGTAGGGCTACAAGTCCCTACCCTAGCTTCCAAGGTCAGCCCGCACCTAGTAAGAAGTAGTCATGTCACAGGATCTCCCCAACGAAACCACGGGACGGTCCCCCGCCACTACTGCCACACTGTCCTCCTTACCCATTTTAGATGGTGGAAAGAGATGATCAAGACCCCTAAAATGTTGCTAAGAGTTATTAGGACCCTCGGGTGGGTCTTTAGGTGTGTTGGGTGTATTTTTAATGAGTTTTAGACACTTTTATTTTAGCTTTTTAACGTATGGCCGTGAGCAAAAGTATGTAAAACGAGTGCTTGAAAACTGTATGATTATACCACCATCAACATGTAAAGATGTATGACAAAGATAGCACAATGTTTAAACTATTTAAGATAAGCATCACATGAAAGGACTTGAATGATAATAAACCTTAAGAACATGAACCATCACATGTGATATGCTAGCAAATTGAAATGAGAGATTAAACTTAAACACTTAAAAGTTTTAGACCATAAGCATGTGATAGATGACTAATGAAATATGCTTGAAATATGTTTAGAGTGTGAGGGCTTAAGAAATAAATGAGGTCGTGAGGAATTAGTGTCAAACCATCAACATCTAAACCATGAACATTATATCACATGTATATGCCAAGTGTGTGTGTGAACCATAAGAGAAGCATCAAACCATAAGATAAAGTGTGTGATATGCTTGAAATGAACACTTACGCCGTGAGCTTCAATGAGTGTGTGAGGCTGTGAGTGTTGAACCAATATCAAAACCGTGAGCATAAAGTGTACTAGGCCATGAGTTTGAGCAATAAGTAAGGCCATGAGCTCAAGGTATGAAGTGCCTCACCAATGAACTAGGCCGTGAGCTAAATATGCTAGGCTGTGGGTGCAAATAGGTGAGCTCAATGTGTTTCAAAAAGTGCTCAAAAGAGATTAACCATCACCACATATGTGTGCTAAGTTATGATAGTAAAAGAGCTTTTTAAAAAAATGAAACTTAGCAAGTGTGAGATCTCCAAAATATTATCACTTCACATGCATCTAAAAATTAGCCAAATAACTTAAAAGTAGAAGATCTAAATATCTGAATCACATCTAAGTTATCTAACCATTATATCATGAGATGTAAGAGCACATGAAAGATTATGAAAGAAGTAAACTTGTGAATGAAAATCTATCTAAGATATAATCAACTTCTAAGCATGAAAGTCACCACAAGTGAATTTCCTTAAGCCAAGGTGATTTTGGGGATGACTCCCCCAAGGTGCCGGCAAGTGAGGTTAACACTACTAAGATAAATTTGCACAGAAAAGGAGGGCATTGAGTCTTATGTCCTTCACATACATGAAGAGACTAGACAGGCTGCTGGCTTACTCCTCAGGCAAGAACTATCTTAGCATTGTCAATATACATTAGATTTATTTTATGAACAGAAATGAAAGAACTTGAAAAGAAACACCACTTCAATGGCCAAGGTGGTGGCAAGCCTCCCGATTTTGACCAAAGAGGGTATCTTATTGATACAATAACGAATAAATGAAATAGAAGCTAAACTAATAGTTATATGAACAAAAGAATAGCTATTCTAAGTTAGATGTATTTTAGGATCCCAAAGACTTATAAATATTGCAGAAAACTTAGAAAAATGGAAGAGAAAAGAGGAGAGATGTTACCCAAACCAAGGAAGAGTGTTTGGGAAGCCTCCTAGGTGTTTGTATGCAGCTTATACCTTCAAAATATATCACAGTCCTGCAAAAATAGCAAGCAAAAGCTTGCTGGAAATGCTGCAAAAACACCAAATTTTGTTACAGAAATTTTCTGTGTATACACAGAAATTTCCAGCAAAGTATATCAGAAATAAAAGTTCAATATTTTGACCTATCTAAGAGTTAGAAAGATACAAAAAATGATATGAAATGATAGCAATATATCAGATGTAAAAGAACAGCAAGGAGTTTGAGCAAGCCAAGGTTGAAATCTGCTCTAAAGTCTCTTCCAAACCCTAACCTGTGAGACAAATCTGCAACTCAAACACAATGTG
>ML795462.1:188657-199153 GCA_009831015.1 Picea engelmannii
TTTACACATTCAATAACGCCCCCCAAAAAACACAACATTTACACATTCAATAAACCAATAAAGTCAATGACTTAATTTATGCAATAAAGTCAATGTAAGTTTTAGCATTTGTGATGGTATGTGTAGCCAAGTTAGTGTGACCATGTGTGCTTATACTATTTAAATACATATTTCCTAACATATTATAATTGTTGAGTTCTTTTCATATAAAAAAATTGCAAATTCATCAAATGTAAATATAACAATTAAGTTTTTTTTTTACATAACATTTATACAATTTTTAAAAAACTAAAAAAACTAAAAAAGGCAACATTTACACATTCAATAACGCCCCCCAAAAACACAACATTTACACTTTCAATAAACCAGAAAAAAAAAAAAAGCACAACATTTACACGATTTTTTCTTTGAGGTCTCTTGCAAGTGTGTGAGGAGAAAAACTTGTACTAAAGCTTTGATCTTTGATATGATTAATGTGGATCTTAAGGTCATTATTTGAGAGACAACTAAGGGGCTACATCCATAGGAATTATGAATCAAGAAATCAGAGAAGGGATTCCTATGAATCAAGAAATCAAAGAAGGTCCTTCTTCTGGCATTTTTTCAACATTGAACATGGGTCATGGATCTTTCATAATGCACAAGAGATTTAATAAACATTCCCATGAAATTTATGAAAAGAAAGAAAAGTAGATTGTGAGTTGGTGGTGTCTAAAGACACTAACATTCTTGGTGCCTTCATGTGTGTAATACCCATGTTTCACCCAGCTTGTAAATATAACTATAACCTGCTAAAAGACTGTGGGAAAACTGAATATGTATGGTGTTGGAATTGATGAACGTTTCTATTATAAAAGGTAATGTATGTATTTCTGTTACTAAATAAAAATGGAAAGTGTTTCATAACCGTTGAAGGGGTTTGCCAAGGTAGATCATGATGCTTGAGAGAGATGGTGAGGGGAACCAACAATGGTTGAGATGACCCCCACCAGACTAGTACTTTACTAGATTTAAATTATTCAGACCCAAAACAATCCTCTAACCTAGAAAAATAAATTACCAGTCAGGCTGGTAGTTGGGAAGTCCTCCTCAAGAGTCAGTGAGGAGATGGGAAAGTACCCATCTGAAAACTTCCTGACCTGACCCACAAAATTATGATTTAGACCCATTAAATCTTGTTGAGGAAGGCAAGAAAAGAAGGAAAATTCATGGGTAAAGGGAGGAAGGCAAGAAGATGAGTCTGGTGGCCATTTTCTGAAGAGGAGAGCATGTGCAACTCTCTGGTTCTGAAGAGAACTGAAAATCAAATTTGTTCTGGGCACAAGAAATTATTGGCATCATTTTCAATCCAAGTTGATAAACGAGGTTGCAGAGAAGATGAGTGACTGAGGAAACACTCATTGCA
Organism: Picea engelmannii; assembly: GCA_009831015.1. Taxonomy (NCBI): domain Eukaryota; kingdom Viridiplantae; phylum Streptophyta; class Pinopsida; order Pinales; family Pinaceae; genus Picea; species Picea engelmannii. The sequence continues at coordinate 190,063 of ML795462.1, forward strand.
AACCCCCTTGCTTGGTGGAGAGAAAACCGATCTGCCAAGTTCCTGTGGGAGGATGAGAGTGACCTCCGTCCCTGGTTGTTATTGAACATAAGGAAGAGTCTCTCTCAAAGCATCATGATCTAGCTAGGGGGTGGCCAATGATAAATTCATCCAGGAGTTGTTGTACCTGCAATTGGGTGGAAAAGGGCACCCCTCTCAGTTGTTGCATCACTATCTGGTTTCTTGATAAGTATTCTTATACCTTGTGTACTAAAATTGAAATGAGTGGTTGGTTGTCTGTGTCTATGATTAAAATTTGCATTGTATGATTAACATTTGAAATGCTTATTGTTCTTCTATGAATCCCCTGCATTTCAATGGTTTCTGTTTGCCTTTGCTTAAAAGCAAGAGAACTATTAGACATGAGTCTTCAAGTGAATCTAGGAATAAGTTTATGGTTTCTGTGTTGGTTGGAAAATCCTTAAGGGAAATTTTCCCAAGGATTGATTTTGTAATGTAAGAGTCAGGGAAGACTTCGTTGGGACGCTTTAGTCCTGTTAGCCCCTCGAATTTACCTTCGTAGGTTATTAAATTTGAGGTCTGTGGAGGGAGAGTGCTTCCTTCTAACCATTCGTCTGTGTGAATGAGGGCTCATTCCCACAACCCTAACCAAATCACGGCTAAGAGTTGAACGTGTAGCCCCAGAACTTGTCAGGGAATCCATATGACTAGGACCTTGGAACCCTTCTCTAGGTCCGAAAGGAGTCTAAGCTATCTTGGCTTTGAGACTCCGAGATTCCAGAGCTCTGGGAATTTATGACTCTCCAACATTCAAACCAATCGAAGGCAACCTTCTAGTACGGTTACCAACAAGGTTGACCGACATATGGCGGTTTCCTTAACTGTGATCGTGGGATCTCCCCTAACCGTTGGATCTAAGTTATGGTCAATCCAACGTTGACCACTCTGGGAGAACACGAGTGTTAAATGGGTGAAACCCCTGAACGTCAAAGTCGCGAAGCGACGAGGACCGTCGATCCAAGGTTACTTCGGGATCTCCCCCAACTGTTTGATCTAGACCGTGGTCAGTCCGATGCTGACCACTTCGTGAGTAAAAAGGAAACTATACAGCCAAACCCTCGAACGTCGAAGTCCTGAAGCGACGAGGACTGTCGATCTGAGGAGGCTTCGAGATCTCCCCTGACCGTTCGATCTAGACCGTGGTCAATCTGACGCTGACCAATTCGGGAGTAAAAAGGAAAATTCACAACCAAGCCCCCAAATGTTGAAGTCACAAAGTAACTGAGGCCGTAGATCTATGGATATACGTGGACCTATCTCGACCATGGGATAAAAGGGGTATTGGGAGGTTGCTGGCGGGAGCTTGGACTTCAGAGCTCCGAGAGATCTCGCAGGTAGGAGAGGCTAGAGGCTCCTGGAGTGACGTGGAATGCTGATGTCACCTAAGGTGACGTGGACCCATATTATGCATGCCACATGTCATCCTGATTCATGCTTTTCAAAAACCTTATGTGCCAAATGGGACTTGACATGTGTCAACCGTCGATGGGGTCACTTGTCATCTCCATACTTTTCCACGTGTCACCCCCTGATGCATAGTTAATTGACCTAATGGTTGATGGGATCTTGAGAGTTCAAGAGTTCAGAGCTCTGGGAGACTTAGGGTGTTATAACGTATGCCCTAGTAGGGCTGAAGGTCGGAGCTATGTGGATGGACCTCAAGACTTTGGGATAGTTGGGATATCGAGGTGCTATGGTTAAAGTTGCCGAAGATCTCGATCCAACGATTCCTGTCTCATTATTGCATGCACAACCACATGTAAGTGTGGACCCTGCAGGATTTCAGGAGTCTCGGATGTTGGAAAAATAGAACAAATAAGTAAAAGGTTCGAAGGCTCGGATCAATCTCCTGCTTTCCCCATGTTATAATTTTTTCTTTTAAACATAAGAAATTAAATGAGAGGGACCCTCTCCAGAACTCCGGCCTTCAGGAGCTTTGGGTTCATAAACACATGATGAGGAATTTCGTCGAAGTCCAGAGACTTAGGCATCAACTAATATTAATATACCTAAGTGCCCTTAGATATTTAGTAAGAAGTGGGATTTCACTGTGTTAATGATTAATTAACCTAGTAGGCCTATAGGAGCTAGAAAAATGCCATCTCCTGGTTGGAAGAGTCTCCATATACTATGATGATGTGGAGTGTAGGGTGACAGGGATAAACGTGGGTTCCATGTGGATGTGAGAGACTCCAGTAAATGAAGGCTTAAAGAACCTTGAAGGGACATAACTTGTAATCCAGAACACATACCTAGACAAGTTTATAGTCATTGGAAAATCCTCACCGAATCGAAGACAATGAGACCCTAGTCACAGGGATTCGAGGTGATTGATAAAAGTAGAATTGTGATGCTCCATCCCTTAAAAAGGTACTTAGGGGTCGGGTGTGTGACATAGTAGTATCCGAGAGAGAAAAAATGCTTGGCCTTCTTGGGCTCATGAACGAGTCACATAAAAATCTTATTAGAGAAATTTTAAGGGGTAACACCCTATATTACCCCATTCATAAGAAATTTATCTAAACCAGTACTGAAGAGAGGAATGCAACTTTCTGTTGTTGTTATATGTTTTGAAAATATGAACTGTGTGTTGCTAGTGTTCCAAATAAAGAAGCTAACTTCACCTTACAAATTGTATTTGATGTTCACGAACTAGTAGATAATTAACTAACAAAAAATGTTTTATAAGCACTCAAATAGTCAATGGACATCAAGGAAAAATATAGCGTAAGGAATGGTGACACACCATGAGTTTGGGGAAAGCTCCCACAATAGAGAAGAGGGATATGATGAGAGGAGGGCGGTGGAAACCCCTCTAGATTTGGATGAAACCGTAAGAAGCCTCATGGAAGAATTACAGAGTTGTAAGGCTGACAATGAGAGGCTAATAAAAGAACAGGAAAAACAAACTAAAATTAATGCAGTCCTACTACAAATCCTATCAGATATACAAAGGCAGCTGCAACATGGACCGACAACTAGTCATATGGACATACATCATACTAAGAAAAATCGAAGCCCACCTGAGATACAAAATCATGGTCCTGAAAGTGGCCACACAAGGAGGAGCACCTCAAGGAAGGCCCAACATGGAGCTAAGAGACATTCAACAGAAGAATCCTCTAGGGAGGAAACTGACAACTCCAAGTAATTTTCTAGTAGTGATACTAGTTCACACTCCTAGAGGAGAAGAAAGAAGAGGAAACATTCCAAGAGCCATGACCCTGAAGAGTTTAAGAAAGAAAAACCACCCACTTTCAATGGAGAAATTAAAAAGGGGGAAGAAGCATAAGTTTGGCTACTTGGCTTGAAGAAGTACTTCAAAGTCCATGACTACTCTAAAAACTTAAAGGACCGAATAGCCATTTTCAAATTGAATGGAAAGGCCCTCCATTTGGTGGGAGGACCTTAGGAATGTGATAGGAATCCATGAGAAGGACTTGTCATGGAAACAATTTGAGAAATACTTCAAGAAGAAGTATCCGTCGGAAAAATACTTTGATGGGAAGACCAAGGAGTTATATGAACTCAAGCTAGGACAACTCAAAATAGATGAATATATCAACAAATTTCTTAATATGATGAGGTATGTGCCCTACATAAAGGATAAAAAGGTAAATATGCAATGATTTATTAGTGGAATACCTCAGTCCTTTCAGGACAAAATTGAATTTGATGAACCAAATACTTTAGAAGACATTATTCGGAAGGCAAGGTACTGCTATGATCAATTCAAGAATAAGGCAGAACCTCATAAAGACTGGAAGAAGAAAAGTAATTTGGGATTCAAGAATAAGGGGTTTACTACTCAAGATTTAAGAATCATGGGAAAATATCTAAGATTAGCCTTCCTACTAAAAGTGTATATCAACAGAATTTACCATCTTAGAGTGGTAATAAACCCTTTGGAGCAGCCCCAGGTAAGACTGATAATACCAAGAGAGAACCCTTGAAATGTTGGGGTTGCAGAGAAGAAAATCTGCTAAGGGACTTCCCACATAGACAACATGATAATACGAGGGTCTACAACATCCAGGAGGCTGCCACAATCAATGATGTAACCAAGAGCATGCCACAAATTTATGTAGCCTTGGATAATAGATAGGATGAACACCAAGCTTCAGTGGTGGAGATGGAAGGTATGATTGTCAACCATCTAGTTTCCATTTTAATTGACCCTGGTTCTAATATGAGTTATGTTTCCCCTCAAACTGTTGAGAAATGTAAATTGTAGCAAGTAAAACATGCTAAATCATGGCTGGTACAACTAGCCATTGGAACAAAAATAAAAGTAACAAAGGTCATACCAACATGCCAATTCATTATGAATGGATTACCCACCCAAGCAACCCTAAACATGCTCCCTTTAGGATATTATGACCTGCTGATTGGCATGGAATAGTTGGTTTCCCATAAAACCAATTTGGACTGTTACAATAAAACTTTGGAGTGTGAATATGAAGAAGGGAGAAAAATAACCCTACAAGGAATTCAAAATCTTGTCTCAGTGAGACAAATACAACCCATCAAGTGAAGAAGTATTGCAGAAAAGGATGTCCTTTGTATGCAATACAAGTATTGAACTCTGTTGAGAACAATAAACCAAACCTAGAGGACCATCCTATATTAAGAGAGTATAAATATGTGTTTCCATAAGAGGTACCATGTCTACCTCCAAGAAGAGATATTGATTTTTCAATAGAACTTGTACTTAGAGCGGTTCCATTGTCTAGAGCACCCTATAGAATGAGTACACCAGAACTAGTTGAACTCAAAATATAGCTAAAGGAGATGTTGAAAAAAAGTTACATTCTGCCTAGTGTGCCTCCTTGGGGAGTGTTGGTTTACTCTTTCTCTCTTTCTACTCCTAGTCTGACCCAGGTTCAGATCTGATCAAGTTTCCAACAAAACCCTCTAAAACTATCGACCCTCCTGGTAAACCATAAGGAAACACAGTGCACAAAGTGCATTGCGTAGTCTCACCCGAGATAACTCTATAGGTGACTGCAAAGCTCAAGTAGTTGCAGTCTAGGAAAGAGTGGGTATCTGGGATTGTATTTGATCTTCTTCAGGCCTTAAAATGATTATTCAATCTATTATTATTAAGATTCATTCATATGTTAAACCCATGCATGCATTCTAATAGATCTAACTGAATTATTCATTCATCCATTCATAATCCAACTAATCACATAAGGTAAATATGCAATAAAAAAAACACATGACACAAGTTTTACCTTGGTTCACCCCCTCCTAGGCTATGTCCACAAAGATCTGGCTTCTTAGGCTCTTTTATTTAGATTTGCTGCAAAATATGGCGTTGCGTGCACTATATCTCTGATCATACAATCATGAAAAAGGTTCAACAACCTCTGTGAGGCGGACTAGATCACACTAGGCTCCTCATCTTGCGATCTAACCCTCATTATCTAGTTACTTGAATCTCCTACAGCTCAACAACTTACAAAAATGTATTAGAACTATAATAGTTGAACTTACCAAAAAGGGAACAACCACAACAACGAACCCCGACCTCGACCTCCTAGGTTCTTATTTATATTGTTTTACCAACTTATTATCCATTACAATATCTTACCAAAACCATAACTCTAACTGCCTTTGTGCCTTACATGCTTTCCTTCTTTGCATGCTTCTTTTCCTCGCACATTCTTCTCTTCCTGCCAGTCGTTCTTCTCCAAAATTAGGCCTTTCCTTACCAAAATTGGGTATTTCCTCAAAATAGGCCTCCACCCAACAGGTCCCCAACATTGACATGTGGCTTGTCCCGAGCCACTTAGTTAGTGTGCACTCCTTGCATAGCCTCTGCCAGGCTGTGGAACTTTTCCTTCAATTCCATTCTTTTTTCTCTTATTTGAGAAGCTTTTCCTGTGAGTGCCTCCACTGATTGCGTTATGATATCCTCATGTATCAGTGTTGTGCCCTCTATCTGCTCTTGTGTTGTGTTTTTATTTTCCTCCTCCAATTGAGCGATCATCTGCGTGGATTGATCTTGGAGGGGTTCCAATTCTGCTTGTCTTGCTTGTTTCTTTGTCTACGCAATCTTCAATTCTGACTGCAATTATTCATATCCTGGGTGCCCATCATGTGCTCCATGATGCTCACCGCTTTCTGCATTTTCTTGAGATCTTGTATGGCTGCACTAAATATTTCCTCTTATTGGTCCCACTGTTGGACCTGCTCGTCTTCTTCTAATGCTATCCAGAGTTGTGTGGCTTTGTTGAACAATTTTTCTATTGTGCTTGCTTGGTTCTCCATCTCCACTATTTGGAGTGCAGCTTCTTACTTCCTTTGCTCTTGGGCCTTGGGAGGAGTCATGGGATTAAGTTGTTCCTTTAGATCCTTAGTCTCCTACATGTACTGATCTATGGCTTGTGTAATGATATTGATCTTCTCGTCTGTGCTTCTTTCTACTGCTTACATGCTGTCGGGGATGCGATTATAAACTGTTGTCAATCCCTGTTCCATTCTACCCACACATTATTTTTCATCCTTTGTTTCGAGCTTCACCTGCTCGACTATCAATTCCAAGGAATCCCTGCCATTGTTCATTTGTTGCAATTCCACCACATCAATCCTTGCACACGATTTCATTTCCTGTGTGACACTGAATTGAAGCTTGTACAATGCCTTGATTGGAATCCTTGCCAGTACCAACTCTGCATGGGTCATATCTTGTAGTGGTGTGTGGGATACACCCTCGTCCATTTACAACATGTCTGATGTGATTTGGAAGTTCAGACTCGCCTGCCCTATGGTTTGAATGGTGTCTTGTTCGATCGATGCGGTCCTTGCCTCAAATTATGTTGCTTCAAGGAAGGGATTTGTTCCCCTTTCTGGCCTTTGTGCTACTTTCATCTGCTCCAGGAACTACCTTATGTCTGCCAACTCATCTTGGATTTTTCATCATTGGTACTAGACCTCTTTGAATTCCTCAGTTGTACATTCTTGTACTTTTTCTCCGATGAGGTCGACATCGTCCTCAATGATTGTGTACTTCGATAACTTCTTATGCACCTTGGCCTTATTGCGCGCCCCCCCCTGTGTGTATAATTGGACACTTGGGTGGCCCTGTTTCTTGTGGGGTGGCTACCGAGGGGGTTTCTTGTGTCGTTGTGTCCCCCAATCCTTGTTCTCCTTGCATTGGGTTAGTTTCCTTTTTCCCTTCCTGCACATCCTTCTTTAGTGCACTCCCCTTCTTCTACTACACCGACTTCTGATTGGGATTATGCTTTTTAGGCGCAATGTTGTCTCCTGTTGTCGAACATTAGCTACCCTTGATTATACCTCCTTTCTTGTAGGAACCTCTTTAGTAATGACTGGGATCTTCCAGTCATCTTGCCAATCCCTCATTTCCATTTATACTTTTTCTCCACTGGTGCAGTATCGTAGCTGCAACCATTCCTTCTGTGGATCCTTGCATTCTTGGACCCACATGTTGTGGCATGTAGCTATAAAGTTTGTGATTCTTTGGTATTGTGCGACTAATTTTGGCATGATCCTCCAAGTGTTAGCTATATTGTCCTGGATGTCGCTTAGGTACTGCGCAAAGGTACCTGCGTTACCTCTTCTTCTCTTGGGGTCCTGTTATAACCCTATAATTTATAGGATCTGTTATCGCACAGTTTGTAGGAAGGGTTTAGGTAGCTTGAGTCAAGGCTTCAAACTGGCGTAACAGGAGCTTCCCCACCCACTGTCACCTCGATGGGGAGCTCTTTCTATTTAGGGTGGCTAATCCCAGGGGAGACGTCCCTAGTAATCTGGGGTTCTGAAGGGGAAAGATCAAGGTTTAAGGCTTCAGGGTTTAAAGATAAGCTTCCCTTCACAGATTACTGCCAAATGAGGAGATAGTCAAAGAAGATATTCCACTGATAAGGGCACCTGTTTGCGAGACAAGACAAATGAAACTAAAATGTGCTACAGTGGTTAGTACTTCAAGTATTAATGACTATCTACAACATATATATGAGCATTGATCAAATGTAATTATTGACGAAGTCAATGATTACTAAACAAAGAAAATGACTTATATTACGTCTTCAATAAATACACGAAAGATATGAGCATTCAATGTATAAGATCAAAACCTTGTATTATATCACAATGCAATTCATATCATAAATCTGCTCACAATAAATATATTTGCTGCGTACCTATTGCAGAAATAAGGTGACATCAACCCTAGATTTATGTCAAAATTATAGACAATGAGAAGGTCGTTTTGTCAACTAATCTTATGAGAATAATCAGCAACTCAAAGCCTATTCAACAAGGTGACAAATATCACAACGTTTTAAGCCAAGCAGGAGATCAAACAAGTGTGACGTCACCTATAATTCTGCTGCTGTCACTATGACGTCAGCCCTAATTTCAGGTTAGTTTGAAAGACCAAAAGGTAAACGTTTTGCAATTTAACCAATGAAAATACTTAAGACCTTTATGGCTGTCAAGGGGTGACCTAGCCACAACTTTTAGAGCAAGCAAGAGTTCAAAAAGGCTAAGACGTCACCCTAGGGTTAGGGTTAGTAAATCTGCTAGGGTTAGACGCTAGGTTAGTTAGGGTTTCAAATAAAAAGGGGTTTGAAAGAGTATTTGAGCACAAAAGCTAAAAGTTATACTTCTAGACTAGTGCCTTGGGTTAATGGAGTCAATTGGAGTGAAACTAATGGCTTGGAGAAATCTAAACCTAAGGACAAGAGGACTTGGTCTAATGGTGCTGCTATGGCAGGGCCACTAGATCCAAAACCCTAAGAAAAGAAGGCTGATTTAGGTGTAGCTAAGGCTAGGCCTAAGGCTTCTTATTCTTTCCTTAAGACTCTTTTGGCAAAACGGCTAGTTAATAAACACAAATCTATGGCTGAAAAGTGTTTTTCAAAGACAAGGCTTTTCAAAACCCTAGAAGCAAACCCTAGGTGTAAAGTAAATTAGGCCTAGGACGCCTTCTTTCTTCAATTTATGTTCAAAACTAACTCAAGAAAAGAGCATGGCTAGTGTAGATATGGCTAGGCTAAAC
>ML795462.1:208009-228251 GCA_009831015.1 Picea engelmannii
CTCAGATCTATAGTTATCCCGCCAGCGCACAAATGGACGGTCCACAAGAGATTCTGGACCCCCCCCGAATGTTCTACTTTTAATGGTGGGGGGGGGGGGTCCGACATGATGGTTAAAGAATGCGTTTGGAACAATGGTTGATCTAGGTTTTATTCATATCAACGGTCATCAAGAGATCCCAGACCCCCCCCCAACCTTTCTACCTTTAATGATGGGGGGGGGGGTGTCTGGAATGAAGCAGTGTCCAGGCAGGCCCCATCCCTATGTGGCATCATCTCATTGCATCTTACCTCCCCACTCCAAACATTTACTTCTTACCTTTTTTCCAGCTCACCACCATCATCTAGAGATGTCACACCCCAAAACTACCCCTTGCAAGTCCCATTTCATGACCTCGTCAGCATGTCCCCTCCATCCAACCGTTACAGGTCATATATTTTTCATTTATTTCCCAATCATCATTCTGCATGTCAACCGGGTACACACGTTAGATGTCCTTCACCTTTCCCCCTCATGATCTAAAGGACCCATTGGCCATTTATTACTGACCACATACCCGTTGTTCACCTGACCTGTCCTTTTTTCGCCCAACAAATACATGTTCACTAAATTCCAACCCTGTTTCTGTCATTCGCATTCCACTCGCACTCCTTGCATATCAGAGACTCATTTTCCTTCGCCTCTGCAACATCTCATCTAGCCATAGTTTTCACCTACTAACGCGTGTTCACTGTGCAGGTACTGGTGGAAATCAATGGCACCCAAATGTAAAAAGTCAAATGTGGAGGAAAATCCATTTCTCCCACCTCCTGTTGATCTCGACCGGACCCATTAGCAGACAAAAACTATTTAATCTCAGAAACCAGGTCCGAATTTGACTTCACTGAGCTATAGTCATGGTTTAAAGATACCTTCATCAATCAGAGCAATGAAATCGGGCTTTGGGAGTCAAGTTTCCCTCTATATATTTTTCCCCAAGTCCATCATTTTCCTGATTTCACCCTCAAATGCCAAGCGCACTACCTCCCTGATCAGAGAGCCATAATATCTTCATCTAGAGAAACCTTTTTCCTTATTACACCTGAGGCCATTGATCAAATGATGCAGGTACCCAGAGTCGAACCCCGTTCTCCCCTCACCATTGAAATTATGATAGAAATGTATCATAACCTGTCTTTTCCCCAAAGAGCACAAATCTTTGAGCTTTTCCTCCCACACGATGCCCAATTTCCTAAGAAGAATCCTCCTTATCATTCCTCCATATTTTCTGAAAAGGGAAACCAGATTATCTCAACACTATGTTGTTTGCTCGGTTACTTCTCAGACGAATGGGTGGATGAACCTATCCTAGGTTTCTTGTCCATTTTCTCTGCTGAAAAGAAAGTTGCCACCCAGTTTGATTACAACGGTTTTTTGGCTGAAAACCTGCATGAGCAACTGGAAAATTTCCCTACAGAAGGCATGTTCTGGTATTCTTCAATACTGGCCTACATGTTTATGTTCTATCAAGCAGACACATTTTCCTTTCTCATGCAGAAAATGGACAAGGACGAAAAACCACAAGCAGTAACTTTATGGACATCGCTGCTCAGAAGAAACTCCACTGAGTTCAGTTTCAAACAGTTCATCGAGTTGTTTTATCACCCAGTGGTAAGCATGCTTAGTGGAATACTAGAACCGAGGATAAACGAGGAGATCCAAAGAGTTATGCACCTTTCAGATATCACAAAGACCAGGGACTGGTTCCTATATAATAATCACATAGAGATCAGAGTGTATGGGTGTGAACTAGCTCCATACAAATTGCCCAAGTATGTGCCTGTTCAAATATTTGCACTGAAGTATATTCGTCAGACGATAAACTCAGATGACATTCATTTTGTGTCTCTGAAGAAAAAACAACAGATGAGGATTAAGGGAAAATATGACCATTTATCTACAACAGTCAAGTTGTCGGGGAAGAGGCATATAAACTATTAAAGGAAATGAAATTCAAAACCAGTTTCATTTGGCGTTATGATCCAAGTGGGATCATTGTAGAGATGAGATCCAAAAACAAAAGTTCACCTTATGCTCACACCCTCAAACCAGAAGTTTAAAAGTATGTGAACCAGACAAAGTGGGAGGAAAATACTCTGGTAGATACTCAATAGCAGGAATCTCCTTTAGTCTCTATTTCACAGACTACCACTCCACAGGTACCAAAGGAAAAAAGGCCAAGAAAGTATGCCTCTCCTTCAGTCATTGAGGTATCAACAAATGATTTTCAGGTATACAGCAAAAGACCCAAAACCACTCATACTACTCACATGTCTGGTGAGGAAGAACCCTACTCTACCAAAGTGATTGAGGGAAAACATTAGGTGGTGTCCACTTCTTCTTCAAAGAAGAAGGTGGATATAGTTGTGACCACCCAAACTCCATAAGGATATGTACCTCTGAACATTTTTGAAAAATATGATATGATTAAAAAGAAGAACCAGATGCTGACCAAGAACACTTATGCTTAGTTCTGGAATAAAACATCCACAGAACAACACAGACCATTGTCAGATTTTGACACAGAGAAAGGAAGAATGCATCTGGCATTTCTGCAAGCACAGGTGCCTCAACCCAAAGAGATCACTGACTACAAAAGGTCAACTATTGTTTTTGACACCAAACAAGTCCATCCAGCTGACCAGATGAATTTGCACAGACAGACTAGAGAAATGGTTTTCTCCACATTGGCACATACTTCCTCTACAGCAGCAAAATTACAGGTATCTCTAAACAATGTTCAGACCCAATTGAAGATGGAAAAGATATCCTCTTTTGCAAAGGATAACAAAATAAAATCCTTAGAGGAGTTGGTGCTCAAGATTGGGTATGATCCCTCGAATGTAAAAGAAGCAGAGGAGATGTTAAAGAAAAAGAATGATGACATTGCATCTCTGAGAAATCAATTGAAATTTCCACCAACAGAAGATTCAAAAACTAAAGAAATAGCCGAGACAGAAGATGAGAAAGAGGAATTGTTGAAGCTAATCATGCAGTAGAATGCACAGATAAAGGAAATTGAGGCAGAATTGGAAAGGTTATTGAAAGAGAAGGAACAATCGACCTCGATGGAAGTCATTCCATTGAGTGCAGTTCCCCTTGTGAAAGTTAGTACAATAGTTGTGCCAACAACCACTACAACATAAATTCCATCGGCAACTCCATTGACAGCACTGGAAAAAACTATGGAGCTAGCAAAATCCATGGAGGAGATGACTTTGTAAGGAACATAGATCAATAAGATGAAAATGGAGGTTGAAAGTCTCAAGGAACTCAAGTCTTCCTTCCAAACAAGATACAACATTGAGAGACAAGTATCAAAGAAGCTCGAGCAGGAAATACAACAACTTCAGAAACAAATAGTGGAAGGTAAGACATTAGCAAAGGCTAAGGAAAATATTTGGACAGATATCTCCAACTCCATAAATGAAATTTGGCCCATGGTGCAAATCATGTTCGAGCAACATTATCTGGTGCTGAAGAGTAGGCATGCCATCGACGGGATAAGAGGAGAGCTGGGTGAAATTCCCTTGGCAGCTAATGAGATCATCAAGTTTCTGAATTCAAAAACCAAGGAAGAGCTTGAAAACCTGAAAGTTGAAGACAAAACAGAGACTATCCTCGAAGTCAAAAGAGTGTTGACTAAAAGAGGATTAATGTTGTAGTTGGAGGAGAAAGCTCAAAACATGGACATTGGAGTTCAGAGGTTTTTCAACAAGCTTGAGGCCTTATAGAAAAAGGGCCTTCTTGGTTTATTTGTCCTAAATGATAAATTGATGACCTTATCTGATTATAAGAAAAAGATTTCCACTGTGGCCAAAGACAGTTCCAAGTTCTCAGGGATACAGGGCAGCATCATAAGAAAAGCGTTCTTGGAGACGTTGCAACCTGAACTCAACATACAACACGAAATCAAGTACATTTTCCTCACCAGGCCTACTTTTTCTAAGTATACCGAGATGGATGAAATCTACCACCGACTATTGAAAGTTACCATCCCCGATACACAAAGATGGGATGAATTGTGCGAATTGATTGAGTAAAGATAAAGGTCTCATCCAAGTCAGTGCCCAGCACAGTTAAGGTCATATGAATGACTAACCAATGGTTTTCCCCAAAATCAGCATGAGAGATTTGACGCATCATCATCAATTCCTATATTTTTGTATCTTGTTATCTAGATAGTTAAAATTAGCATCTTCCACGTCCCGATCATTGATGACAAGGTCGCTTGTAATTTTGATTATAAATACTTCAAACTTTGAAGTACTCAGGGCTAATCTTTTCACCCGAGCAAGCTGTAATCGCTGTAATTTTTATCAAGAGGTTATTCCAATAATACAAAGAGATGTTTCACAGGATTCCTGCGTGTTAGATGTTGGTGAAGTTTCCTCTGTCTTTGTAAAAAGTTTTCTTTCTCAGTTATGATGGTGCTTTTCTAATCTAATCTTTTATACCATCGCGTACTATGTTCCTAATATTTTACAGATTTAAATGTTTTCCTTCTGATGTTATAACGAAGAAATTCTTAATTGCTTTTTTTTTTAAACTGATATCTCACCTTTTCAGCAGTCCATCATTTTATTTCTAAAGAATCCAGTAGTTGCACTACCTTGCCCTGTAAAACGAATCTTCTAAAAACTGTCCTTTGATCTCCATTTTTATAAAACAGACCCCATAGCACAATGGAAGCGTAAGTGACATTCAACCATTTTATTAAAAAAAAAAAACAACTTGGTACTATTCTTTTTAACTAGCCTAAGATCTGAAAATCCAAACAAATCTAAATATTATAGAGAGATCCCTCTCTGAAACTGGCAGGGCTAGATCCTAGTTTCGAAGTGGTTGGTTAAGGTTACCTCTTGTAAATGTATTCTTCCCATTTAAAACCTCTGGGAATTTACAGAGTCATAACAGGTCTGACGTGCTCCCCATTGATGTATACCGCGGTGCACAGAAACGATCTATTTTGTCGCAAAAGTAGAAGTATGGAGGCTCCCTCCACCTAACCAATGCTATCAAGATTATCAGCCACAAATAGTGAAATTTTGTTCCCAAGTCTTGTGTGTCTTTACAGTCATCAAGGAACAAGTTCAATAGGTAGGGGGCCCAACTGAGCATGGTGCCATTGGTGCACTGGGTTGTAGTTGCAACAACCCCTGTAGGGACTTCCTCCTTGCGACACTTCCTTAACATCTTGCAAGCCATGGGTTTTATGGCCATCCTGGTGGCTACATCACTGATTATTTTTATTATGATCCCACACGAGCCCCTCTCTGTATCATATGTCTTCTTCATTTCCTTGGAAAGAGATTTCTCCTTTGTCTTGTCTTCTAGGTACTGCATGAGACTCTCTCCCATTAACGACATACCTGTGATGAATGCTATCAATTCCACAACAATGGAGACGGGTTCCTCCATCCATAGGAAGCCTCCATGGAGGACTACCATCAACTTCTTGACACAATTATTTACCTCTTTCCCCCTGCCAAAATGGGGAATCTCCACCAATTTTAGGATCCCTATGTTCACCAGTCCTGCTGCCTATTGTTTCGGTTGCATCACGGGATCTCCAAATGGACATGTACATATATTTTCCATGTAAACTTGGTGCGTAAATTTTGGGAATTTTCTAGCATCGACCACATCGTGGTCCGAATACCTTAGCTTTTCCATGTATCCAAGTAGATTCGGTGGTGCCTGCACTCCCTCTGGGATGCGCGGTAGTATGATTTCTATGTCAGGTTGCTTATGTGGTGACCATGCCATGGGATGTTTTCCCTTTCTTCTTACCGACGCGCTAGAGGTCCCAACCTCCACTTGTCTATCCTCTCCACCTAAATCTGGCTACCTGGTTATGTCTTCTACCAACCCTTCCTACTTCTACGTGGACCCTGTCCTAGGTTGTGGTCGCAGTGCCGTAGCCTCTGTCTAATTGTTGGCATCCCAATTTTTCTGTGGGCTTCTTCAGCCCTCACAGGTTGCTATAGGTTTCCTGCATCGTTTGTTTTGTGGCCTTGCACACTATCGTGCAAATCAATTTCCATGCCAACCGTTTTTGGAGTTTATGCTTCTTCCTTGACCAGTGTGGCACTCACTAGTTCATCCTGCAGGGAGGGAATCACGTCCACATTGACTATTCCTCTCTCTAATCCATTTATTGCTTGAAATTTGTGGTTTCCTATGGTGCCCTAATGCTGCTTTTGGTTTTCCTTACTGTTTGGCTCGCCACACCAATATTCAATGGTCCCATAATGTATACTAGTTTCTTTTGCCAACTAAACTTCGACTGGTTTGCACTGTGCACTTTGCATGTTTACCTGTGTGCTCTCTAGCTCCGTGAGTTTACGGTTTCACAATAAGTGTTGTTTTTCCCGCGTTTCCCCTTTATATGGAGGGTTCCATGAATGCCATGAAGCTTCTCAGAGAAGCTTCCCTAGCTGCGATTAATGCAATGAATATTTTCAAGTATGTTTCATTTAATTTCATAAATTCCCCCAATTGGCACATTTTTTCCCTAACCATCATTTTTCACTTTTCAAAATGTTGGTTCCTTTTCTGGTGCGCTGAAATTTTTGAGTGCGTTGTGCATTTCCGTTGTGATTTTTCCTTAGTGCGTGGTGTTTTTCTTTTCGTCACTCATATGTTACGTGTTGACATTTTTCTTTTCGTCGTGCCAAGTTCGCTTTCTTTGTGCACAATATTCCCTAGTATTTTTGTATTTTTTGTCTTTTCTATTTTTGTATTTCTCTTTCCCTCTTTTTCTCCTTTTTATTTATTTTTCTCATTTTTCTGTCCTAGTCTCTGCTATAGTACACTATATACATGTATGTCTCACTGTGCTGTAACTTTTAAGTGTTAGGAGGTCGACTATCTCTGTATAGTTTAAGTCGACTACCATTGATCATTCCCTTGAGTTTCGTTCCTACCAGATCCATTATCTGTACAAATCCTTCATTCGTATTTACTTCATATGGCCCCAACTAATGAATTCTAAATTTGCGAGGATGTTAAAATTTTCTACTGTCATAGAGAAATACTAGGCCTCCTTCTTTGAATCTCTTCCTCTTGATATATCTGTCATGCCAGGATTTGTCTCTTGCTTTTTGTACTTCTTAGTGAAATCCTTCCATAATCGTTTCCTCTTCCATCTCCATTAGTTGATTTAATATTTCCTTTATTGCGCCTCTTTCTTTCATGTTGGTAATTGCTTCTACGTGCAAACGGGGTACCAAAAATTCTAGTGGAACCACTACTTCTTGCCATACACCAATCTAAATGGTGTCTATCCTGTCAATTTCTTACATGTGGTCCTATATTACCATAGTACTACTGGTATTTTCAAGTCCCAATCATCCCTGTTGACATTGTAGATCTTTGTCAAAGCGTTCTCCAAGATCTTATTGAAGGCTTCTATTGTTCCATTTGCTTAAGGATGGTATGGTGTACTCTTCTGGTGATATACTTCAAAATCCTCAGTCATAGCCCTGATAGCATTTTTGATAAAGTGAGTACCTTGGTCACTCATCAAAATTATTGGACACCCAAATATGGTGATCACTTGCTCAAACAAGAAGTGTGTTGTTGTTTCCGCACTGTAGTCTTTAACTGGTGTTGCTTCTGCCCATCTTGTTAAGTATTCTTTCCTAGTAATGATATATCTTGCTCCTGAACTTTTTGCTGGTGGATGGATTGGTCCAACAAAGTCTATTTCCCATTTTTTAAATACTTTCAAAGTTACTTGTGGTTTTAGGGGGCATCTCATCCCTTTTGTTGGGTTTTCCAACCCTCTGAGAGACATCACATTTATTGCAATATTCCTTAGCATCTCTATAAATTGTTGGCCACCATAATCTTGCACACAATACCTTCTGCATTGTAGCTTTTCCTGCATATTTCCCTCCAACTATTCCCTAATAGGCTTCTGCCAAAATTCTAGGCCTTTCATGTTCCAATACACATCTTCTCAAAATGTTGTCTGTGCCCATATTGTATAAGTGTCCCGCAATCAATTGATAGTCTGCAGCTCTGACTACCATATTTTTCTTTTGTGCAGTGTTAAACTCTTATGGCACAATCCCGTACTCAAGTATTCAATAATATCAACAAAATATTCGTCATCTACTTGGATTGAAAATAATTGCGCATCAAGGAAGTTGTCTTCCAAGTTCGTAGGTTCTTCTCCATTAGTTACCCTTGACAGGTGATCAGGTCCTGCATTTAGTTTCCCTGGTTTGACTATCACTTCAAAGTCAAATTCCTGAAATAACAATAGCCATCTATAGATCCTCCCCCCCAACAATGGCTTGTTGAATAGGTATTTGAGGGAAGAATGGTATGTGAACATCTTAAAGTGTTTTCCCAATAAGTAATGTTTGAACTTATGAAGTGCATAGACCATGTCTAGGCCTTCTCTTTCTATGGTATTGTAGTTGTGCTATGATTCTGACAATTTTCTTCTTGCAAATGCTATGGGATGGTCCAAATCCCCTTCTCCTTGTTGCACTAGAATTGCTCCAAGTGCTATTGATGATGCATCTACATGCACATGAAATGTATTTTCTCAATCTGGGAATACTAAGATAGGTGCTGTGACCATTTTTTATTTTAAGGTATCGAACCCTTGTTGATAGTCCTCATTCCACTGAAATATGATATCCTTCTTTAGCAATTTTTCCATTGGCGCAGTGATCTGCGTATACCCTTTTATAAATTTCTTGTAATAGCATGTATTTCCCAGTGCTTCTCTCAACTGGCACACTGATTTTGGTGGTGGTAAATTGACAGTGACTGCAATCTTAGTAGGATCTACTAGAAATCCTTGTTTACACACTATATAGCCCAACAATATTCCAAAAGGTGTCCCAAAAATGCACTTTTTGATATTCAATTATATTTGATACTGCCTACATATTTCCAACATTATCCTTAACACTTCTACATGGTACTTCAATAGACTATATACAATCCAGTAATCCATATATACTTCTAAAAACTGATGTATGAACTCCTTAAAAGAAACTATGACTGCTCTTGAAAATATGCCTCACTATGTAATGGTAGGATCCCCATTCTGTGGAAAAAGTAGTCTTATACCTGTCTTTTGGAGCTATTTTGATCCGATGGTATCCTGTGAATCCATCTGTAAATGAATATGCTTCCTGGCCTCCCACATTCCCTAGGACCTCATCTATGAAAGGGGTAGGAAAAGGATCATGTAAGGAATCATAATTCAATTTCCTCAGATCTACACAAATCCTTATCCCCTTGTTTCTTTTCTTCGACTACCATGGGGCTCATCCATTCAGATTCCTCCACTGGTTCTATGATACTAGCTTCCAACATTCCGTCAATTTCTACTTTCACTTTCTACTAATATACTGGATTTAGTCTATAAGTTTTTTGTTTGATAGGTATCTTCATCTCTCCTAGCTCTTCTTCTATGCCTTTCGTCTCTATAAAGGTCGTTGGGAACATGTCACTGTATTCGTGCAATAACTTTGTTATTCTTTCTACTGTTTGTTCATCCCAATAGTCTCCAATACTTGCCATTTTAAGATTATCAGTTGTCCCAATGTTGAATTTATTTACCTTGATTGGTGCAACAAATAATTATGATTCCAGAGATGGACCTTCCACCTCTCTTTCTCCTTCAATTTCTATAATTTGAATGTTGCGCAGGTCATCTTCATCTGGCGCTTCTTCCTCCACATGATAGCATGCCAATATTTCTTTGACTATCTGTCTATTCTATTGTTGATATTCTGTCATGATTCCAACCTCTGGTTCATCAATAAATATCACACCTCTTATCTTCTTCAGTGTCGACTCCATGTTGGGGTTCTCATGTTCAAATGAGAATGTTACTAAAAACTTCTACTGTAATGTTGTCCATTCGGTAGTGCCTCCGCGCATCTCTTTGTCTACATACCAATTCTATGGGATTCCCTCCAGTGTATGGATGAAGTGATGAGGCCATTCTTCTAGTGGTGTCATCCTCCCTAGTGTTATGAACTTCTCTAATTTTTATGCTGGTGTTCCTTTCCCATCATATCTCTGCATCTTATTGCTCCCCTACTCTACGTTGAATCTAATGTGAAATAATCGTTTACATTGGTGCCATTCCCAAATTGTTTTTTTATGCCCACCCCATCATCTTGCAGGTGTAGCCTTGACTGCAATATCTAGGGCCAAGAGCCTCTGATTTTCCAACACTTCTTCTTCATATTTTGTCAGGAATTATTCTAAGTCATTTACCCCATGAAAACTGAGAAGTTCTCTTATCTCCGTGCCAACCCATCTTACTGAACGGTCTATTCTTGTGCACCTCCTTATAGAAACTTCATGTAGTCTATGTTGCCAATTCTCCAAACCTGTATCTGAGTTGGAATCACATGATGTGATGCTTATCCAGTTAAGTACCCCATCTGCAGTTGGGTTAACATAATCTTCTTTGTGCGCGATGGTTCTGTACAATTGGTTTATTTCCTCTAGATCTAAGCAAGTGGGTTCTACAAGCCTTTTTCCTTCTGAAGGGTCTAATGGGGCAATGTCTCTGTATTCTCTTGATTCAAATGTCATTTTCCTTGTCTTCAGGTTGAGTATGGTCTGGTTATAAAATTCCCAATCCAATCCAAGCAATGTTAGACAAGGTGTTGTGCCATCTACTATTTCTATCACTTCAAAGTCTGCTTTAGTTCGCACTCCATCCAAATATACTGCCACACCTTTAATCCTTCCAATTGGTAGAACTCTGTGTTGGTTTTCTAATTTCAACTAGACAGGTGATAGACTATTGTGGGCTCTCTCATACATTTCCATGTCTTATTAGGTAAAATGTTAACTTCAGAGCCTAAGTCCAGTATAATATCCCCCATATTGAAATCCCCAGTATTGGAATTGAGTATGAATTCCTTGCTTGTCCTCCTTCTTGTATGGAGGTGATTGACTATTTTCTGCTCTAATTTCCCCTCTACCTCTGTGTTACATATTTCTAGAAGATTTTGTAAAATTTTGACAGATGATGGATCCTTTAATAACTTAGCACAATATTGCAAAAAAGTTCTTATGTTACTTACTTGATCTACCGGTTGTGCTTCACTGGTGTGGTCCATTGAGGAGGGAATTTAGTACATTGGTACATTTTGAGTGCACTGGGCGGTTGATGTAGATGCAACATCTTGTTTAAGAAACTCTTGTCTTGTCTCTTTAAATATTTATTTTTCTTTCCCCGCATCAAACTTCTTCTGTGGTTTCGTATTCTTCTTCACCCATTGGTGTTGCGCTGGATCTTGTCTTACTGCGTCAACTACTGTCTTATGTCCTCTGCGTGTGACTATGTTGATTTTCCTCCCATCATCTCTAGATTTTGTAGAAATACACTGTACATTCTGGTTGTTTTTATTTCTCTTTTCTTGGATCTTCTCCAAGAGTGTTGTACAATCTTCTATATCATGGTCTTTTGAGCGACAATACATACATGTCGATGGTGGGAGTGGACATTCCCTTGCATAATGTCCTCGTTGTTGGAAGTTTTGGAACACTATTGGACCTTTGCCTCTTCCAAATCCTCTTCTACCTCATCCTCCACCTTGATCTCCTCGTGGTGCGTTGTACTGGGGTACTTGGTTATACTACACAGGGTTATATTGTGGCTGTGCAGTGTTGTATTATGGCCGCACATTGTTGTATTGTTGTTTCACATTATTATATGGAGGCGGTACCTAGTTGAAATGAGGTGCAACTTTCCCTGTCATCATTTCTACCTGCACCCTATAAGTGTCTGAATTTCTTTCCCTCATCAACTCCATTTTCCTACAATATTTATCATCACGGCCCACTGACTTGCAAAAATTGCCTTATGTTCTTGCTCTTGGACCTCCTGTCTTCCTTTCATATGTTGTGTACATGATTTCCTCAATCTTCTCCATACCACGAATATACTCTACCTTTTCTTCGTCACTGGCCAAGCCCTCTCTCTCAGCTACAACTCTCTTCTTATTATTCATCTTATAATGGTAGGGTGATCCACTGCACGTCTTTCCATCTGTTTCCATTATCTTCTTTATCTGGTCCTCATACATCATGATTGGGTCCATGTCCTTCTTCTTTCCCCTATCCATCTCTCCATCCATTCTTCCAGCTCTTGTCAGTGCTTCCCCCCTTCCCCCATGCATGCAGGGAAGTTTAGTTGTCTGATGCCATGGTCATCACACCATTGTTATATAGTAAGATCTTGGTTGAAGTGTACAACAATATGATATACCTACCTATAGGTCCTTTTAGAAACTCCTACTCTACTACACTGTAAGACTTCATGGTATCTACTACAAATTATGTGATAAATCCTGCAACAATACTGTCTAACCAGAAATCCACTGGGCACATGAATTTGTTGTTAACTTGTTGTAACTACATGATCTCCATAGGATACCACTCCTACTTTCTGATTTGATTTGTAGGGTGGTTGTTTTTTAACCTCAATAGCCACTCTTGCAACACATGTGGGAAATCAAAGAAAAATACCTCATGCAGGTTGCTAAACACGTACTTGTCAAGATATTTGCGTTGTGTTATCTTAGGGTTCTTGTTATCCTTTTGCGAAAACTCAAGCTCTTTTTTTTCAACCATATTTTGATCTTTGCATTTGTTGGATTCCATGGCCTGAACATTCCTTTTTATACCTTTATTCTCCGCATGATTCTTTCACAGATCCCATCCACTCAATCCCATGCAGTTCCAACCAGAAACAAAACCATTTGTTGGTTTACTCTTTCTTTCTTTCTACTCCTAGTTTGACCCAAGTTCAGATCTGATCAGGTTTCCAAAAAAACCCTCTAAAACTATCAACCCTCTTGGTAAACTAGAAGGCAACACAACACATAGAGTGAATTGCGTAGTCTCACCTGAGATAACTCTATGGGTGACTGCAAATATCAAGTGCTTGTAGTCTAGGAAAGAGTGGGGATCTGAGATTGTATTTGATCTTGTTCAGGCCTTAAACTGATTATTCAATCTATTATTCTTAAGATTCATTCATCTATTAAACCCATGCATGCATTCTAATAGATATAACTAAATTATTCATTCATCCATTCATAATCCAACTACTGACAGAAGGTAAATAGGTAATAAAAAACACACATGAAATAGGTTTTACCATGGTTCACCCCCTCCTGGGATACATCCACAAAGATATGGCTTCTTAGGCTCTTTTATTTAGATTTGCTGCAAAATATGGCATTGCACGCACTATATCTCCGATCATACAATCATGAAAAAGGTTCAACAACCTCTGTGAGGAGGACTAGATCACACCAATATCCTGAGCCTGTGATATAACCCTTAATATCTACTTACTTGACTCTCCTACAACTCAACAACTTACAAAAATGTATCAGAACTACAATAGTTGAACTTACCAAAAAGGGAATAACCACAACAACGAACCCTGACCTAGACCTCCTAGGTTCTTATTTATACTATTTTGCCATCTTATTAGCCATTACAATATCTTACTAAAACCCTAACCCTAGAGTGGTTAGGTATAAATGACTTCGTTCCTTGCATGCTTTCCTTCTTTGCATGCTGCTTTTCCTCGCACGTGCTGCTCTTCTTGCCAATTGTTCTTCTCCAAAATTAGGCCTTTCCTTACCAAAATTGGGTATTTCCTCAAAATAGGCCTACGCCCAATAGGGAGCACCAACTTTGTTTAAGAAGAAGAAGGATGGAACACTCATGTTATGCATAGACTATAGGAAACTCAATAAGATGACCATTAAGAATAAGTATCCCTTGCCAAGAATCGATGACTTGTTTGACCAATTAAGGGGCACTACAATTTTCTCCAAGATTGACTTGAGGTCTAGATACCATCAAGTCTAAATTAAGGATGAAGACATCTAAAAAACAACCTTTAGGAAAAGATATGGGCACTGTGACTTTGTGGTGGTGCCATTTGGGCTTACCAATGCACCAACCACTTTTATGTGCTTAATGGATAATGTACTCAATAAGTTCTTGGACAAATTTGTGTTGGTTTCCATTGATGATACCCTAATCTATTCTAAGAGTAGGGAAGGGCATGAAGAACATCTCAATATAGTGCTTCAAGAGCTAAGAGAACATCAACTCTATGCTAAGTTTAGTAAGTGTGACTTTTTCCAAAAACAAGTCCATTAATTAGGCCATGTCATTTCTGAAGAAGGAGTGGCAGTTGATCCTGACAAGATCAAATCCATTATGGATTGACCTACCCCAATATATATATATATATATATATATATATATATATATATATATATATATATATGATATCATATCCTTTGTGGGCCTAGCAGGATACCATAGAAGGTTCATAAAGAGATTTTCCAAGATTGGTTGACCAATCACCTCCCTTTAGAAAAAGGGAGTTAAATTCATTTGGAAAACATAATGTGAAGAGAGATTCCAAGAGTTGAAACACCTTCTAACCAATGCACCTGTTTTGAATATTGCAGACCCAAACAAGGAATTCCTTGTGTGTACAAATTCCTGCAAGGAGGATCTCAGAGGATTCCTTATGCAAGAAGGACATGTGATTTGCTACGAATTTAGAAAATTGAATGAACATGAAATCAATTATGTGACCCATGATCTAGAATTGGATTCCATAGTACATGATTTAAAAATGTGGAGGCATGACCTCCTAGGTAGAATATTTGTGCTTATGACAAACCATAGTGGGTTGATATATTTGTTTGATCAACCAAAATTCAATGCTAGACAAGCTAGGTGGATAGCTCTCCTCAGTGAGTTTGATTTTGAAATCAAACATATTAAAGGAAATGAAAATAAGGTGGTTGATGCCCTTAGTAGAAGTATGAAAGTGATTCACTTGGCAGTGGTAAGCACCTATGAAAAAAACGTTAAGGAGAGAGTCAAAAGTGCACAAGAAACATATGGATTTTTCAAGATTGTGAAATCATACCTAGAGAAAGAGCCCATAGGGATGAAGTATGAGGGCTGTCAAATGTTGAATGATGGTCTGCTAACTTACAAAGGTAGGTTGTATATTCCAAATTGTGATGACTTGAAGAGGTTCATAATGGATGAACTACATAAAATACCATATATTGGTCATCCTGGTTATCAGAAAGTGATCAAAGCCATTAGGAAACTGTTTTATTGGCCCAAACTGAAAAATGACATAGATGATTACTTAGATAAATGTATAGAATGTCAATAGGTTAAGGCAGAACACCGGTATCCGACAGGATTGTTGCAGCCCCTACCAATCCCATAATAGAAATGGGAAACCATCTCCATGGATTTCATCATAGGGTTACCAAAATCAACCAAGCAGAATGACGCCATTATGGTAGTTGTGGAAAAACTGAGCAAGGTTGATCACTTTATTCCCATCATGTCAACCTGTAAGGCAATATATATTTCTAGTATTTTCTTGAAAGAGATATTTAGGCTGCATGGAATGCATAAGTAAATCATATCAGACAAAGACACAAAATTTACTTCAAATTTTTGGAAATCTCTGTTTACTGGTTTTGAAACTAAATTGCTATTTAGTACAACCTATCACCCTCAAAATAATGGGGAGATAGAGAGGGTACACCAAGTGTTAGAGGACATGTTAAGGATGCATGTGATGCATCGACCCAATATGTGGGAAAACTACCTACCACTGGTAGAGTTTTCTTATAAAAATGGCTATCAAGAGTCATTGAAGATGAGCCCTTTTGAGGCCCTCTATGGTAGACAATGAAATATTCCAATCAACTGGAATAACCTAGTGGAAAAAATTACACTTGGGACATATATGCTAAAAGAAATGGAACAACAAGTAGTTCAAATAAAATAGAATCTGAAAATAGTTGAGGATAGACAGAAAAGCTATGCAGACAGAAAAATGACTCCTAGAGAGTTCAAAGCAGGGGATCATGTGTATCTCTGAGTCAGGCCTAGAAAAAGTTCCTTGAGAATGGGAGCTTGTGCCAAGATGGCATCTTGGTATTGTGGACCCTTTGAAATTTTGGACAGAGTGGGACCTGTAGCATATAGACTAACACTCCCTCCCACAGTAAAGACATATAAAATTTTCCATGTTTCGTTGCCGAAGAAATATGTACATGATTCTAATCATATAATTGATTGGTCTGTGATTCAGGTGGAAACATAGGGATAATTCCTACCAGATCCACAATGCATAATAGACAGGAAAGAAATCCCACTCAGGAACATAACCATTGCACATTTCAAGGTGTAGTGGAAACACTTTGGTCTAGATGAAGCTACATGGGAAATGGAGGATGCCATGAAACAAGCATACCCATTTTTGTTTATTGTTGTACATAGAAAGCACATCGACAAGTAGAACATCGAGGACGATGTTCCTTTAAGGGAGAGGGGATTGTAATACCCATGTTTCCCCCAACTTGTAAATATAACTATAACCTTCTAAAAGACTATGGGAAGACTGAATATGTGTGGTGTTGGAATTGATGAATTTTTCTGTTATAAAAGGTAATGTAAGTATTTTTTTTACTAAATAAAAATGGAAAGTGTTTCATAAATGATGAAGGGTTTTACCATGATAGATCATGATGCTTGAGAGATATGGTGAGGGGAACCAACACTGGTTGATATGAC
Source organism: Picea engelmannii (assembly GCA_009831015.1). NCBI lineage: Eukaryota > Viridiplantae > Streptophyta > Pinopsida > Pinales > Pinaceae > Picea > Picea engelmannii. The sequence goes on from ML795462.1 coordinate 224,693, forward strand.
CCCCACCAAACCAATACTTTACTGGATTTAAATTATTCATACCTAGAACAGTCCTCTGACCCAGAAAAATAAATTACTAGTCAGGATGGTAGTTGGGAAGTCCTCCTCAAGAGTCATTAAGGAGATGGGTAGGTTACCCATCTAAAAACTTCCTAAACTGACCCACGAAATTGGGATTTGGACCCATGAAATCTTTCTGAGGAAGGAAAGAAAATAAGGAAAATTCGTGGGTAGAAGGGAGGAAGGAAAGAAGATGAGTCTGGTGACCATTTCCTGAAGAGGAGAGCATGGACAACTCTTTGGTTATGAAGAGAACTGAAAAACGAATTTGTTCAGGGTGCATGAAATTACTGGCAACATTTTCAGTCCAAGCTAATAAATGGGGTTGCAGAGAAGATGGGTGAATGAGGAAGCACTCATTGCAGACCCCCTTGCTTGGTGGAGAGAAAACTGATCTACCAAGTTCCCGTGGGAGGAGGAGAGTGGCCTCCTTCCCTAGTTGTTGCTGAACAAAAGGAAGAGTCTCTCTCAGAGCATCATGATCTAGCTGGGGGGTGGCCAACGATAAATCCATCCATGAGTTGTTGTGCCTACATTTGGGTGGAAAAGGGAACCCCTCTCAGTAGTTACATCACTATCTGGTTTCTTGATAGGTATTCTTATACCTTGTGTACTAAAATTGAAATGAGTGGTTTGTTTTCTATGCTTATGACTAAAATTTGCATTGTATGATTAACATTTGAAATGCTTATTGTTCTTCTGTGAATCCCCTGCATTTCAATGGTTTCTGTTTTCCTTAGCTTAGCAGCAAGATAAATATTAGACACGAGTCTTCAAGTGAATTTAGGAATAAGCTTACGGTTTCTGTGCTGGTTGGAAAATCCTTAAGCAAAATTTTCCCAAGGATTGATTTTGTAATGTAAGATTCAGGGCATACTTTGCTAGGATGCTTTAGTTCTATTGACCTGTCGAATTTACCTTCGCAGGTTACTAAATTCGAGCTATGTGGAGGGAGGGCACCTCTTTCAAACCATTCGTCTGTGTGACCAAAGGATCATGCCCATGACCCTAACCAAATCATGGCTAAGAGTTGAATGTGTAGCCTTAGAACTTGTCAGGGAATCCATATGACCAAGAACTTGGAACCCTTCACTAGGTTCGAAAGGAGACTAAGATATCTTGGCTTTAGGACTCCAGGAGTCTAGAGCTCCGAGAAGTTATGACTCTACAACATTCAAACCAACCGAAGGAAAGCTATTGGTATGGTTACCAATGAGGTTGAACGACATCTGGTGGTTTCCTTAACTGTGACCATGGGATCTCCCCTGACCGTTGGATCTAAGTCATGGTAAATCCGGTGTTGACCACTCCGAGAGAACAAGAATGTTAAACGGGCGAAACTCCTGAACACTGAAGTCGCAAAGTGACGAGGACTGTCGATCTAAGGTTACTTTAGGATCTCCCCTGACCGTTTGATATAGATCATGGTTAGTCTGGCGCTGACCACTTTGGGTGTAAAAAGGAAACTACATAGCCAAACCCCTGAATTCCGAAGTCACAAAGAAATGAGTACCATCGATCCGAGGAGGATTCGGGATATCCCATGACCATTCGATCTAGATCGTGGTCATTCTGACACTGACAACTTCGGGATTAAAAAGGAAACTTTGCAACCAGGCCCCAAAATGTCGAAGTTTCAAAGCAATGGAGGCCGCATATCTATGGATCTATGTGGACCTATCTTGACCACGAGATAAAAGGGATATTGGGAGTTTGTTGGCGAGAGTTCAAACTTCAGAGCTCCGGGCGATCTCTTAGGTAGGAGAGGCTAGAGGCTCCTGGAGACTATCTTCCCATAGTGACATGGCATGTTGATGTCACCTAAGGTGATGTGGACCCATATTATGCATGCCACATGTCATCCTGATTTGTGATTTTCACATACCTTAAGTGCCAAATGGGACTTGACACGTGTCTCCCGTTGATGGGACCACGTGTCATCTCCATACGTTTCCACATGTCACCCTTGGTGCGTACTTACTTGACCTAATGGATGATGGGATCTCGGGAGTTCAGGAGTTCAGAGATCCGAAGACTTAGAGTGTTAGAACGTATTCCCCAATACGGCCGAAGGCCGGAGCTACGTGGTAGGACCTTGAGACTTCAGGATAGTTGGGATATCGAGGCACTATGGTTAAAGTGGACGAAGACCTCGATCCAATGGTTCCTATCTTGTCATTCCATGCGAAACCATGTGTAAGTGTGGACCCTGTGGGAGTTTGGGAGTCTGAGACTTCGAGACATTGGAAAAATAGAACAGATAAGTAAAATGGCCGAAGGCCCGGACCAATCTCTCACTTTCCCCATGTTATAATGTTTTATTTTAAACATAAGAAATTAAATGAGAGGGACCCTCTCCGGAACTCCAACATTTGGGAGATTTCGGTTCATAAACACATGATTAGGAATTTCTCTGAAGTTCGGAGACTTAGGCGTCAACAAATATTAATAAACCTAAGTGCCCTTGGAGATTTTGTAAGAAGTGGGATTTCACTATGTTAATGATTAATTAACCTAGTAGGCCTATAGGAGCTAGACAAATGTCACCTCTTGGTTGGAAGAGTCTCTGTATACTATGATGATGTGGAGTGTTGGGTGATAGGGAGCCACGTGGATGTGAGAGACTCCAGTCAATGAAGGCTTAAATAACCTTGAAGGGCCATAACTTTCAATCCAGAACACATATATGGACAAATTTATAGTCATTGGAAAATCCTCGTTGAACCAAAGACAATGAGACCCTAGTTACAGGGATTCGAGGTGATTGAGAAAAGTAGATTTTTGAGGCCCCATCCCTTAAAAATGTACTTAGGGGTTGGGTATGTGACAATGTGCCATAGATATGATTGGTAACCTTGCAACATAAAAGGTTAAATGTTATAATTTTCAAAAGAAAATAAAAACTCGATGAAAATGTAAAACATAAAATTTTAGCACTAATAACTCACTTGCAAATAAAAACATATTTGTTGCATCTCTCACTCAAATAGACTATATAGATCTTCTTTGTCACTAATAATATCAATCAATTCCTCATGCTTAGATGAGGTAGGAATTAGTGTACCTCTGAATTATGTTTTTTGGAAAGTGTTTGTAACTTGATGTTTGTGATGACTATTAAGTTGATAAAGTGGTATATAATAGCACTTGGTATGTAATAGTGAAATACATACCCATCCTCCTTTCCTTGTTGTACAACTATTGTCAAGTATTCACCTTCAATAACCATTGACTCAGTTGGAAATCCATTATTTCCATTTCTGTTACTAATTCAAGGATGGTTTGTTCCCCATTTATAGTCAACACCCCATGCATTATTTTTCATGTGATCACTACATATATGTGACCTACAAAATGAAACAAAAAATATATGGCATTTGTTAAAAATGGAGTAGCATACAAAAGAAAGAAATTTATGTGCATATAGAAAATTGTAATAAAATATTTAATCACAACATATTTGTAGATTCTTGTACAAGATCTAATACATGATCGTAAT
>ML795462.1:228301-239229 GCA_009831015.1 Picea engelmannii
GTCTGCTAACTTACAAAGGTAGGTTGTATATTCCAAATTGTGATGACTTGAAGAGGTTCATAATGGATGAACTACATAAAATACCATATATTGGTCATCCTGGTTATCAGAAAGTGATCAAAGCCATTAGGAAACTGTTTTATTGGCCCAAACTGAAAAATGACATAGATGATTACTTAGATAAATGTATAGAATGTCAATAGGTTAAGGCAGAACACCGGTATCCGACAGGATTGTTGCAGCCCCTACCAATCCCATAATAGAAATGGGAAACCATCTCCATGGATTTCATCATAGGGTTACCAAAATCAACCAAGCAGAATGACGCCATTATGGTAGTTGTGGAAAAACTGAGCAAGGTTGATCACTTTATTCCCATCATGTCAACCTGTAAGGCAATATATATTTCTAGTATTTTCTTGAAAGAGATATTTAGGCTGCATGGAATGCATAAGTAAATCATATCAGACAAAGACACAAAATTTACTTCAAATTTTTGGAAATCTCTGTTTACTGGTTTTGAAACTAAATTGCTATTTAGTACAACCTATCACCCTCAAAATAATGGGGAGATAGAGAGGGTACACCAAGTGTTAGAGGACATGTTAAGGATGCATGTGATGCATCGACCCAATATGTGGGAAAACTACCTACCACTGGTAGAGTTTTCTTATAAAAATGGCTATCAAGAGTCATTGAAGATGAGCCCTTTTGAGGCCCTCTATGGTAGACAATGAAATATTCCAATCAACTGGAATAACCTAGTGGAAAAAATTACACTTGGGACATATATGCTAAAAGAAATGGAACAACAAGTAGTTCAAATAAAATAGAATCTGAAAATAGTTGAGGATAGACAGAAAAGCTATGCAGACAGAAAAATGACTCCTAGAGAGTTCAAAGCAGGGGATCATGTGTATCTCTGAGTCAGGCCTAGAAAAAGTTCCTTGAGAATGGGAGCTTGTGCCAAGATGGCATCTTGGTATTGTGGACCCTTTGAAATTTTGGACAGAGTGGGACCTGTAGCATATAGACTAACACTCCCTCCCACAGTAAAGACATATAAAATTTTCCATGTTTCGTTGCCGAAGAAATATGTACATGATTCTAATCATATAATTGATTGGTCTGTGATTCAGGTGGAAACATAGGGATAATTCCTACCAGATCCACAATGCATAATAGACAGGAAAGAAATCCCACTCAGGAACATAACCATTGCACATTTCAAGGTGTAGTGGAAACACTTTGGTCTAGATGAAGCTACATGGGAAATGGAGGATGCCATGAAACAAGCATACCCATTTTTGTTTATTGTTGTACATAGAAAGCACATCGACAAGTAGAACATCGAGGACGATGTTCCTTTAAGGGAGAGGGGATTGTAATACCCATGTTTCCCCCAACTTGTAAATATAACTATAACCTTCTAAAAGACTATGGGAAGACTGAATATGTGTGGTGTTGGAATTGATGAATTTTTCTGTTATAAAAGGTAATGTAAGTATTTTTTTTACTAAATAAAAATGGAAAGTGTTTCATAAATGATGAAGGGTTTTACCATGATAGATCATGATGCTTGAGAGATATGGTGAGGGGAACCAACACTGGTTGATATGACCCCCACCAAACCAATACTTTACTGGATTTAAATTATTCATACCTAGAACAGTCCTCTGACCCAGAAAAATAAATTACTAGTCAGGATGGTAGTTGGGAAGTCCTCCTCAAGAGTCATTAAGGAGATGGGTAGGTTACCCATCTAAAAACTTCCTAAACTGACCCACGAAATTGGGATTTGGACCCATGAAATCTTTCTGAGGAAGGAAAGAAAATAAGGAAAATTCGTGGGTAGAAGGGAGGAAGGAAAGAAGATGAGTCTGGTGACCATTTCCTGAAGAGGAGAGCATGGACAACTCTTTGGTTATGAAGAGAACTGAAAAACGAATTTGTTCAGGGTGCATGAAATTACTGGCAACATTTTCAGTCCAAGCTAATAAATGGGGTTGCAGAGAAGATGGGTGAATGAGGAAGCACTCATTGCAGACCCCCTTGCTTGGTGGAGAGAAAACTGATCTACCAAGTTCCCGTGGGAGGAGGAGAGTGGCCTCCTTCCCTAGTTGTTGCTGAACAAAAGGAAGAGTCTCTCTCAGAGCATCATGATCTAGCTGGGGGGTGGCCAACGATAAATCCATCCATGAGTTGTTGTGCCTACATTTGGGTGGAAAAGGGAACCCCTCTCAGTAGTTACATCACTATCTGGTTTCTTGATAGGTATTCTTATACCTTGTGTACTAAAATTGAAATGAGTGGTTTGTTTTCTATGCTTATGACTAAAATTTGCATTGTATGATTAACATTTGAAATGCTTATTGTTCTTCTGTGAATCCCCTGCATTTCAATGGTTTCTGTTTTCCTTAGCTTAGCAGCAAGATAAATATTAGACACGAGTCTTCAAGTGAATTTAGGAATAAGCTTACGGTTTCTGTGCTGGTTGGAAAATCCTTAAGCAAAATTTTCCCAAGGATTGATTTTGTAATGTAAGATTCAGGGCATACTTTGCTAGGATGCTTTAGTTCTATTGACCTGTCGAATTTACCTTCGCAGGTTACTAAATTCGAGCTATGTGGAGGGAGGGCACCTCTTTCAAACCATTCGTCTGTGTGACCAAAGGATCATGCCCATGACCCTAACCAAATCATGGCTAAGAGTTGAATGTGTAGCCTTAGAACTTGTCAGGGAATCCATATGACCAAGAACTTGGAACCCTTCACTAGGTTCGAAAGGAGACTAAGATATCTTGGCTTTAGGACTCCAGGAGTCTAGAGCTCCGAGAAGTTATGACTCTACAACATTCAAACCAACCGAAGGAAAGCTATTGGTATGGTTACCAATGAGGTTGAACGACATCTGGTGGTTTCCTTAACTGTGACCATGGGATCTCCCCTGACCGTTGGATCTAAGTCATGGTAAATCCGGTGTTGACCACTCCGAGAGAACAAGAATGTTAAACGGGCGAAACTCCTGAACACTGAAGTCGCAAAGTGACGAGGACTGTCGATCTAAGGTTACTTTAGGATCTCCCCTGACCGTTTGATATAGATCATGGTTAGTCTGGCGCTGACCACTTTGGGTGTAAAAAGGAAACTACATAGCCAAACCCCTGAATTCCGAAGTCACAAAGAAATGAGTACCATCGATCCGAGGAGGATTCGGGATATCCCATGACCATTCGATCTAGATCGTGGTCATTCTGACACTGACAACTTCGGGATTAAAAAGGAAACTTTGCAACCAGGCCCCAAAATGTCGAAGTTTCAAAGCAATGGAGGCCGCATATCTATGGATCTATGTGGACCTATCTTGACCACGAGATAAAAGGGATATTGGGAGTTTGTTGGCGAGAGTTCAAACTTCAGAGCTCCGGGCGATCTCTTAGGTAGGAGAGGCTAGAGGCTCCTGGAGACTATCTTCCCATAGTGACATGGCATGTTGATGTCACCTAAGGTGATGTGGACCCATATTATGCATGCCACATGTCATCCTGATTTGTGATTTTCACATACCTTAAGTGCCAAATGGGACTTGACACGTGTCTCCCGTTGATGGGACCACGTGTCATCTCCATACGTTTCCACATGTCACCCTTGGTGCGTACTTACTTGACCTAATGGATGATGGGATCTCGGGAGTTCAGGAGTTCAGAGATCCGAAGACTTAGAGTGTTAGAACGTATTCCCCAATACGGCCGAAGGCCGGAGCTACGTGGTAGGACCTTGAGACTTCAGGATAGTTGGGATATCGAGGCACTATGGTTAAAGTGGACGAAGACCTCGATCCAATGGTTCCTATCTTGTCATTCCATGCGAAACCATGTGTAAGTGTGGACCCTGTGGGAGTTTGGGAGTCTGAGACTTCGAGACATTGGAAAAATAGAACAGATAAGTAAAATGGCCGAAGGCCCGGACCAATCTCTCACTTTCCCCATGTTATAATGTTTTATTTTAAACATAAGAAATTAAATGAGAGGGACCCTCTCCGGAACTCCAACATTTGGGAGATTTCGGTTCATAAACACATGATTAGGAATTTCTCTGAAGTTCGGAGACTTAGGCGTCAACAAATATTAATAAACCTAAGTGCCCTTGGAGATTTTGTAAGAAGTGGGATTTCACTATGTTAATGATTAATTAACCTAGTAGGCCTATAGGAGCTAGACAAATGTCACCTCTTGGTTGGAAGAGTCTCTGTATACTATGATGATGTGGAGTGTTGGGTGATAGGGAGCCACGTGGATGTGAGAGACTCCAGTCAATGAAGGCTTAAATAACCTTGAAGGGCCATAACTTTCAATCCAGAACACATATATGGACAAATTTATAGTCATTGGAAAATCCTCGTTGAACCAAAGACAATGAGACCCTAGTTACAGGGATTCGAGGTGATTGAGAAAAGTAGATTTTTGAGGCCCCATCCCTTAAAAATGTACTTAGGGGTTGGGTATGTGACAATGTGCCATAGATATGATTGGTAACCTTGCAACATAAAAGGTTAAATGTTATAATTTTCAAAAGAAAATAAAAACTCGATGAAAATGTAAAACATAAAATTTTAGCACTAATAACTCACTTGCAAATAAAAACATATTTGTTGCATCTCTCACTCAAATAGACTATATAGATCTTCTTTGTCACTAATAATATCAATCAATTCCTCATGCTTAGATGAGGTAGGAATTAGTGTACCTCTGAATTATGTTTTTTGGAAAGTGTTTGTAACTTGATGTTTGTGATGACTATTAAGTTGATAAAGTGGTATATAATAGCACTTGGTATGTAATAGTGAAATACATACCCATCCTCCTTTCCTTGTTGTACAACTATTGTCAAGTATTCACCTTCAATAACCATTGACTCAGTTGGAAATCCATTATTTCCATTTCTGTTACTAATTCAAGGATGGTTTGTTCCCCATTTATAGTCAACACCCCATGCATTATTTTTCATGTGATCACTACATATATGTGACCTACAAAATGAAACAAAAAATATATGGCATTTGTTAAAAATGGAGTAGCATACAAAAGAAAGAAATTTATGTGCATATAGAAAATTGTAATAAAATATTTAATCACAACATATTTGTAGATTCTTGTACAAGATCTAATACATGATCGTAATATAAAAAAATGCAAGTTTGTTCCTTTTCCATTGGGGTTATTTCAACAAACACATGTTGATCAACAACAAGAAACACTTATCCCATGTATAAACCAACTCAATTGTTTCTCATTCACCCAATTCATCAATAAGCCTACACTAACCACAAAAACAAACCATTATTCTCATCCATATTTTCAAGATATAGATGTCTAAGCTTCTCCCATCATTGACATACACCATTGGACTATAATCCCAACATCTTGAAGATGACCAAGTGTTGTAAACTTCAACTCTTCCCTATGTACAATAGTTTCTACACATGGACCAACTCCATTGTGCTTTCTTTTGCCATGTTTAATTTTAAAATAGTTCTCGATATATGGCACCTTGTATAAATTTATGTGCAACAATCACAACCAATGAAATACATGTGCAATTTTGAACTAACTTACACAACCATTTAACTAGATCCAATTTCAGTGAAATGGTATATCCCTAGCAATCAAGTGATCATAACACCACTCATAGTAGTGTTGCACATAATGGATGTCATGGGTCTATCCATCACTTATGTAGAAGCGAAACTCTTTGAATATCATCTGCATATCTTCTCTACTACTTATCCCATGCCTGTAATTGTTATGGACCACTATGCTAACCTAATATGAATGATAATATTGTCTTTGTATCTATTTTGTGTCTATAGGGTTTACTTTTCACTAGAATCAACCATTGACAAAACATTTCTAAGGGGAAATGTATGTCTACATATTTTGCATTGCTCATCTCGCCATCAAGCCATATGGACATGTCGAATGTAATGTTGGATATTTTTTTGGAATTCTCAGATATAATTGCAGAGTTGCACTTGTTGGAAAAAGGGTAGACGTTACAAAAAACAAAAAAAAAACCCTCATGAAAAACTCTCTAAGTACTCCTCTATGATCTATGGATTAGTAAATTAGGTAAAATGTCGAACCTAATTATAGATCCTAACACCAATGGGTTCAAGAAATTTGAACCTGTGACCTCAATAACTTTAGGAGAGAACTCACATTTGGCTCATGACCGCTTGAGATAACTCTCGAGGTTTATATATATAACAAACAATCAATTGGTTTTAATGAAAAATTTCCAAAGAGAATATCGCCTACGAAGTCACCAATTTAATCTTCTTTCTTTCATTCCCACCGTGTAGCTAATAAGTAATGTACTTGAAGATCTCTAATTAAACAATCCCCTTCTTGAATGCATGCTCTTCACTTTCGTGGATATACTCGAACCACAATGCCATATCTCTACATTCGTTGCAAATACCATCTAAAACATGTTTTGCATAATATGTTTGCCCATCTTGCCTTGGACACATGATGTTATGGATGAAGTATTTTGATATAATTCATGGTAGTGTGTTTGATCATTATTGCACATGGTTGTTATGAAAAAACAAATGTATATGTACAAATCTTTAATAATAATAATAGAACACTGTGTGGTATCTACAACAACAAGTGTTACATATAGTGTTGATTCTAACATACCAAGGTTTTTATTTCTTGAAATATCTCCGAATAAGACTCAACTCTTCATGGGTAGTTTTAAACATCTCAAAAATTTGAGTTTATGTCATGTTGGTATGATGTTTAATGTGGGGTTCATGATCCCTAGTGTTGATGATTGTAGCATCATGTGACATTCTCCAGGATATGTTATCCTCTATGACTAAGTTGAGTCGGCCTATGAGAGAGCCCAGTGGTTGGGTATGCCCTTGTGATGGGGTGCATCATTCTCCTCTATACTGAGTTGAGTTGTCCCCCAATTGTTGGGAATGCCCATGTGATGGGTGCATCGTTCTCCTTTGTGTGAGAGTTGAGTCGATGTGGTACTCCAGATGATTCTCCTATAGACTCAGTTGAGATAGAGATCTGTTGAGTATGACGTCCCTGTGGATGAGCACAGGTGGACGTGTGCCTAGTGGTTGAGCACTAGTGGACATGTGAGATCCCTTGCTATATTTTTAGAGAGTGAGACTTTGGTAAAACCCTAATTGTGTTGTAAAGGGTAGAAGTCATCCCCACCATGTAAAGATAATTAATATTATGTAATTATTAATTATATTAATTATATTATTGAGTTATTGAGGTTGGTCCTATTGTGCCAATAGACACACCTTTTGTTGTGTCTAGTCTTGTATAAATAAATGTGATTTCCCCATTGAGGAAACACACACTCACTTGTCATCTCATGATTTCAGAATTTGTGGTCTGAAATTATGAGGACTACAATTCACAATTCTCTTGGAGCTAGGTTTCTAAGTCATAGAAACACCCTATTGTGTGTTAGTTTTGGTGGTGGAATGGTGGATATTCTCTTGGAAGTATAGCAAAGTATTGTTGGGTTTTGTTCCCTTGAGTAGAAGGGTTTCCCAGGATATTTGTTGTGTTCTTTTTCATGGTTATTCTTCTTGTGATCTTGGTTTACTATAGCTTGTATTGTTGCTGCAAATAGTTATGGTTTAGTAAATGCTAAATCAAAAATGAAATAAAATAGATGCATGGGATTATCCATAGTGAAAATTCAACATGGTATCAGAGAAGACCTGAAGATGAATTTTTCACATTTAAAGATGCTAGAACCCTTGCCATTGGTACAAAGAAAGAGGGCCATACCTCTCCTTAAATTTCTATGGTAAAGGTTGAGGTCAGACCTATCTTAAAAACTGTGGTGAGATAAGTTAAGAGTGGCCGCAATCTTGAGAGCAAGCCTAGCCATAGCTACATGCCTGGTTGAAGAAACCGCAACAAAGATAAATGTATTGACAACAGAGAAGAGGACTGCCACAGAAGAACCTTAGCCACAAACTTAAAACTAAATTGCAATATGATTTTTGAGGCGGATCTGAGGCAAAATTTGCCATTAAAGGTAGATATGAGATCTTCTTATATAAGCCAAGTTTCAGGCCTTAAACATAGATCTAAACCACAGACTAGAGGAGAGTTTAAGGCCTATCCTAACCACAAACCTATGACATATTCTGAGGCTTATTTAAGACCAAATTTTGTGACAGAGTTAAGCCTATTCTAAGGCTATTCTGAGGCAATGAACTTCTGAGGCAAGTTAGGCCTATTCTGAGGCAGCGAAAAAAGAAGTTTTTGCGGCATATTTAAATCTGTTCCAACGAACTTCCTGAGGCATTTTCTTAGGCACAAATTCCATAGTGAATATGTGCATGCCTCATACCTGTTCTTGAGAAAGTTTCATTTTCAAGTGTGAGGCAAAGATCAAACCATTCTTAAGGTAGATCATAGGAGGATAAGGCTAAGTTTTACTGCAATTTTTCAATGTGTGTTTCAGCAAGTTTGAAAGTAATAGAGGATGATACAAATAAACATATTTAAGGATATATTTGGTGTTGATATGAGTGTGTGCTATAGGTGCATCTTAACCAAGACTTAGAGGATATTGAGGCAAGTTTCAAAACTGTTACTCTGAGGAAAGTTTCAGAACTGTTACTATGAGGCAAGTTTCAAAACTGTTGCTCTGAGGAAAGTTTCAGAACTATTCCGTGAGAGTTTCTCAGAGGCAATGAGGCATACCTCATATGAAATTTGAGATGAAGTTTGGAACTGTCTCTTGCATTATCAAGTCAAGGATTGAGGACCAATCTTGAGGTTTAACTTGGGTACAAATTTTAGATCTGCCACAAGAAGTATATTTAAGCTTGAGGATTTTTTCTGGAAATTTGTCTCAAGAACAATCCTTGGGGTGAATTTTGAGCATGGGCTATATGGAAGCTCTAGTGGACATCAAATATACTAAGCTTATAACTAGTGATGTGGAAGGGAAACAACATTATCCACCTCAAAAGAAGTCAAATGAATGCAAGAAAGAATGACGAGGAGTTCTTCTCTATCTCATCTTTCTCAGGAGGACCGAAAACAATATTGAGCATGATTGCAGACTAAGGTAAGTCTTGTACTACCTTCCTAAATTGATTTCATCATTACTCTATAGTAGCTTGTTTTTTATGATGAAGGGTATTATCCTTGGTATGGGAGCCTTCATGACTTGGATCATGATTCATGGTACGGGAGTCCAATTTGTAAATGTGTTGAACCTTCACAAAATAGATCTAGATGGAAAACAATACACACATTTGTAGAGAGAAATAGAGAAAGAAGAAGCGAGAGATAAATAATGGAATAATTCTTGTTGTCGCAAGAGTTGACTCTAGGCTGTAATAGAGCCAAGCATTAGCACATTTAAAAAAAAAAAAAAAAATTATTTGTTATTCGGAACTTGACTTGAGTTGCAGCAAGCCAAACCCTGAAAATTGATTTTGAGTGCACTTCTGACCTAATACACTCAGAGATAGTTTCTCTCAACAACCAAGGTCTCTTTACTCAGGAATATTCAATAATTATAGTAAGAAGGCCGGATTTCTTATTAGAAAAGATTTTTAATCAGGTTGGGGGTTGATCCAGGGAAACAGTCCATTGGGCATGGAGTCAAGTGAAAACCACATAAAGGAGATCATAGTGGTGATCGCATTACTTGCAGAAAATGAGGCAAAGTAAGTCTATCTTTAAACTATAAATAATCATGATATAATAGTAGAAAAAGAAAAGGAAAAGGTCATCACAGTGAAAGCATCTATCAAGGATGAATTTCCACTACAACTTTGGAAGAAACAATTAAAGGTTGATGGCTAAATACAGAGCACTTATTTGGAGTGAATTCTGACCAGTCACCATTGAAAACAAAACTCTTATCAACTGTGTGAAAGGAGCATGTAAAATGAATTCCAGACAGATTTTAACTCAGTCGATAAAAGAACAGATAGATAATATGACAAAAAAGAGAACATAGTGAAATAAATGACCGTGATGAATCTCATAATGTCAAGTCAACATGTCACTCTGTATAAATCCATTCCGGGCTTTCAAAATAACTCTGCGTTCCAAAAGGAGCTCTCTGCCAAAGAGGTTTTCCCCCAGGCCTTTCCCCCCGGCTCCCCGGCTCCCCCTCTCTTACAATGAATCAACCTCTATATAAATTCCCTTTCTCAAGGAGGTTGAATCCGCATCATATCATAACTGAAAATTAACTAACTTCAACTATCTTTAACTAATCATAACAGTAATCCAAACTAAATTAAAAGCACAAACAAAATCCTAATTTCTGAACTGTTTATAACAGTACTTGATCCGCCTCCATGCGCAAAAATCTCTGCAGCTGTCGGGAGTTCATAATGAATAACCAGATCATCATTAGGAATATCCAGACCATGAACAGCTACATCAGTAGCAAATCAACATGTTAAAACGTTCTTCGCAAAAGCCAGCAAGATTCTTCTTTCGCTGATTCCGATGAACTTCATTACAACATAGCAGACCCTCACACCTTGATTGATCTTCCCGTTCCATGTTAACTTGGTTACTATGAGAATTGCTTTCCTCACTTCAACATAGTGGGTGTCAACTTTTGAGCTCCTCCCTTTACCAAGTTTTCTCGCAGAACCCTTCTGATCAAACAACAAATCTTGGCGGTATGCCTCAACATTTCCATCTGCCTGCTGCACAAAAGAATGTGAATTTGTGCCTATTACTGTGGAAGACATTGGTTGTATTCCCCGGGCCTCCATATGCATATGTCCATCATTTGTAATTGTTTATGTCATAGAATAGAAGCAATCTGAGACTTACCTTTACTCTTTGATACACCTGAACTGTCTTGATCTATACTACATTCTTTTAGGGCTCCATA
>ML795462.1:248707-299438 GCA_009831015.1 Picea engelmannii
TCTTGGTCATTAGTTGATTGTTTTTGGTTCTAAGTTTCTTATGCATTCTAGTTTTTATTTCCTTAATTTTTTTAGTTTGTTTACTTGTTTATTTCATGTGTTTGGCTTGTTTAAATCCATGCACTAACCTCTATCTTGTCTAGTAGGACCAACTAGACATGCAAGTGTCATTCTTTTTCTCACCCAAGTGACGAAAAGACACAAAATATTGGCGACCATACTGGGGAAAGGTATCAATTTCTACCCTATTTTGGCTTAGAGAGCATTTATTTTTAATCCATTTGTCTTACAGGTACCAAAACCGGTCTAGCCTTTCCTATGAAGAGCCAAATTCAGAGATGGAGGAGGAGAATTTTACTCAAAAAAATTTCCCCTGACGCGTATCCGAACATGCGAGGGTATTCCAACCCACAGACGCACACTCAACTCACTGTGCCCCCAAAAGGCTTCTATTCTCTGTGCATTTTGCGCACTGTGCGCCCAAAAGGCTTATGTTCTCTGCACATTCTATGCACTGTGCACCCATTGCGCCTCTGTCAGAACTGTAACATGCACACATTTCCAGAGTTTCAAAATTGTAAGGGTTTTTGTGATAATTTGAAGGCCTTTAGCCTTCAAATTTTTGCTTTCATGAAATTTTTAAATGCACTCCACTTAGAATTCTTTCCCATATGAAAGGTTAGTTAAACGTAGGCACTTAGGGGGCAAAAAGAACTATATCTTCTCCTCTTTTTCTTTGGTTTCCACATGGATGGCTTGTTTGGTTTGTAAAAATTAAAGTTGAGATTATTACTATCACAAATAAAACACTTACATTGGGACCATAAATCAAATTTTATCATTGATTATGCTCTTCTCTCGAACCATAGAGATATCTTGAGAATTAGAAAGGTGATTAAGGAGACATTTCATCTCCCTTAACAAAAATATTTAGGAGAGGACAAATCCCCCCTAGGGCTCCTCTTAGTTTCATTTTGTGAGATCATCTTAAAGTTGTAAGGGCCCATACATGCCCACATGCTGCAAACTTAGGATAGTTTCTTGAAATTTCTTTCTTAGTTTACATCACTAGGAGAGTTTAAAGATCGAAGTAATGGGCCCATACATGCCCACATATTTGCAATCTAGGATAGTTTTTCAAGCTTTCTTAGTGTAGACAACATTAGGGAGTTTAAAGGATTGGTAAGGACCCATATGTCCACATGCTATTTCTTTAGGGATATAAAATTTTGCAAGGTTGTACCAATGACACTTAGTAAGCTAGGTAACAAAGATTTGTAAGGAACACAAGAAGTCCACATGTTGCAATCTCAAAACTAATTTATTAAAAGCTTGGAACATTTGTTCACTTGATCACACACAAAGTCACTCCTCACTCACATAATTTCCATCTTGAATTGTGGAGGTTAACGTAGGTTTTCTCCAAAGGAATTCTGAAATGTCCCACTATTTTCTTGAGAAATTATCCATTCCCACTTAATTCAAATGAGGTTGGTTCACACCCCTAATCTCTCAACCCACCACATCTAAATTTTTTCTAAAAACTCACTAAGTTTTCCTCCATAGGAGGTGCCAAAAAAAAATGTTAGTCTAAGTAGGATCTCGGGGGTAGGCATCCAAATAACCCCCCATTATCTGGTTCTCACATCTTCAAACATTAGAAATTGACAAATAGGGAACTTTCAAAATCCTCCAATTCAAGTGTTCTTCCACCATAAGGTAGGGAGATACCCATGAAGGGTTGAAGGTCGAGGTCCGGTTTTTCTGTGCATCCCCCCTTGAGTCATCCAAATCTTGGAAGGGATCCAGCCTGTGACCCATTTCTGAGGCCGAAAATCTAAATTTCGCACTTTGAACGAGGTACCTAGTGACCAATTTAGGACATCTACCCAGGTGGAAATTGTGGGCTGAGATTTTGTGTGGCTATTGGGAAATGTCGCTAGCTCTTTCGGGATATGCACCCTCTACCCCTCATTATAACTAATTATTTCAACCTTCACTAGTTCCTCTTCTGGTGGCTTTAGACCCCACTGTTGAGTGCTCTTGGAAGGTCTAGTGCTATTTTGATAGAAAGGACAATACGTCTTTTGAGGACACGAGCATTTGTTTTATTTTGTTCCCCCACACAAACAAAATCCACCTACCCACATGTGTGGCATTTACAATTGATTTATGTATGATGCTCATTTGATTACATGCACTTGTGAATTATATTATCGTGTGAAGGTTCAAATTATACAAGTATCTTGTTCATTTATTTCTCTCATCATCATTTTCACACATTCAATTTGTTAGTCGGACATCATAGGGGACCCACAAAATCCCCATAGTTCCAGACACTTGCAAAATTTCCCTCTTATTCTAGGAGGAGTTTCTAGTCTTTCCAACTCACTGACTCAACCTTCTCACATCCCTGACAGTTCTATTATTTTGGGATCAATGCTACTTGGTTCCACTTTACTTGGGTCCAATTCCCAAGGACATCCATCCACTAGCTCTCCTTCATAAGGAGGCGGGGGGGGGGGGGAATTCTTCTTAAGGGAGAAGTACATCCCCACCTAACCCCTTTCACGGGTTAGGTCCACTACCTGCTCACATAATGGATGGAACTAATCCTCCACCAAATCCCCCTATGCCATACTTGGCATCACTCAACATCCCTGATCTCACCAAACTCATGAATGATCCCATATTACATGACCCCACATGGCCCAATATGTCTACCAAACTCGTTTCAGACATTCCAAAATTTGAAGGAAAAATAGGGGAGGACCTCGCCAACCATGTTATGACCTTCCACTTATGGTTTTCTTCAAACTACATCATGGAAGATTCCATCCATTTAAGGTTATTTAAGAGAACACTCATTGGTCCATCAGCCAAATGGTATGTGGATGAAAAATCAAGGTCCCATGTGACTTTTGAATCCTTGGCCAACGCCTTTTTGGCCATCTTTAAACTACCAGTTAGTCATGACACTAGTTTAGAACTTCTCTCTGAGTGCAAACAAACCTCCACTATGCACATTGCCAATCAAATCCACAAATGGCATCGGTGACATAGCTTGTGTAATACAAAAACCACCAAAGAACAACGACTCAATTGGTTTCTAAAATAACTCGTCTCTATATTTGCCAAAGATGTGGCATCCACCTTCCCCCAGACAGAAGAGGAAGCCATCAGCAAGGCCCAACAATTCAACCTCATCTATGCTCAGTTAGGCTACTTATACATAGTATTACCTGATGCACCCAGACCCATACCTTTTGGCCAGGAAAAACCTGGGATGTCCCATGCTGTGGATGGGTTGATTGGTACCACGACACACCATAACCTGTACACCCAACCACCACCTATGTGCGGTATACCTCAATATCCATCACCATACATAGGGCCATCTTATTACCCTCCTCCGATTTACCAACAACCATACCCCGTAAGCCCCCCTCCACCAATAAGGGGACCCCCACCAACACCCATAGTGCGCCCGGTTTCCCAACCAACTTATGGGGCACCTTCTACCTCAGCATATAATCTAGGAACCAATGAAAATGATTCACCTTCCTACACTCCCTATGGATCGTTTCCAAAAAACAATCCATACTTTCCATTTCTTGGTCCACCACAACTGGTTTCTCCCCCACTCGAACAACCATAGGTTGTTGTTAACTTTGTTCAGCCCTCTCCCATTCAACAACTTCATACTTTTGAACAGTTGAATAAGGAAAATCCAACCCATCAGTCAAATAATGCCAAGAAGAAAGGAAAAAACTGAAACAATAATTACCTAGGACCAGGTGGAAATAACCCCCAACAAAATCAACCCGTTGGGGGAAACCAAATCAAGGTAACCAAAACCCCCAAGGGGAAATTAACAACAAACTCCAAGGGAGGAAAAACAACAACAACCTCCAAACGAACTTCCCTTGCACTCTTTTTGGTGAGCATGGACATTATACTCACCATTGCCCCCAAATTTCCGACTTTAAATGGATGAAAGAATCCATGAATGCACCACACTCCCCAGCGCCTCCTTCCACTCGTAGGCCCCGCAAAAGTACTTGCAACAACCACCCCCAACTGTATTGCAAAACCCTATTCCACACCAAGGTGTGATGAATACCCAATAGGAGGTTCACCTACCCCACCACAAATGGGACAGTATCAAAATCCAGGGCCCATTCACCCTACAAATCTGGTAGATTGCAATATCCTCCTCACTAGCGAAGAAGAAATTCTTCTGCAAACACATGGTCGTCAATATGACACCCCACCTGAATCTAATCTAACCACCTCGGAAATGGTTCCCTCTCCATCCAGATAGCCTTTGATGATTCCGTGCCCTAACGCGGAACTAAAAATTCGCATACCCCGCGTTCTATTACGACGGAATATCCATAACCCTCATGCTAGGGCCACCCATAATTACGACCTAGTCGACGACTTAGCTCAATCTCCTGCAACCATGTTCGTATTGAAGGTCCCCCAAACTTTTCCAACTCAGCAGAAAACCTTGCTTTCCGCCTTGGGGGAGGTCGACCCAGCTGATACTAGACTCATCACATTTGATCTAGACAACGAAGAACCACCCCTCCTCGCTCAGGTATCTTTCCAGATACCAGTAAAGATTCAAAACATCATGGTTCATCATTGTATCATTGATGAATGTGCATTCACATGCATCATGTCCAAACTTGTATGGCATAAACTTGGCTCCCCTGAGATAGTACCATCCGCCATCACCTTGCAAGCCTACGATGGTCGACCATCATCCCCTAAAGGGCTCTTCCAAAATGTCCCCGTCGAACTCGGGGGAAAAACTATCCTCATAGACATTGAATTTATCGATGCCCCACTTGATTATAATATCTTGTTTGGACGTAGCTACATGTATGCTATGAAGGCAATGGCCTCTTCTATGTTTCGAACGATGGTGTTCCCCCACAACGAGAGAATTGTCACCATTGACCAAATCACGCATTACAAGCCTAATCACTCAGCCAACATCGATAACATTCTTCCCCTTGTCTGCACTATGTCAGATGCTTATTCACTCATTGACATGGGTCATGTAATATTCAAAGACCCATCTCTGCTAGGGGCATATCACGGAATACCACCCCTCCTACCCCCTTCAACAAAAGTGTCGTATCTTCTAAAGGAATAGATAACAGAGACACTATTCCTCCCATAGAGGCCTCCCCAGACCCTGACGTTCCACCAGTTGAAGAATTGTTACCTCAAGAATCCCTTGAGACCCTTACTACACCAATTATCCCTAATTCCCCCCCCCCCCCNTTCCCCTCTAGAAGAAAATCCTGGTTTGGGAAACAATCCCCCAAGACATTACTCAAATTCCCTTCTTCTACCCCTCACCGGGAGTTCAATCATTTCAGGTAGTTGCAATGCTTACACTTCCCAACATGGTACTGGTTATCCTGGTATGGTATCTTCACCCACCCATGATGGTTCCTCAGTCGTCTCTCCCTCCTCACTCAGAGGGAATCTTGATGAAGATTCCATTCCATGCTACAAACAAACCATCCTCACCCCCAACTATCAACACCACTACTAATACTGGAGGTAGGTGGAAGAAGAAACATCCCATGGCTCCACTTCCTCCCCGAGTTCAACCTCCTTGCGCATTATGCGAAAAAAGAGGGACACCCCACCAATAGATGTCCCACTCTTCTTGAATTACACAATATAATACAACTCCCTTGAGCAACCACATTGTCCATCGCTTCACCAAGTACATCTAGTACTACTACAACGTCCCCCACTACAGGAAGTAAAGGGTTGCGAACTAAATTCACTTGTGCCATCTATTCAGAATATGGAAACTACACTCATCACTTCCCAACTCTACCTCGGTTTCTCTAGACGCTAGCCACAGTACGCCAAACCTTTTAGCAAGATCCCTCTTCACTCCCCCTACTGGTGCTCACATCACTGACATTTGTTATGTCTCTTCCTCAGTCTTTGAACGAATGAGGTGCCCTTGCTCTCTATGCGACTCACTGGCTCACTTTACATACCAATGTCCTCTAATTATTGCATACCGAAGATGTCGTTCAAACCATATCCAATCACAGACGATCACCACACCACCAATATGAAAACCTTTCGATACTATCAATATTGCTCCCCCCTGAACCCGATTCACTTCCTACCCCTCTGTGGTTCACTGATCGACTGTTTGAGGATATTCCCCCAAATCCTCCCAATTCTTTGGTTCATTTCCCACAGGAAATTGTACCCCCACCACAATTTATCACCCACAGTATCTGGACATTTGGTTTATGACAAGCGAGCCATCGAAACCTGCATGAGATTCCCCTTCCACATCCTCACCACTAGAGGAAAATCACACATTGATCAACCCCTCTACCAACTCCTCGAATCCCTTCTATTCTCGCATTTTTCACAACGACGAAGATATCCTGGAGGAAATCACCACCCCTGATTTCCCATGGAATGTGCTCCATCATCAAGTGTTGTTCCTCTCATAGGAGGGCTTTTACCCTCACAATCAATCTTCCATATGTGCAATCGAAACCAAGGATTTTATTCCTTTCGGGGCACATATAACGGTTCAAAAATCCCATCCATGCCCCAGATGCTTTTGAAGAAGGCAACTTGGCCAATATTTCCCCCACCGTCAAAATTGACATTTCCATCAAAGAGGGAATCATAGAAGAAATCACCATTGGCACCGCATGCTCCCCTGAAGAAATAACAACCTACAAAGCTCTCTTTCAGGAATACCAGGATATTTTTTCCTGGTCATACATAGAGATGCATGACCTTGATCCTTCTATAGTCAAAAATTGCATCGACACATGGCCAGATGTCACCCCAGTTCACAAAAAGCAGCGTCCCCTTCACCCATCCAAAGTTTTGGCTATCAAATCCAAAATTGACGAGTTACATGTTGTTGGGTTCATTTACCCCATTGCATATACCTCATGGGTTTCAAGCCCCATCCCCGTTAACAAAAAACAGGGTACTATTCACATCTGCACCAACTTTCGCGATCTCAATCATGCTTGTTCCAAAGACAACTTTCCAACCCCTTTCATCGACCAAATTATCGATGATTGTGCCAACCACAAAGCTTTGTCCTTCATGTATGGGTTCACTACAACCAAATCCAAATCCATCCATCATATCAATATAAAACCACTTTTACTACCCCATGGGGTACTTTTTCTTATCGTGTCATGCCTTTTGGACTAAAAAACGCAGGTGCTACATTTCAACGGGTCATGAATTATGTTTTCCAAGATCTTGCTTGCATCATCCTTGCTTATTTGGATGACCTCACTGCTCGACCCAAGAAACGAACTCAATATTTACATGACTTACGCATCATTTTTCAATGATGTCGCCTGTACAATATCTGCTTGAACCCCCTCAAATGTGTATTTTGCATCACTGTCAGACGTCTTCTAGGGTTCATTTCCTTCCAGCACGATATCACGGTAGACCCCCTCAAGGTCTAATCTATCAAATAAATTCCACGACCAAGGAATTTACACCAACTACACAACTTACAAGGAAAAGCTAACTTATTATGTCTCTTTGTCCCAGATTACACCACTCGTGTGCATGGTTTCCTCCGCTTACTGTGTCATGGAATCCCATTTCAATGGGATGAACATGCTAAAAATGATTTTGATGATTTAAAAGAAGCCCTATCCAATGCCCCTTTGATTAGTCCCTGAGACTATGACCACGATTACATGCTCTACTTATCAGCCTCAACTGTCTCAGTAGCAGGAGTCCTCATCCAATTAGGAGATGATGGGCGTGAGCACATCATTTACTACATCAGTAAAAATCTTTCAGGACCACCCCTGAAATACAATCATGACAAGAAACTAGCCCTCATAGTTGTCCTTATAGTACAAAAGCTGCGAAACTATATCCTACTTCAAACTACCAAAGTTGTAGCAGATTCCAACCCCATACAGTACTTTCTTATTCGATGGAAAATTAATGGCAAATTTGCTTGATGGACCATTATTCTTCAGGAATACGACCTAGAGTTCTCAACTCCCAAAAGAAAGAAATTGATTGTCCTCACCGAACTCATTACGAATTTTCCCTCTGACACTCAAGCTTCACTCGTAAATACAATATTTCCCCGACGAACACCTCTTCTTCATCCCCTCGGATGACCCCTGGTATGGCGACCTCCTCGTCTACCTTTAGACACAGAATTTTGGGTCTCATATCTCTCGAGACGATTGTCGACGCATTCACCATAAGTCCCCTCAATACCTCCTCATAGGATATGTCTTATATCGATGTGGGGTTGACACTATTATTCGTCGATGTATGACCATCGACGAAGATACAGTGTCTTGAACGATTGCCATAGTGGTGCCTATGGTGGTCACCTCTCGAGTATGTCCACCTCCCAAAAAATAATTCACGCAAAATAATTATGGCCCACATTGTTTCATGATTGCATCCATGCAGTCAAGAAATGCGAAAAATGCCAGCTTTATGTAAATAAAGCATGAGCACCACCCGCTCTTCTACATCCGATCATCACCGTCGACCCCTTTTACAAATGGTGCATAGACTTCATGACTTGAAATCCTCCATCTAGTAATGTAAACAAGTACATTGTCATGGTAGTAGATTACTTTACCAAATGGTTCGAAGCCATGCCTACCTTCAACAATACTGCTGACACAACAACATGTTTTTTCTTCAACCATGTCATTACCCATTTTGGAATTTCACTACAGTTAGTATCTGATCACGGTAAGCACTTTGAGAATGATTTCTTTGCAGAACTCTTCTCAAAGTTAGGCTTCTCTCATTAGTTTTCCTACCCATACTACCCCCAGTCGAACGGATAGGTCGAGGTTGTCAACAAAGTCTTCAAAACCATGCTACAACATACCTTCAACAAACATAAGACCAATTGGCATTATATGTTGTTTTCAGAATTATGGGATTATCGTACGACAGTAAAAAATGCCACCGGTTTGACCCTGTTTCATCTCATCCATGGGATCAAAGCCACCCTCCCTATCGAGTGCGAAATTCCCACGTTACACACTACCATCAAACTATTACCTAACACTGCTCCAATGGAGCAACGCTTTCTAACCTTAGAGTCGTTGGATGAAGATCATTGATCTTAATTACAAAATAATGAGGTAGCTAAAAAATGGTCCAAATCCACCTTTGACCGCCATGTCAACCTTCGCTCATTTAACGAAGGAGATCTTGTCTTAGCCTACGATATCACCCATGATACTCTTAGTCATGGGAATTTAGAATCATTATGGCATGGGCCCTACATTTTCCAACACTGCCTCACTAAAGGCACATACGTCCTGGCCTCTCCAGAAGGCTATCCTCTCAAAGAACCTGTCAATGGGTTGTACTTAAAGAATTTTTACACTTGAGCGTAGCCATTCCACACTAGGATTTTTCTTTCTACACATTTGCAGAGTTTTTAATATTCTTTTTCACCTCCAATCCTCATGTCTGATCTACCATCCATGTTATTGACAGATGCATCCTCCATCAACCTACCACATTGGTTACGCTGACGGTGCTAGCCGTTGGACACAGAATCTTACTTCGTCTGCTTGGGCCCTCTATACCCCCTCACATGAACTACTCCACTCCAACAACATATGTTTGGGCTCAACCACCAACAACCAAGCATAACACACCATCATCATTGGTGTCCTCACCAAGGCCAGTCACTGCCACATTCTTCACCTTAGCGTTTTATTAGATTCCCAGGTAGTCATCCTGCAACTCAACAATGTATATCGTGTCCGCGATCCTTACCTCTTTCGCAAATACCTGCAAGTTAGACTCTTATCTCGAAACTTTGATTCAATTACATTTACACATATTCCACGAAAATTTAATCAAATAGCAGATAATATGGCTAACCTAGTGTTAGATTGGCATCTATCACATCAACACACCATCCCATATACATAAACATCATACATCGGTCACCGCACATAGATCAGACATCATAAACCATCAAAAACATAAACACATGTAGACATCATAAAGTGCCAAAAGATATGTATCCATATATATATATCTCTGCCAAAGGATCATAAATGTTTACAAAAGTACAAAATATACATCACCCATAGGCCGATGAGTCCCCTCACCCCTATAGGTAGAAAATGGGTACCCCCTACCCTATACAAAATGGGTATCAACTACCCTGTACAAAATGGGCTCGCAGAACTATATCAATACAAAAAAAAAAAACTAGCACTCATGGTGCCCCCAGAGCTCCCCCCCCAGGTCCTCTGTCAGTTGGAGGCACCCCACCAGTTGGGGGTCCTCCAGGTCTAGGGGGCAGTCTACTAGTCATCGCTGCCCCCCATATAGCTTCTCGGGGGATCAATGTTTTCCACTCTGCCGGAACACCCACACAATGCTCCAGGACTCTCTCATCCTAGATGTTGGCCCACATGCCCTCTGAAACACCGTGAAGCACCTCCTCGAACCGGCGACAAGGTCCTCCATCCCTCGCGACTCCTGCGATAGTCCCACACCAACATCATCAAATATCCGCCTCTAGCCTACCCTTGATGCATGTCCTGGCCCAGCCCTAACATCATCTCTCCTACCCGTAGCTCTACTTATGGTGATTGCACTGGCCCCTAGCGAGTCAATTCCCCAACCATCTCAGCCTCATGACCTCAGGGCCCCACATCTGCAAACATAAAAACCAAATATAGAGTCATCATCCATATATATAAATATATGCTACACTATCAAAATCACAAAACATAAATGCAAAAACATACCTCTCTGGTCCCAGACCTCTCCAAGAAGCAACACCATGTCTGGGTAATGCCGGTAATCCATCCCACTGTAGGGAAACCATAGTATCACTTGTGGCATATCATGCCACACCCATGCCACCGTGGTCATAAATTAGTGTCCACCCTCCCCCCCACTGTGACGAGACAACACCTGGGACCACTGCATCAATCGCGCCTCCTGTGGCCCTGAAGGTGCCACCAAAATGTTGGGGTGCAACATGGGCACCCTCTCCAAAAACCATGCCACCAGAATCGACCCAAACACAAACTCACCAGAGTCGGTGGTCTGACACCAGTGAATTTTCCTCATCATCCTGGAATGAAGCATTATCCCCCAGGAAAAACATTCCCCATCTAGGATCCTCTCCACAATCCTCAGTTGACCTCCAAAGATCTGCTGAGTTGCTAAGGATCCATAGATCCTCACCACCATGGCCTCGATGCACTAAGGAAAGAGCTCATCCATCGCCTTGATATGGATAACCGGACACGACATCGGGTTCAACCCTGAGCAAAAGAATCTTTCCAAGTTGATCAATCTCACATCCCCCAACAACTCAGGGTCTACAGGCACAATGATCCCCCGAAAGGGGAGCCCCGTTAGAAAATAAATATCCTCCACAGTTGAGAGTGTCAGTTGTTGTCCTCTCACAATGAAGCATTGCAGGTCATCACTCCACATGGATATCAGATACTGAAGCAAGAAGTCCTACAACCGTATCAAAGGGCACTCAAACAAATTGAGCATCCCATAGGCTGTCAAGTGTCTTCGAACACCATGATACTCTCTCACCACCTCTCGAGGCACTCCCAGTCTCGCTTCCTCTAGTGGACTGGAATGATGACTCTCCTATCACAAGCTGATCACCTGCAACCACATAAAAACACTTGGTCAACCCTCATCATTCATCAAAAACATAAAAAATTCAAAATTTCAACAAACCTTAGCTTCACCTCTAATGCGTGGCTTTCACCCCCACAGGTGTGCACATATGCATGCCTATTCTTTTCACAGTTGCGCATTTATGTGCAACTGTCAGAGAAACAATTATGCATCCGTGCACAACTTTCACGTCAATAGGTGCACACACATGTGCACCTATTCTCTACACAGCTATGCACTGATGTGCAATTGTATGAGAAACAATTGCGCACAGTGCGCAACTTTAATTCTAACAGGCGTGCATCTGATGCGCGCCTATTTTTCCCTCCCACATACACCTATGCACGACTGTGTCCAGCACAACTACACATTATGTGAGGGAAATGGAATTATACCCACACATCTGAGTCTGGGTATCCTTCTATCTCCATGCATTAGTGGGCCCACCCCTAAACATACCCTTGTACGACCACCCGTACAACCCCTAGCCCCAAAAGTAGGAAATGAATACTATGCAGGAGGATGCGACCACTAACCTGATTCTCGCACCTCCCGGATCGGTCAACTCAAGCTCTCGTAATCTATGAAACTCCTCCAAATACACTCGTCAAATATCTACAATGACGGGTACAAATGAGGTGGCATTATGGGCCCACCAGCCATATATGTTCCATTTCACCAAACTTCCATGCTCAGTTACAGGAGCCCAGAACCTTTGTTTCCTGATCCGTATTCAGGCACGGGATCATGGTCCTTCCATTTACACAGTCACGTTCCCTGGGTCATCATTTGAACTTAGCCTCAGGGGAGCATTTTTCTCACGTCACGTCCAGGTACGCATGCTCATATTCAAAATTATCAAATAATCTATTATATGTTCTTTATCTTCAGATACTGTTCATGTCGGGTATTTGGTTTTCATGTGTGCAGGTACTTGGTCATAAAAAACAACACATAATCTTTAGGTATATGGTCGACGCTAAAATGCAATTATTTCCTCTGAATATCAATTGCATCTCCTAGTCACACCCTCCGATGTTAACCTTTAGGATCCTTACATCTGGCTCTGCAGTACCATCACCTCCATTGCACTTTGGTACTGTTAACCGATAACATTCCCCCCCAAATGAGTTGTCCCATTCATAGTTCCCCCGGACAATTTGACACTCATGCTGTTTTTCACCCCCTAGGGATGGGAGTCTCGATAGTCTTATGCATTTTAGAGAATAAGACACATATTCCTTCTCATCATCTTTATATCTTTCCCAATGGATTCCCAGGCTCTCTCATCTTGGTTCTATTTTGACTGCACCTCCGTAGTATCATTAACCTTCCATTTCATTCATAATAAGTTTTCCCATCTATAGATTTCCCTCCATTCATTTACCTCATACAAAAACCCACCCACGGGGCCCCTGCCCTCCACCAGTTCTCTTCACAACCTGCACCCTCACAGGCCAATCCATCTCACACTGGGGCACCCGTTTCTATATTTGTACACTCACCCCAAATTATTATTTATTTTATTTGGTAATTGTAAAAAGCCTTTGTTTCCAACATTTACTTAGATTTTTGTCGTCACCTTTGATGACCTTATTTTACCGACAATGCAACCCATGTCGCCCTTGGTTGGGTCATCCACTCTCCATTTCAAACATCGTTCATACACCCTGAGTATCCCAAGTCCATTCACCCATGATATCTGAGTTTGTCCACTTTGTTAGCCTCTGGCACAGTTTAACCCCATATCTAGTTGTCCCCCTGACACTAGATACAGTTTTATGGTTGCTACCAACCACCCTTCATACATACCCCCAACCAAGGGCAGTCTCGAGTCTCACCACATATGGACTTTGTTCATGTTCCTTATCAGTCCCTGATCTTATTTCCATGGATTTCATGAAGCTCTTTGCTTCTTGGAGTCACATCTCCCTTTCCGTCAACAACGACACAATTTCCATAAGGGTGACAATATATTGACTCTCATTACCTTTACAATGAGGAGTCTCAGACAACACAGAGAGAAACATCATTTCTCTTTGATTCTGTTGACCCCCATAGAATTTGACTTTTGCAAAATCTCATGTTACGGTGGGTCTTACTATGCAACTATTGCAGTTGTTTTATACCATCCGAAGACCTCTGAATTTATTAGGCCATCAATGCCTACGAGTCATCGACGCTTCCTATGGGTGTCCTTGCCTCTGTTTAGAGTATGTTCACCATTCAGAATTGTCATCTGTTATTATGAAACCGCCCCGAAGGGCGCTGCAGTCATCTACATCATCCTACAACTTTAGTTAATGTCTTACATTTTGAGTTACATGACACGAGCATGGGGAATTTCTGCCTCGATTGTATACAGATTTTATTTTTTCCTAGAGAAAGGTTTGGGTCCCATAGTTTCCCCTCTCCCTCCGATGGATTTCTCTTGTAGTTCCTCTCATCACTCTTCATTAAAATGGAACTCTTAGTAGAATAAACATTGATGTATTTCAGATGTACGTATTCTCCTAACCTCACACATCAGGGGGCATCTGTTATCACTGAATTTTTGTCTGCAACACTGCACACAAATGGTTACAAAATTACAACAATGCCAAGCAACAATTAGTTCACCTGCAACACCAAAATGTATTTCAAAAGGAAAAAAACTATACAATTGGGAAAAATTTGACATGCACAAACTCACTAAAGGAAGCACGTGCACAGTGCATGGGCCAACAAAGCCCGCAGAGTGCACAATGTGCCATATGAACGACTGTGTATGTGAAAATATGCACACTCCTGTGAATGACACATTTATGGTTCTTGTCGGCCCCCCAACCACTTATGGACCAGCTCTCAACTTGATTTGACCATCAGAGAGAAAAATATGAATGGGGGGCTGGTCAAGGACCAAAGGGTTCCCTAAAGGGCCCCTTGTTCACACTAAGAAATAGTTC
This sequence comes from Picea engelmannii, assembly GCA_009831015.1. Classification (NCBI taxonomy): domain Eukaryota; kingdom Viridiplantae; phylum Streptophyta; class Pinopsida; order Pinales; family Pinaceae; genus Picea; species Picea engelmannii. The sequence goes on from ML795462.1 coordinate 263,368, forward strand.
AATATTTCCTTGAAGAAATGCTATAAATGGAGGCCATGGGTGCACTAAGAATTTAATATTTTCATAGTATTGTTATGCTACCTCAATCCTCCCTTGAGAATACTCTTTTCTCCTTGGAGCATTCTAGCACCATTGCAATAGGCCATTCCAATCACCTCTTGAGAGAATATGCATTGATTTCTTCATCATTTTCCATTTTTCTACCATTGTAAGAAGAGTTGTATATTAGGGAAATCAACAGCCCTCCCAAGGAGGAAGAGGGGACCCATAAGTCCTCATTTTTCTCTATGGAGTTTTGCCAACTAATATAGTTATCCATTGGTGGCATAATCTTGGTCATTTGTTGATTGTTTTTTGTTCTAAGTTTCTTATGCATTCTAGTTTTTATTTCCTTAGTTGTTTTAGTTTGTTTACTTGTTTATTTCATGTGTTTGGCTTGTTTAAATCCATGCACTAACCTATGTCTTGTCTAGCAGGCCCAACTAGACATGCAAGTGTCATTCTTTTGCTCACCCAAGTGACAAAAAAGACACAACACTCTGTATCTGGATCATATGGATCATTTGAATCAGACCTCTCATCTTAATAAGAGTCGGCATGGGCATGATCATCATCTCGGTTAGGTGGAAGAATGAAGGTTTCCACATGTGGTTGTTGAGGTACATGCGAGACACTTTCCTCAAATTGGACACTTCGATCAATGATGAGTTGGTCAGAGGAAAGATCAATAAGTATGTATCCCTTCACACTGTCGAGGTATACAACAAATATACACTATGTGCTCTATGGATCAAGTGCCTTCCTCTTTTCAGAGGGAATACAATCCCATGTACGTGAACTGAAAATACGAAAGTGGGTCACTTGACCCACCAGTTTGAGGTCACTGCAAGCCTCGTAGGGGGTATTATCCTTGAAAGATATATGGGGAGATATGTTTTGGATGTATGTTTCACAATTAAGTTCTTTGGCCCATAACCTCTGTGGAAGAGACTTTGCATGTAACATGCAAGATGCCATCTCTTTTAGAGTTCGATTTTTCCGCTCGGCAACTCCATTTTGCTGCAGAGTGTAGGGAATTGTGTTTTGCAACTGAATCCTGTTAGAAAAACAGGACTGTGGAGCAATAAATAAAACAAATACAGAAACAAAACACAGAAGATACACAATACAATAGAGACATAGATTTACGTGGTTCACCCAGTGTGGGCTACGTCCACCAGAGAAATTGCCAGGTCCTTCCTTTACTATTATCCAGCATATGAAGGGATACAACCTACAACAAACCCGCTATAACTTCCTCTTCTTTCTCTCACAATCTCTTATCTCAGAATACAATATTCACTATCATCATCAAGCCACAATACATTTCCCTCACAAAAGAGGTTTTCCTTCTAGGGAAAAAACCTGAACATCATTTCTACCGTTAGATTTGCGACCTTATAATGAATGGTCCAGATTTACAATGAAATTACAATATACTTTTACAAGGCAATTTTTTCCTTCGGGGGCTTCAACCCCGAACCCTTGCCAGGGTCCCGCTTACCCCGGGAACCCCCTTTGCACTCCCCCGCGTGGAAGAGTGTACATATTTATGGGGAGTAAAGTCTTCATGGGGTGTAAACACAACAGAGAACAAAAGACCTCTGATTCAGGAAGATGATTCAGCTCCACAACCAACAAATCCCTGCCTCATGGCACATATGATGTATCTCATGGTTGACATACTCTCCCCCATTATTAGTTCAGAGGACGTTTATTTTCTTTCTTGACTATGTCTCAACCAGGCCTTTGAAATCTTTGCGGTGTTGAAAGACCTCTGATTTTTCCCTGAGAAAATAAATCCATGTGAAGTGTGAGAAATCATCAAGGTTGTGTTTGTGTCTTCTATGTTCGACTTATGGCTAGTAGAAAAAAAATGTGATAGTCGCGTAGTAAGACCCACTGTAACATGAGATTTTGTTGAATTCAAATGTTGTGGGGGTCAACGACATCAAATATCAATGATGGTTCTCTCTGTGTCATCCAAGACTCCTCATTGTAAAGGTAATGAGAGTCAAGATATTGTCGCCCTTATGGAAATTGTGTTGATGTCGACAGAAAGGGAGACGCAACTCCAAGAAGCAAAGGGATTCATGAAATCTATGGAGATAAGATCAGGAACTAATGGGGAACATGAAAAAAGTCAAGACACGGTGAGACTCAAGACTGGCCTTGGTTGGGGGTACATTGGAAGGATTATTGGCAACAACCGTAAAACTGTATCTAGTGTCAGGGGGACAACTAGACACAGGGTTAAACTATGCCAGAGGCATGAAAAAGTGGAAAAACTCAAAGTTCAGAGGTACATGGAATGTGGGATACTCAGGGTTTATGGACAATGTCAATATGAGTAGAGGATAGTGAATTCCCCAACCAAGGGCGACATGGGTTGTTTTGCCAGAAAAATAAGGTCGTCAAGGGTGACAAAAAAAATATAAGTAAATGCTGGAAACAAAGGATTTTTACAATTACCAAATAAAGAAAGAATAATTTGGCATGAGTGTACAAATACAGAAATGGGTGCCCCAGTGTAAGATGGCTTGGCCTGTGAGGGTGCAAGTTGCGTGGAGAATTGGTGGAGGGTGAGGGTCGCATGGGTGGGTTTCTGTATGAGGTAAATGAATGGAGGGAAATCTACAGATGGGAAAATTGATTGTCTATGAAAGGGAGGGTTAATGACTGCAGAGGCATAGTCAAAATAGAACCGTGATGAGATAACCTAGGAGTCCATTGGGAAATCTAGAAAAATGATGAGAAGGAGTATGTGGCTGATTCTCGGAAATGCGTAAGACTATCCAGACTCCCATCCCTAGGGGGTGAAAGAAACATGAGTTTCAAAGTGCCAAGGGGGACTATGAATGGGACAACTCATGTGGGGTAGAGTGCTACTGGACGACAGTACCAAAATGCAGCGGAGGTGACAGTACTGCATAGTTGGATGTAGGGACCCTAAAGGGGAATGTCGGATGGTGGGACTGGGAGATGAAATTTATATTCAGAGGGAATGCTTACATGATAGTGTCGAACATATACCTGAAAGGGTTGTGCTACTTGTGATGACCAAGTACCTACACACATGAAAACCAAATACTTGGCGTGCACAATATTTGATGATAAAGAACATATAACAACTATTTGATAATTTTGAACATGAGCATGCGTACCTGGACGTGACATGATAAAAATTCTCCTCCGGGGCCAAGTTCAAATGGTGACCTGGGGAATGTGATTGTGTAGATGGCGGGATCCTGATCCTGTGGCTGAAGACGGATCAAAAAATAGAGGCTATGGGCTCCTGTAACTGAGTGTGGAAGTTTGGAAAAAGGGACTATATATAGTTGTGGGGCCCACAATGCCACCTCATTTGTACCTACTTCTATAGTGAGTTGATTAGAGGATTTTGAGGAGTTTCGAACATTACGATAGTTCGAGCCGACCGATCCAGGATTTGCGAGAGTCAGGTTAGTGGTCCCATCCTCTTGCATAGTAGATAGTTTCTATTTTTGGGTAGGGGTTCAACAAATGGCCATACTAGGGTATTTTTTAGGGATGGGGCCACTAATGCGCAAGAGAAGAAAGGTTTGTATCTATCCTGGTGGCATGGCTTTTGGAGAGGGTGCCCATGTTTCACCCTAGGTTTTTGTTGCCGCCCGCAGGGTCGCAGGAGCCACGATTGATGTAGTGGTCTCAGATTTTGGTATGGCAAGAAGGGGGAGAGAGTGCCACTATTTTACGACCACGTTGGCACGTGTGTGGCACCACATGCCATATATTATACTACGATTCCCATATGGCGGGATGGATTTTCGACACGATTCGGACATGGTGTTGCCTCCTGAAGAGGTTTGGGACTGGAGAGGTATGTTTGTGCATTTATGTTTTGTGATTTTGATAGCGGAGCATATGTTTATATGTATATGGATGCTGACTCTATCTTTGTTTTTGTGTTTGCATATGTGGGACCGCAAGGCCGGGAGGTGGATATGGTTGGAGAGCTGATGTGCTAGGGGCCAGTGAGACTGCCGCGGGCAGAGCCACCAGTGGGAGAGCAACACTGGAGGGATGAGGCTGGTGCGAGGAAAACAAATGAGGCGAGGGCCGACCAGAGATGTTGGTTCGATGATCCAGGTGCGAGGCCATCACGTGCTTCATAGGTAGAGGCCGATGGGGGATGATCTTCGACACCGGTTGGAGGTGGTGTTGCAAGGTGTGTTAGAGGGCATGTGGTATCATATTCAATATGAGAGAGTCCTAGAGTAGTGTGTGGGTGGTCCTGCAGAGTGGTGGAACCTGATCCGTAGAGAAACTATAGCGGGGGAAACGATGACTGGTTCACTGCCTCCTGGACTTGGAGGAACCCCAGTTGGTCGGGCACCTCCTGCTGACAAACGATCTGGTGGGGGAGCTCTGGGGGCACCGTGAGTGCCCGTTATGTTTTTTGTATTTATATAGGCTTGCGAGCCCATTTTGTATAGGGTAGTTTGATACCTATTTTGTACCTATAGGGGTGAGGGGAAACACTTGCCTATGGGCGATGTACATGTTGTACTTTTTTGTAAACATTTATGACACTTTGACCGATATATATATATATATATATACATATTTGGGATCTTTGGGATCTTTGTGATGAGTACATGTGTTGATATTTTTGTGATGTTTTATGATGTCTGATCTATATGCTGTGACCGATGTTTGATGATTTATGTCTATGTAGTGATATCTTGGTGTGATAAATGCCAATATAATACTCGGTTAGCCATGTTATCTACTATTTAATTAAATTGTCGTGGAATATGTGTAAATGTAATTGAATCAAATTTTTGAGATAAGAGTCTAACTTGTAGGTATTTGCGGAAGAGGCAAGGATCACAAACACGGTATACATTGTTGAGTTGTAGGATGACCAGTCGGGAATCTAATAAAACACTAAGGTGATGTATGTGGAGGTGACTGGACTCGATGAGGATACCAATGACGGCTGCGTATTCTGCTTGGTTGTTGGTGGCTGAGCCCAAACATATGCCGCTAGAGTGGAGCAGTTCATGTGAGCAGGTGTAAAGGGCCCAAGCAACCGAAGCGAGATTCTGTGTCCAGCGGCTAGCTCCTTCAGTATAACCGATGTGGTAGGCCATTGGAGGAGGCATCTATCAATAACATGAATGGTAGATCAAACATGAGGCGTGGAGGGAAGAAAAGAGGACTAACAACTCTACAAATGTGTACAAAGAAAAATCCTAGTGTAGGATGGTTACGCTTAGGTGTAAAACTTCTTTAACTACAACCCATTGACGGGTTCTTTGAGAGGATAGCATTCTGGAGAGGCCAGGATGTAGGCTTCTTTAGTGAGGCAGTGTTGGACAATGTAGGGTCCATGCCATAATGACTCAAATTTCCCATGGTCGAGAGTATCATGAGCGATATCGTAGGCTAGGATGAGATCTCCTTCGTTGAATGAATGAAGGTTTACATGGAGGTAAAAGGTGGCTTTGGACCATTTTTTAGCTGCCTCATTGTTCTGTAATGAAGACCGATGATCTTCATCCAACGAATCTAAGTTCAACAAGCGCTACTCCATTGGAACAATGTTAGGTAATAGCTCGATGGCGGTGCACAATGTGGGAATTTCGCACTCGATGGGGAGGGTGGATTCAATCCCATGGACAAGATGAAATGGTGTAAAACCGATAGCAGTTTTGACTACCATGCGATAATCCCATAATGCTGAAAACAACATATGATGCCAGTTGGTCTTATGTTTGTTGACAGTCCGTTGAAACATGGTTTTGAGGACTTTGTTAACAACCTCGACACGTTCATTGGACTGAGGGTAGTATGGGGAGGAAAACTCATGGGAGAAGCCTAACCTTGAGGAGAGTTTGATGAAGATCTAATTCTCAAAGTGTTTACCGTGATCAAAGACTAACTGTAGTGGAACTCCGAAACAGGTAATGACATTGTTGAAGAAAACATGTGCCATTGTGTCAATGATATTGTTGAAGGTAGGCATGGCTTCGACCCATTTGGTAAAGTAATCAACTGCCACGATGATGTACTTGTGTCCATTACTCAATGCAGAGTTGCAAGTCATGAATTCTATGCCCCATTTGTAGAAGGGGTCGATGGTGATGATTGGATGTAGAAGAATGAGTGGCACTCACGCTTTGTTTGCATAAAGCTGGAATTTGTCGCATCACTTGATAGCATGGATACAATCATGAAACAGTGTGGGCCAGAAGTATCATGCGCGAATGATTTTTTGGGCAGTGGACATACCTGAGAAGTGGCTGCCGCAAGCACCGCTATGAAAATTGGTCAAGGTTTTGTCTTCTTCATTGATGGTCAGGCATCGATGAAGTATGGTGTCGACCCCACATCAGTATAAAACGTCCCCGATAAGGAGGTATCGAGGGGCCTAATGGAAAATTCACCAATGATCGTCTCGAGAAAGATTAGACCCAAACTTCTGTGTCTGAAGGTAGATGAGAAGGTCACCATACCAAGGGTCATCCGAAAGGATGTAGAAGAGGTGTTCATCGGGAAAATCCATATTAAAAGGTGAATCTTTAGCGTCTGAGGGAAAATCTGTCATGAGTTTGGTGAGAACACATTCTTTCTTGATTTTGGGAGTTGAAAAATCTAAGTCGTATTCCTGAAGGATGAAAATCCATTGGGAAAATTTGCCATTAATCTGTCATCGACTAAGAAAGTACTGCATGGGGTTGGAATCTTCCATGACTTCGCTAGTGCGAAGCAAGATATAATGACACAGTTTCTGGACTACGAGGACAACTGGGAGGGCGGTTTTATCCTCATGATTGTACTTCAGAGGTGGTCCTGAAAGGTTTTTACTGATGTAGTAAATAACATGCTCGTGGCCATCATCCCCTAGTTGGATGAGAACTCCTGCTACTGAGACGACTCAGGCTGACAAGTAGAGTATGTAATCACAATCATATTTGGGAGGACTAATCAAAGGGGCATTGGATAGTGCCACTTTTAAATCATCAAAATCACTTTGGGTATGTTCATCCCATTGGAGCGGTATATCATGGCGCAGTAAGCGAAGGAAACCATGCGCATGAGTGGTGTAATCTGGGAAAATGTGTCGTAAAAAGTTGGCTTTTCCTTGTAGGCTTTGCAGTTGGCCCAAATTCCTAGGTGGTGGAATTTTTGTGATAGCTTGGAACTTGAGGGGGTCCACTGTGATGTCATGTTGGGAAACTATAAACCCAAGGAGGCATCCGATGGTGATGAAAAATACACACCTGAGGGTGTTCAAGAAAATATTGTATTTGCGACATCATTGAAATCCAACTCATAAGTCATTTAAATGCTGAGTTTGTTTCTTGGATCGAGAAGTGAGGTCATCCAAGTTAGTGAGGATGATGCAAGAAATATCATGGAAGACATAAGTCATGTCCCATTGGAACATAGCACCTGCATTTTTGAGCCCAAAAGGCATGAAACGATAATAAAAAGTACCCCATGGGGTGGTAAATGTTGTTTTATACTGATTTGTTAGATGGATTTGGATTTGATTGTAGTCGGAGAACCCATCCACGAAGGACAAGGCCTTGTGGCCGGCACAATCATTGATCATTCGGTTGATGAAAGGGGTTGGGAAGTTGTCTTTGGGAAAAGCATGATTGAGATCACAAAAGTTGGTGCAGACGCGAATAGTGCTCAGTTTTTTGTTAACGGGGACAGGGTTGGAAACCCATGAAGTATACGCGATAGGTTAATGAACCCTACCATGCGTAAATTTTCAATCTTGTCTTTGATGTCCACGGATTTGCATGGGTGAAGTGGGCGTTGATTTTGATGTACTGGGGCGACATATGGCCATGTGTCGATGTGATGTTCAACTATATAAGGATCAAGGCTAGGCATCTCCGTATATGACCAGGCAAAAATATCCTGATATTCCTGAGAGAGATCTTTGTAAGTTGTGAGTTCCTCAGGGGAGCATGCGGCGCCAATAGTGATTTCCTCTATGATTCCTGGTTTGATGGAAATGTCGATTTTGACAGTTGGGGAAATATTGGCCATGTTTCCTTCTTCAAAAGCATCAGGGGCAAGGATAGGGTTGTTGAACCAGTCTATATGCCCTGATGGAATAAAATCCTTGGTTTCGATTGCACATATGGAGGCTTGGCTAGGAGGGTCAAAGGATTCGTGTGAGAGAAAAAGTTCTCTGTGATGGAGCACATTCCATGGGAAATCGGGAGTAGATAGTTCCTCCATGATATCTTCGTCGCAGTGGACAATGTGAGAATATAGGGGATCTGAGGAGGTAACAGGGTTGAATGTCACCGTGTGATTGTTTTTAAGTGGTGAATACATAGAGGGGGTATTGTGACTATGGTGTGATGTCTCGCTTGACATAAACCAAATGTCCAAACGCTGTGGGGAATAAACTGTGGTAGGGGGTAATATTTCCTAGGGGAAATGAACCGGGGAATTGGGAGGATTTGGTGGAATATACTCAGACAATCTATCCATGAACCACGGAGGGGTGGGAAGTGACTCGGGTTTAGGGGAAGTGATGTAACCAATATCCGAAGAAAGGATAGGGGGAGTTATTTGCATCACATGAGGTGGGGTGTTTGAATGATTTTGAATAAAGGTTAATTGACGACGCCTCTATTCAATAATCAAAGGACACTCGTAGGTGAAATAAGCAAGTGAGTCACAAAGAGAGTAAGTGCATCTCATCCGTTTGGGGACTAAGGTCGAGACATAATGGATGTCAGTGATGTGGGTATCTGAAGGTGGTGGTGGAGAGGGATATTGTTGAAAGGTTTGGCATACTGCTGTTAGCGTTTGTCAAAACTGAGGTAGATCTGGGAAATAATGAGTGTAGTGGCCATATTATGAACATATGGCACATGTGAATCTGGTTCGCAACCCTTTGATTCATGTAGTAGGGGATGTTGTGGTGGTACTAGGTGTGCTTGGTGCAGCGACGAGTGATGTGGTTGCTCGAGGGAGTTGGATCAGATTGCGTAACTCAGGGAGAGAAAGACATCTATTAGAGGGGTGTACATCTCTCTTGTAGAGTGCGCAAGGAGGTTGAACTCGAGGAGGAAGTGGAGTGGTGGGATATTTATTCTTCCGTCTACCCCCAACTGTAGTAGTGGTGCTGGCAATTGGGGGTGAGGGTGGTGTGGTCGGAGTTAGTACTGGAATCTGCATCAGGATTCCCTCTGACTGAGGAGGGAGGGATGGTTGAGGAACCATCGCAGGTGGATGTAGATACCATACAGGGATGGCGAGCACCATGTTGGGAAGGGTAAGCATTGTGGCTACCTGAAATTCTTGTACTCCTGGTGGGAGGTAAAAGAAGGGGATTTGAGTGATGGCTTGGGGAATTGTCTCCCAAACAGGGGTTTTCCCTTGGGGGAGGGTGAAATTGGGGATAAGAAGTGTAGTAGGGTTCTCAGGTAATCCTTGAGGTACACTTTCATCAACTGGAGGGACATCGAGGGGTGGAGAATCCTCAGTGGGAGGGATGGTGTTTCCATTGTCAGTTCCATCAAAAGATATGACACACACTTGCGTTGAGGGATGTATGAGCGGTGGTGCTCCCTAGTATGCCCCCAACAAGGATGGGTCCTTGAAAACTCTGGGACCCATGTCAATGAGTGGATAAGCATCAGATATGGTGCAGAAAAGAGGTAGGATGTTATCAATGTTGGTGGAGTGGCTAGGCTCGTAATGTGAAATTTGGTCGATGGTGATGATTTTCCCATTGTGGGGGAAAATCATTGTTCAAAACACAGAATATGTCATTGCCTTCATAGCGTACATGTAGCTACATCCAAATAAGACATTGTAATCAAGTGGAGCATCAATAACCCCAATGTCGATGAGGATGGTTTTTCCCCCAAGTTCGACAGGGACATTTTGGAAGAGCCCTTCAGGGGAGGATGGTCAGCCATCATAGGCTTTCAAAGTGATGGTGGATGGTACTATCTATGGGGAGACAAGTTTATGCCATACAATTTTGGACATGATGCATGTGAATGCACCTTCATCAATGATACACCGATGACCCGTGATGTTTCAAATTTTTAATGGTATATAGAAAGCTACCAGAGAAGGGAGATGAGGTTCTCCGCTATCTATATCAAATGTGATGAGTCTTGTATCAGTTGGGTCGACTACCCCTAATGAGAAAAGTAAGGATTTCCATTGAGTTGGACAGGTTTGGAGGACCTCTAATATAGACATGGATATAGGTGATTGTGCCAAGTCATTGACCAGACTATAATTGTGTGTTTTCCTAGCCTGAGGGTTGTTAACATTTCGACGTAATAGAATGTGAGGGATACGAATGGTAGGTTCAATGTTAGGGCGTGGAATCATCAAGGATTGTCTGGCTATAGATGGAGCTACTTTCGAAGTGGTGGGAGTAGATTCGTGGGGTGCACTGTACTAACAACCGTGTATTTGCAGAAGAACTTCTTCTTTTCCAGTAAGGAGGATGCTGTGATCCGTTGGATTTTCATGGTTTTGATATTGTCCCATTTTTGGTGGTGCAGGGTGTACCTCTTGTTTATTATTCATCACAACTTGGTGTGGAATAGGGTATTTAAACATAGCTGGGGGTGGTTGTTTCAAATACTATTGTGTGGCCTACTGAGGGACAGACGATGTTGGAGGACGTTGCAAATTCATGGAGTCTTTCATCCATTTGAAGCCATAAATTAGGGGGCAATGGTGGGTATAATTTCCATGCTAACCACAAAGAGTGCAAGGGAAGTTCATCCGGAGGTGGTTGTTGTTGTTTCTCCCTTGGTGTTTGTTTTTATTGTCCCCTTAGGGGTTCTGGTTACCCTGATTCTGGTTTCCCCCAGCAGGTTGGTTTTGTTGGGGGTTATTTCCCCCTAGTCCCAGGTTATTGTTGTTTTAGTTTTTTCCTTTCTTCTTGGCATTATTTTACTGATGGGATAGATTTTTCATATTCAACTATTCAAAAGTATGAAGTTGTTGAATGGGAGAGGGATGAACAAAGTTAACATCGGTGTGTGGTTGTCCATGTGGAGGAGCAACTGGTTGTGGAGGACCAAGGAAGGGGAAATACAGATTGTTTTGTGGCAACGATCCATAGGGCGCATAGGAAGGTGTAGTGCTTTCACTAGTTCCCAAGTTATATGCTGAGGTAGAAGGGGCACCTGAATTTGGTGGAAAATTCAAGTGCATGATGGGTCCCGGCGGGGGTACACTTATGGGTGGAGGGGGGGGCACAGGATATGGTTGTTGGTAAGGGGGAGGAGGGTAGTAAGATGGCCCTCCATATATCGGCAGATATTGGGGTGTACCATACATAGGTTGTGGTTGGATGTATTGGTTATGGAGTTTCATGGTACCAATCAACCCATCGGCTGCGTGAGACATCCCAGGTTTGTCCTGGCCAAATGGTATGACTCTCGGTGCATCAGGTATTACTGTGTATAGGTAACCTGACTGAGCATAAATGAGTTCGAATTGTTGAGATTTATTTATGGATTCCTCTTCAGATTGGGGGAAGGTGGATGCCACATCTTTGGCAAGTATAGACATGAGCGATTTTAGAAACCAATTGAGACGTTGTTCTTTGGTGGTTTCTTCTTTAATTGGACTACGTCCCCGACGCCATTCATGAATGTGGTCGGAAATATGCATAGTTGAGGTTTGTTTGAACTCGGAGAGAAGTTCTAGACCAGTGTTATGACGAACTGGTAGTTGAAAAAAGGCTAAGAATGCTTTGGCCAAGGATTCAAAAGTCACGTGGGACCCTGATTTTTCATCCACATACCATTTGGTTGATGGTCCAGTGAGTGTGCTCTGAAATAAACTTAAGCGGATGGATTCATCCATGATGCTGTTTGAAGAGAACCATAAGTGAAAGGTCATGACATGGTTGGCAGTATCTTCCATTGTTTTTCCTTAAAATTTTGGAATTTATGGATCTTCCACCATGTGGGGTCATGCAACATAGGATCATTTGTGAGTTTACTCAAATCAAGGATGTTGAAAGATGCCAAATATGGCATGGGTGGTGGTGGAGGAGGATTAGTTCCATCCATGGTGTGAGCAGGTGGTGGACCTGACCCTTGAGGGGGATTTGGTGGGGTTGTACTTCTCCCTTGAGAAGAAGTTTTCCCCTTGCCTCCTTGTGAAGGAGGTCTAGTTGATGGATGGCCTTGGGGATTGGACCCAAGTAAAGTGGAACCAAGCAAAGATGATCCCAAAATAGTGGCACTCATGAGGGTGTGAGATGGTTGAGCCAGTGAATCGACAAGACTAGGAACTCCTCCTAGAATAGGAGGGAGATTCTGCAAGCGTATGGAACGACGGGGATTCTATGGGTCCCATATGATGTCCGACTATCAAAGTGAATGTGTGTGAATGGTGATGAGAGAAATAAATGAAAAAGAGACTTGTATAATTTTGGACCTTCACAATATAACTCACAATTGCATGTAATCAAATGAGCATCATCAATTGTAAATAAGCATACATGTGGGTAGGTGGATTTTGTCTGTGTGGGAGAAAAAATAAAATAAATGCTCATGTCCTAAAAATATGTATCGTCCTTCCTCTCAAATAGTACAAGACCTTCCAAGAGCACTCAACAATGGGGTTTGAAGCCACCAGAAGAGGAACTAGTGAAGGATGAAATAATCGGTTATAATGAGGGGTAGAGGGTGCATATCCTGAAAGAGCTAGTGATATTTCCCAATAGCCACACAAAATCCGATCAAGATGCAATTGCAGCCCACAATTGCCACCTGGGTAGATGTCCTAAAATTGGCCACTAGGTACCTCAGTCAAAGTGAGACATTTCAATTTCCGACCTTAGAAATGGGTCACGGGATGGATCCCGTCCAAGAGTTGGGTGACTCAAGGGGGGATGCACAGAACAACCGAACCTCGACCTTCGACCCTTCACGAGTATCTCCCTACCTTATGGTGTTAGGAACACTTGACTTGGAGGATTTTAAAGTTCCCTATTTTTCAACTTCTAAAGTTTTGAAAATGTGAGAACCAGATAATGGGGGTTTGGATGCCTACCCCCGAGATCCTACCTAGACTAAAACATTTCTTTTGGCACCTCCTGTGGAGGAAAACTTAGTGAGTTTTTAGAAATTATTCAAGTGTGTTGGTTTGAGAGATTGGGGGTGTGAACCAATCTCGTTTGAATTAGGTGGGTGTGGATAATTTCTTCAAGAAATAGTGGGACATTTCAGAATTCATTTGGAGAAAACCCACTTCAACCTCCACAATTCAAGATGAAATTAGGTGAGTGAGGAGTGACTTTGTGTGTGAGCAAGTGATAAAATGTGCAAAATTTTAATAAGTTAGGTGTAAATTTACAACATGTGAACTTCATGTGGTCCTTACAAATATTTATTACCTATCTTACTAGATGTCATTGGTACAATCTTGCGGAATTTTAAAATCCCTAAAGAAATAGCATGTGGACATATGGGTCCTTACCAATCCTTTAAACTGCCTAATTTTGTTTACACTAAGAAAGCTTTGAAAAACTATCCTAGATTGCAAACATGTGGGCATGTATGGGCCCATTAATTTGATCTTTAAACTCTCCTAGTGATGTAAACTAAGAAAGTAATTCTCAAGAAACTATACTAAGTTTGTAACATGTGGGCATGTATGGGATTTTACAAATTTAATATGTTTTCAAAAAGAAACTAAGAGGGGCCCTAGGGGGGATTTGTCCTCTCCTAAATATTTTTTTAAGGGAGATGAAATGTCCCCTTAAACACCTTTCTAATTCTCAATATCGCTCTATGGTGCAAGAGAAGAGCATACTCAATGATTAAAGTTGATTTCTGGTCCCAATGCAAGTTTTTTTATATGTGATAGAAAAAAAACTCATCTTAACTTTTACAAATCAAACAAGCCATCCATGTCGCAACCAAAAGAAAAAGAGGATATATATGGTTCTTCTTACCCCCTAAGTGCCTATGTTTGACTAACCTTTCATGTTGGCAAGGAATATAAGTGGAGTGAATTTACAAATTGCATGAAAGCAATATTTTGAAGGCTAAGGGCCTTCAAATCATCACAAAAACTCTTACAATTTTGAAACATTGGATAGATGCATGGGTTACAGTTCAGACAGAGGCACAGTGAGCACACAATACACAGAGAACAAAAGACCTTTTGGTGCACAATGCGTAGAATGCAAAGAGAACATAAGTGCTTTGGGTGCACAATGCGCTGAGTGTGTGCCCGTGGGTTGAAATACTCATGCACGTTCTAATACACGTCAGGGGGGGAATTTTTGAATGAAATTCTCCTCCTCCAGCTCCAAGCTTGGCTCTTGGCAGGTAAGGCTAGGCCGGTTTTGGTACCTACATGGAAAATGGGTCAAAAATAAGTGCTCTAAAAGCCCAAATAGGGAGGAAATTGATACCTTATCCCCAGTATGGTCACCAATTTGTTGTGTCTTTTTTGTCACTTGGGTGAGAAAAACAAGGTCACTTACAAGTCTAGTTGGGTTTGCTAGACAAGAAAGAGGTTAGTGCATGCGTTAGATAATCCAAGCACATGAAATAAACAAGAAAATAAACTAAAAAAAACTAAGGAAACAAAACTAGAATGCATAAGAAACTTTGAACCAAAATCAATCGACCAAATCACCAAGATTATGCCACCAATGGATAACTATATTAGTTGGCAAAACATCGTAGATAAAGGAGGACTTGTGGATCACCTCTTCCTCCTTGGGAGGGCTCTTGAGTTCCCTATCGGAGAGCTCTTCTTACAATGATAAACAAGAAATAAAATGGTGAAGAAATCCAAGCCTATTCCCTCAAGAGGTGAGTGTAATGGCCTATTAGAATGTTGATAGAATGCTCCAAGGAGAAAAGAGGATTCTCAAGGGAGGATTGAGGCAGCATAACAATACTATAGAAATATTAAATTCTTAGTGCACCCATGGCCTCTATTTATAACATTCTTTCAAGAATTTATTCAAATGGTTCTTGGTGTGAACAAAGGGCCCTTTAGGGAACCCTTTGGTCCTTGACAAACCCCCCATTCGGATTCAGCTCAGATCTGAGGATCAAATCAAGTTGGGAGCCACTCCATAAGTGGTTGAGGGACCAACAAGAACCACAAATGCGTCGTTCACATGAGTGTGTGGATTTTCTCGTACACAGTCATGCATATGGCACATTGTGCACTCTAAAAGCTTCTTTGACCCATGCACTATGCACGTGCTTCCTTTAGTGATTTAGCACATGCCAATTTGTTTCTAGTTGTATAGTTTTTTGCCTCTTGGAAATGCATTTTTTGTGCTGCAGGTGAACTAATAGGTGTTTGGAATTGTTGTATTTCTGTAACCATTTTCATCCAATGTTGCAGATGAAATTTCAGTGATAACACTTAGGAAAAATAAATCCTAGGTGTGTGTGAAGTAACTCCAACACAATTTTTGGTTGGTTGTTAACCCTTCAGGAGGCCATCTTGGTTATTTTTCTAGTACATGAGACCATTTTGGTTTTTATCCCTTCGGGAGGCCATCTTGGTTATCTTCCTGGTACAGGATGCCATGTTGCTTGTTATCCCCATGGGAGGCTAGATTTCTTATTTTATTATTGAAGGGATACTATCCCTGGTACATGAGCCCATTTGTGTTGGTTGGTTATTATCCTAGTACATGAGGCCATTTTGATTTTTATCCCTATGGGAGGTCATCTTGGTTATTATCCTAATACGAGAGGCCAACATAATACTGTGGAGACAGTAGAGGACCTGAGAAGACATGGGATGTCTCCAAGTTAACAACACAGGAAAAGGAAGATGTTCATCCTTTTGACTTCAGAGGGAGTCACTTGACTCAGAGGGAGTCAAAATATTTGAGAAGAGGGAAGAGACAATACCTTCTCCCCTTCAAAAGTTCAGAGGGAGACAATTATTGATCCAATTGATCATGTAGCTCCAACTGATGATTCCCAGAGACATGGCAACAGGCCAGGAGAGGCCTACATGGGATCGACGAACTCTACTAAAGGCAGAGGGACATGCAACTCCTCATGATATATTCTGAGAGAGAAATAGACCAAAGAGATTTTCGAGCTATGTTTCAACTATGAGCCACATCATTGATACTGAACCTTCTTGTCATGGAGAAGCAGTAGGAAAACAGTTTTGGCAAGATGGCATGAAATAAGAGTATCAATCCATCATGAAGAATGATGTGTGGGATATTGTTCCGATACCAGAAGGGAAGTCTGTAGTAACTTCAAAATGGCTCTATAAGATCAAACATGCAGTTGATGGAAGTGTCAAGAAATGCAAAGTGAGATTTGTGGCTAGAGGATTCTCTCAGGTGGAGGGAATAGATTATGAGGAAACATTTGCTCCTGTAGCCCGATACACTTCCATCCATACGAGTATTTCCTTAGATGCATCCATGATTTGGATACTACATCAGATGGATGTAAAGACATCCTTTCTCAATGGTGATATTGAGGAAGAAGTTTACATCGAACAACCAGATGAATTCAAATATGAAGGACCTGGGTATGATGCACTACTTCTTGGGACTAGAAGTATGGCAGAGGACTGATGAGATTTTCCTGAGTCAAGGAAAATATACAGTGGATATATTCAGGATGATGGACTACAAATCCATGCCTACACTGATGGTGATGAACTTAAAGAAAATAAACGAGGCTTCTACTGATTCAGGAGAGATTGATCCACATATTTATCGACAGTTGATTGGAACATTGATGTATCTGGTTAACAACAGACTTGATATATGATATGCAGTTAACTTACTCAGTCAGTTCATGAGTTAGCCGAGACAAACACACTAGATAACAGTGAAGCATGTATTGAGATATCTACGAGGCATAGTTGGATATGGCCTAAGATATGCCTTCATTGTAGACATGAGATTGCAGGGATATGCTGATGCAGATTGGGAAGGGAGCGTAGTGGACCCAAAGAGCACATATAGTTGTTGTTTTACCTTGGGGTCTACCATGGTTTCTTAGTGCAGCAAGAAACAGAGCTCTGTGGCTTTGAGTGTGGAAGTTCGTGAAGCAGTGTGGCTTCGCAAACTCCTTGCATATGTATTTGATCATGAGATGGATTCTACTATTATTCAATGTGAAGCTCTCAGAGAATACTGTGTTTCATGATAAATAGAAACACATTGAGATCAAATACCATTATATCAGAGACATGGTGCAGAGGAAAGCAATACACGTGTAGTACCTTCCTACACATGAGAAAATTGCATATATATTCACCAAACCACTTGCCAGGATGAAGTTCAAGTACTTCTGTGAGAAACTTGGCCTGGTGGAGAATGCCTCCATAGCTGAGAGGGAGTGTTGATGATTGCATCGTTGTGTGACATTCTCTAGGATACGTTCTCCTTTGTGACTAAGTTGAGTTGATCTATGAGAGAGCCCAATGGTTGGGTATGCCCATGTGATGGGGTGCATCATTCTTCTATGTACTGAGTTGAGTTGTCCCCTAGTGGTTGGGAATGCCCATATGATGGGTGTATCATTTTCCTCTATGTGAGAGTTGAGTTGATGTGGTACTCCATATGATTCTCCTGTGGAGTCAGTTGAGATAAAGATCTGTTGATTATGACGTCCTTGTGGGTGAGCATAGGTGGATGTGTCCCTATTGGCTGAGCACTAGTGGACATGTGAGATCCCTTGCTATATTGTCAGAGAGTGAGACTTTGGTAAAACATTAATTGTGTTTTAAAAGGTAAAAGTCGGCCCCACATTGTAAAGATAATTAATATTGTGTAATTATTAATTATATTTATTATATTATTGAGTTATTGAGGTCGACCTTATTGTGCCAATAGACACACCTTTTGCTATGTCTAGTCTTGTATGAATAAAGGTGATTTCCCCATTGAGGAAAAATACACTCACTTGTCATGTCGTGATTTCAGGAGTTGTGTTATGAAATTATGAGGACTGCAATTTTCACTTCTATTGGAGCTAGGTTTCTCAGTCATAGCAACACCCTATCATGTGCTAGGTTTGGTGGTGTAATGGTGGATCTTCTCTTGGTAGTATAACAAATGATTGTTGGGTTTTCTTCCCTTGAGTAGAAGGGTTTCCCAGGATATTTCTTGTGTTCTTGTGCATGGTTATTATTCTTCTGATCTTGGTTTACTGCATCTTGTATTGTTGCTGCAAATAGTTATCGTTCAGTAAATGCTAAATCAGAAATGAAATAAATAGATGCATGAGCTTAGCATAGTAAAAATTCAACACCTAGAACCCCTTCTACATTTTAATACATCCTTAGTGTTGGAAGAAGGCCTAGCATTATCATGCCAAAATGTCTGGATTAATTTCTTCATTGCTTCAACTAACTTCATGTCTCTACATGGAAACCTACCACTATATGCCCATAATTTATCCTTTCTCTATGCATCTAGATTGCCTTTTCTAATAGAATATATTTTTAGGGTTTTGGGATGTATTTTAACAATTTTTGATGTGCACTTAAGCAACAACATTTTCATGTACTTCTCCTTACAATTGATTCAACGTGGGTTGCATTATGGTCTTCTGAACAACATTTTTTTTCCAATGGATGTGAATGCATCAACAAGATATTTTATCATGTGATTACTTGATTATGTATTTTCCACTATTTTTATGCCTTATTTTCTTCTTACTATTGTCAAACTCCTAGAAGTTAAAGCAGAGATAAACACAATTTTCATTTGCTAGCATCATATTTAGGTTCAAAAAATTCTTTAATAATTTGTGAAGAATGGCAAAATGCATTTAGTTATCTTACCTTCCCTCAAAGGCAATGCACTTTCCTCTAGTTATATACATTTAGGAGTAGTCTTTAGACCGTTAGTAAGTTTTGGTGGGAATTGTACAATAGGAGTCACATTGACATATATTAGAGGCAAAAAAATTTGATCGGGAAATTGAACCACCTCACATGATTGTTCAAAAACCATGTGAGGAAACTAGACTAGATCACCTCCACTCATTAACCCTTCAATTGTATGTTGGAAATCCTTGTCTACAAATTTAGGAATGGAGATATTAAACTCTTAACCAAATAATTTGTTGAACAATGCCTCAATATCCACATATTTCCTAGTATCAATGTCCAATAACAATAGATTATATTTATGTATCTCTCTTTCATATAAATGTGATTCTACCCAAAATGTTTTCGGAGTAGGATTAAATGTAGAACATGGTGTGCCATCCATTGAACTCGGAATTGAAATGCAGTTTGATGGAGCATGATCATATGATGTCAAACCTATTGAAGAAGAGGGAATTGTCTCATCCAATGAATGCATATGATTCCATGTCCATTCCCTTTCCTTCTCATTTTTTCTTTTATTTCTTCAATTTTATGTGCTTTCCCCTCTTTTTTCTGATTTCTATTGTGTATATTTCCCATCAATGATCTATAAATGAGGGAATTATAGTACACTTGTTTCACCAATGTGGATACCTTGTAGAATTAAATTTATGTTCTTTGTTCTCAAATTTATTCAAATATCTATTTTCTTTGAATCACTACAAGGCCTCTATTCTTAGTTTAGTTCTAAGTGCAATAATTACTCTTCAGGATTAGAGGCATGGAATTCTCTTTGGTGTAACCTACACACATCAACCAACTAATGACACAATATTAATTAGGACAATACAAACCAAGGATCTGTGAATACTCTATCACTGAGAACTTTTTCTTTGGTGCAACTCCTTTGCACGTTGATATCCAACTGAACTAAATCTATCAAGATGATCATTAAGAATGAGACTATGCTTTTTTTATTGATGTATGGGAATGAATGCTCTTCTCAGGATTGGGTACAAGGCTTGGTTATGATTTAGTACCATAGGCCAATAATAACCATTAATGGGTTCAAGTGACTCTTCTTCTATTTCTAGCAAATCAACCTCTAATGTGTTAAGATAATAATGCATAGTCTCTAGACTTGTTTCCACAAAAAAATAATTATAGTACCAAATTGCTATGCAATTTTTGGGTAACCAATGAACTCAACTCAATAGTCCTTTATATGAAATCACTAGGTATATGTAATTAGATTTCAATTCAAGATTTAGTATAGGCAGTGCTTATCTCTATATTTATGTATTCTTCCCAATGACTATAATGACATGAATGAAGCCAAAATGCATTGAAGAAAGAAGTGATGAGTTAGTGGAGGTGAAAACCTCTCTTATTGGTTAACAAAACAACCCAACTAAAATGTACAGATCAGAGTATGGACACACATATGGATCTATGCCAATTTAGACCAACATTTATTTAATTACCCTTGTTTTTTCTTTACTTTACCAAGGGTGGAAATGTATCAATTTCCATTGTTGTCGATCCAAAAATCAATACTGTATCATGCTCCATTTCCTAATGCTTCCTTGATGACAATTGACTTCAAAATTCCTTGAACTATGGGGACATTCCAATGCAAGACATCTTGCAATAAACATGTGGATAGGCCAACGATTAGAGAAGGAATAGACCAACCACTAAATGCCAAATGATTTGACTATAAGGGAGTCATTAATATTTCAATTGATTAATTAAATAATCACAAATCTCATCCCAATGTACAACCAAAAGGATAAATTTTTTCCAACATTGGCATATCCACTGTTGTAACCTACGTCTGCACCCCTGCCCTTTTCCCTCCTTTTCCCTGTCCATCCATCAATTATGAGCTTTGTGGTTGCTTGCTTAGCTCATTTTCCATTGTTTAAATATCTATCTTCATGGCCCCTGCTTGTCTTTGTTTATTTTGCACCATCCTTTTTGCTTTCTTGAAAAAGGATCACATGTTCTGGTTTGGGTTTCTAATGCATGTCATCATTTTGTCACTATGGAGATATGCAGGTCCACCAAGTATTTGTCTGCGCAGGAGACATCCGGGTCTGATAAATCCATTGAAATCTCAGTAAGATTCCACAAGGAATGCAATGAATCAAAGCAGTCCAGGTTGGACTCAAAATACACGCAAACAACAATTTACTTGTTCGATGTTGAATATCCGGCCTTCAAGCCAGATCGACGATTCCCGTGCGATCGATATTAAAAAGTGTGAAAGACATGACGTTTTTTCGTGGGGTGCCTAACTCCCGTGCACATCCCCATCGACGACATCCCCATCTCCTAGATCAATGATCCTCGTGGCATTTCGGACCCCCCCCCCCNTAGTGGGGAGGGGGTCCGAAATGGTGGTTTCCCCAAGCTCTGGCCCACCTAACGTGGTGCCTCCTAGTGAGTTCAGACTCCCCCCTCTCTAATCTAGTTTCTGCCTACCCTACCCTCCAGAATCCTGCCAAACTACCACTCATACCGCCACTCTCCTGACATGCCATCTGTCCTCCACTCACTCTACCGCTCACACCCCCACTTACACCTGTCTCCCACTCACAATCCCATCACCTCCCGCGTATCCTTTACCCCCTCTCACTGCATGCCACTTTTCCTCCAATCACTTCCACTCACACTCTTGCTACTACTCACCTCTCGCCACCTGTTAACTCTCACATCCATGTAATCCACATCCATTCATCTCGTTCTCCTATTGGACGCTTGCCTCCACATCCCCCCCTCATGATCGTTGGGTTGACAACCATTCCAACGAAGCTATTCATAGGCACAGATGGAAGATGACGATTCAAAACGAAGTGCACTTAGTGGTCGGGAGCTCTGTTACAGACAAAGAGTTATGTCTCATACTCAGTTACATATTGCTGTAGAAATTCAGTGAAGAAGCAGATCAAGTGAAGATCTACCCATACATCCAGTTACCCCCCAGAAGCATCAAATAGCTCAAAAGCATGCCAAAGCTTGACACCAAACTCTATTCTGTCACTCTGAGTCTTTTTCATCCAATCACAGTTCATCCAACGCATGCATCAATTCAGTCTCAGAGACAATAGCATTTTTTAGTTGATCAACTCCAGTATTTAGTTAGATTAAATAAATGAGTGGTCTTCTATGTGTGATAAGAACCACTTTTGTTGATTAAGTCCAATGTGAATTATACATGATGTACTCCATGCAAATGTTTTAGTTAAGTTAATGATTTATTCTACAATTAGTTATCCAGAGCCAGGTCTCGGTCCTAGATGGACGAGAACCCCTGCAACTATGATAAATATGAAGTCTTTGTATGTTTTAGGGGTTGTGAGTTTTTGGAAGAAAGATAGAAGAAGTTAAGAGGTTGGGCCTGTTCAGATAACTGTAAATTTCTCTACTTAGTAAATAAAAGTTGATGACAGTTGTGTTCTTTACTCAAATCTTTATGTGTTTATTCTTATCTTGAATGAAGATTTTGTGATGTGTGCAATGTACATTTCCCTTTTCTTTAGCCATTGTTTTATTTCATCTTTTGTTGATTATGCAACCTGTTTTACAACTATTGTTCATAGAAGATCCACTATTTTGCACTTGTTGAATGATTTGCATCTAGATATTTGTCTAGGTCTTGAGATATTATCTTAAGTCTTAGTTTTCAAACAATAAGTGGTTCATTACATTTCTTTTTGTTGTTGTTTGTGTGTGTCTTTTCATACCCTCAATTGTCATTTAATACCCATACCATTAGAAAAGGATAACCTACTTTTATGCTATGTGGCATGTCCTACCAGAGTACCATATTTGAAAACCTATCTTTAACCTTACCAACAAAACCTACTTATAAAAGAAAAATAATTACAAACTTGAGGTGTCCTAGATTTTCCCTTTAGCAGTTAGGTGCAGACCTTAGGACCAACATCTTCCGGCACCATTACTGAGGAACGAAGTAATGAAATATCTTTCCCTGGGAGAATGACATTGATTAGCTATGACCTTTGATGGTGAACAAAGATCAGACATAGATAAATTTTCATCTTTCACCCGGTGACTCCACTGAGGATAATTTACAAAAGAAATACTGGCTCCCAGAAAGGGACTCAACAGATCCAAATCCATTCAAAACAAATCCACCAAGGTTCATCTTAACCCTGAGAAGGACACAATGGTCTCTGAGCTAGAAATGATACTAAGGAAATCAACAATAGCTCAGAGATATACCTCTCCCCTCAAGGGTAAAGTTGTGCACAAAGAGTTTACTTCTCTTTATCATCACAAGCAGTTTGATTTTTCTATCCCTGAGAATCATAATTTTAAGGAAACTCAGACATCTCCAACTCCTGACTCTACTTCATCATCCAGTCCAGCATCCACTCCTGTAGCTCCCATAAATCTTCAGATTCTTGTTTCCCAAGCCATGGATGCTACTAACAGGAGGGATGCCATAATTGTTGCCAGATATGCACCCCTAGTTCTTCCTGTAGGCTTACATGCCCTCCCAGCCACAAATTACATGAAATATTTACCAATATATAATGGAGAAGGTGAGGTCACTACTAAGGAACATCTAGTAGCCTTTTATAGTTTTGCAGACAATTTTAACATTGAATATGAAGATGTGTGGATGAGGTTGTTTGTGAAGAGTCTGGATGGGGAAGTAAGGAAATGGTTCAGAGGTCTTCCTCAAGATTCCATTGTAGATATTGAGGTGTTGGATGAAAGTTTCATAAAGAAATGGGGAGATAGGAGAGATTATCTCTACTACATCACTAAGTTTGGGCCTCTAAAGAGAAATAATTGTGAATCTATTTCAGACTTCACCAAGAGATTCAATAAGATGTATGGTAGAATCCCAGATGACATCAAACCAACTGAAGCCTCTACCAAGATCACTTATGCCAATGAATTTGATGCAGAGTTTTCCCTCCTGCTGAGAGAGAGAAGATCCACCACATTGTTGTCCATGTAGGAAGCAACCATTGAGGTTGAATCTAATATCTTAGCATCAGACAGATTAAAGAATAGATCTGATAAAGACAAGAAGAAACAAAGAGGGGATTCCCTTGCCTCCTCTAACCCATCCACATATGATCCCAAACTCGATGAAATTACCAAAACTTTAAAGGATCTGACATCTGAAATAGCTAAGCTGAAATGGGAATCTAGACAAGCAAACAAAACTTTTCTAGGGGCTGGAAATAGAAATCAAAACCAATTTAGAAGGCCTAATGATGCCCCTCAAATAATGTAGAGAGAAAGGAGGAATGTTGATGATCAAAGGGTAGCACCTCCTTTCCAAAACAATTAGATTGAGGAGATGGATGTAGAAAGTGATGTTGTGGACGCTACTACTGTACTTTTCAATGAAACAAATTATTATACCAGTCACTTAACACATCAGGAGTATGAGGTAGCAAAACTATCCAATCAGTTTGATAATCAGATAAGGGAAGAGGGAGTTGTTCAAGGCCAACCCTAGAAGAGATATGATTTGAGGACAAGAGTAGGGGCTCCCAAATTCACTACCTCTTATCAAAACAAACAGGATGATGTCCCTCCCAAGCCAAATCCAAGTAAAGGTATGTCATCTAAAGATCAACAAATTCCCCCATCTAAACCTGCAGTCCTGGAAATAAAGGAAGCTGATAGGCCACCAGCCGCTTTTAGCCTAGAACATGAGTTGAGAAAGATCAAGATCCCTGCGCCTTTGACATAATTGATGAAGAATGAACCTTTCAAAAAATCTATCATGAAAGTTCTGCATCCAACTGCTCCTAGTGTATCTTCTGATGTAATTAGTCTGCAGGATGAAAACCCAACCATTACTGTGGGTCCACACATTGAGGATGGATCTGATGCTTCTCCACCATTCTATATATCTTTGAATGTCCATGATAAAATCTTGCATAACTGTCTTATGGACTCAGGAGCCTCACATAATGTTATGCCCAAAGTTGCTATGGAAGAACTAGGTCTGGAGATCGCCAAACCTTACCAATACCTATACTCCTTTGATTCTAAGAAAGTAAAATGTCTAGGACTGA
Source organism: Picea engelmannii (assembly GCA_009831015.1). Classification (NCBI taxonomy): domain Eukaryota; kingdom Viridiplantae; phylum Streptophyta; class Pinopsida; order Pinales; family Pinaceae; genus Picea; species Picea engelmannii. Next base: position 288,324 of record ML795462.1, read on the forward strand.
TAAAGGATATGGTGGCTTCTCTGGCACAATTACCAATGAAGAGTGTAGTGATGGACATTGTGGTGGCTAACATTCCACCAAAGTTTGGTATGCTCTTATATAGAACTTGGTCTAAAAAGGTTGGAGGATCATTACAAATGGACCTCACTTATGCCACCATCCCTGTGTTTGGAGGAGAACATAGGATGCTATAAAGAGAGGTAAGATTGGCCTACACTGTCAGTGACCATCAGAACCTAAGAAATCACCCAATTTATGCTGTTGAGGATGAGATTAGTTCATCTGTTTTTCATTTAAATGATGATGAACCTGAAATATCAGTTGTCCCATGTAAATATCATCCACTAATAGGTCATCAAAACAAAGTATGGAAGATGTATTTCAATGGCTCTTCATCAAAGGAAGGACCGGGTGCATGTATACTCCTCATTTCCCCTTCAAAAGAGGTAATAACACTCTCTTATAAGTTGGAGTTTGAAAATACTAACAATATAGCTGAGTATGAAGCTCTAGTGCTAGAATTGAGGGCTTCCAAAGACACGGCTATTGATTTTCTAGCAATTTTTGGTGATTCTGAGTTGATCATCAATCATGTGAAGAAAATCTATCAAGCTAAACAACAGAGGCTCAAGCAATACATAAATGAGGTATGGGATATGATTGATAATTTATTTTTAGCATTTAACATTTCCTTCATTCACAGAGAGCATAATCAGAAGGAATATTTTTTGGCCTTGGCTGCCAGCACTTGCAGGCATCCCATTGGCTCAGATATCAAATATCAGGTGGAAATCAGACATAGGATAGCCATACCAGAAAATATAAAGCACTGGAAAGGTTTTAGTGATGATCTGGAGCTGCTGATATTTCTACAAACCATTGATGAACTCTCCAATATCTCAATTGACTAAGAAATCCAGGAAGGTGAAAATGATGAATTAGAATATCAACAAACATCTCATTTGTTGAAGACAGTAGTGGGTCATGATATTGTGCAGTTGAAAACCAATCACATTCCAAGAGGAATAGTACCATTGGAAAGGTCGTTTGACAGTAATGATGTTTAGAGAGGAGCTTCCATGAAGAATTTGGAAGAAGAGATAAAATATTACAATATTGGGACCACTGAGAATCCCAATATCATCAAACTATCCAAAGCACTAACTACATAACAAAAGGACAGGTATGTTAGTCTCATAAAAAAAATTGCTGATATTTTTGCATGGTCCTATGAAGATTTGAAGACATTTGACAATGACATCATCCAGCACAAGAGCCCTCTAAAAGATGGCTCCAAGCCATTCAGACAGAAGATTCATAAATGTAATCCCATGCTAATGTCCATAATTGAGAAAAAGATAAAAAGGATGTTGGATGCAAATATTATTGTACCATTGAGGTACTCAAATTGGGTGGGCAACTTAGTACCTGTAAGGAAGAATAATGGGGAGATACGCTTGTGTGTTGATTTCAGAAATCTCAACAATTGTTCTCTAAAAGACAATCACCCCCTCCCCAAGATGGATCATATTCTACAGAGGGTGGTAGGTGCACACAAAATTTCCTTGTTAGATGGATACTCTGGTTATAACTAGATAGCAATGTGTGAGGAAGATAAAGAAAAAACAACATTCACCACCCCATGGGGAACATTCGTGTACGACGAGATGCCTTTTGGGTTGATGAACGCAGGAGCCACTTTTCAGAGGGCCATGGACATAGCTTTTGTGGGGCAAAAGGACAAATTTATGGTTGTATACTTGGATTACATCACCATTTTCTACAAGTCTGATGATGAACATTTGCAGCATTTGGAGCAAGTTTTCAAGAAATGAAGGAGATATGGAATATCTATGAATCCTAGGAAGTCTCACTTTGCCATGCCAAAAGGAAAGCTCATGGGCCACATCATATCAGCAGGAGGTATAAAAATTGATCCAAAGAGGGTTTGTGCCATTCAAGAGATTGATATCCCAAGAAATAAAAATGTTTTCCAGTCTTTTATTGGTAAGATAAAATTCCTTAGATATTTTGTGCCAAATTTTGGTGAAATTATGAAGCCCATTACTAACATGTTGAAGAAAGATGTTGTGAAAAATCGTCACTAGAGGCAAAATCAACATTCCAAAGGATCAAACAGGCTTTAGTTGAAGCCCGTGTATTAGCCATCCCTGACTATACCAAAGATTTATTCATCATCTCTTTTTATTCAGAGGAGACCATTGTTGTTGTACTACTGTAGAAAAATGAAGAAGGGCATGAACAAGCCATAGCATTTTTCAGTAGAGCCCTCCAAGATGCTGAGCTGAAGTATGATATATTAGAGAAACAAGCTTATGAACTAGTCAAATCACTCAAAACCTTCAGGTTATATGTGTTACAGTCTAGCATAGCAACCTTTGTTCCTAGCAGCAGTGTTAAAGAGATTCTGGTCCAGCTAGACAGTGAGGGAAAAAGAGGGAAGTGGATTGTCAAACTATTGGAGTATGACTTGCACATAAAACCCACCAAGATGATAAAGGGACAAGGACTTGCCAAGTTGTTATCATAATCAAACTGTAAGTTGTTGGAGTTACATCAAATCTTCACTCAATCAGATGCACCCATCATACAACCTAGACAAGATAGTTTACATGTATTTGAAAATTAATCCTCTTCGCCTTGATATAAAAATATCATCTATTTTATGCAGCATTTTGAATGTCCACCAGATGTGAACAAGACAAAGGTCGGGTCTCTTAAATTGAAGGCTGTCAAATTCTGCATTTTAAATCAGAGCTTGTACTGGAAGGATCTTGTTGACATGATGTTAAAATTTCTTGATGAAAATGAAGCCAAAAAAGTCACAGCAGAAATGCATAGAGGAGTATGTGGAGGACACCACCACTGGAAGACCACAACTCTCAAGATCCTAAGGGAAGGGTACTACTAGCCCACCCTTTTCTTTGATGTATTTTCTATTGTCAAGGCTTGCAATGAATGCCAATTATTGCAGGGAAACATAAGTTACTGTCACTACCCCTAAAACCTATCATTTCCAGTGGTTCATTTCAACAGTGGGGGTTAGACTTCATAGGAGAAATAAATCCACCCTCTAGTGGAAAGCACAGGTGGATTCTCACTTCCATCGATTACTTCACCAAGTGGATTGAGGTTGTGCCCATCAGGAATGCCACTGACAAGGTGATCATGAATTTCCTGGAAACTAATATTTTTGCCAGATTTGGCTGCCCCAATAAGATTATAACAGACAATGCCCAAGAATTCAATTCCAAAGCCATGATTGACTTCTGTGTCAGTCATAACATTTCCTTGACACATTTCACACCCTATTACCCTCAGGGGAATGGTCTAGTAAAGTCATCAAAAAAAACTCTCATCAGGATTATCAAGAAGTTGTTGACTAAAAATAAGAAATTATGGGACTCTAAACTCAAGTATGCTTTGTGGGATGACATAATCAACACCAAGAAGTCTTTGGGAACCTCACCATTTCATCTTGTTTATCGCATAGACGTTGTTTTTCCCACTCATCTTGGTATATTAATCCTAAAATTCTTGCAGAAAGAGATTGAGGAGCCAAATGACATTCAAAGGAAAATATTCCAGATTATAGAGGTTGAACAAAAGAGAGAAGCATTGGATCAGAGGACAAAAGCATACTAGAACAAGATCAAATCAACCGTTGACAAGAAAACCAAGAAGGAGATCTTTCAAAAAGGTGACCTAGTCTTGAGGTGGGATGCCATAAAGGATGACAAGTCCAAGCACAATAAGTTTGACAACCTCTGGTTTGGCCCTTTTAAGGTGGTTGAAGTTCTGGAAAATAACACATTTATCTTGCACAATCTAGACGATTCAGAGATCTTTGGAGGCCCAGTAAATTGGCGCTTCCTGAAACACTATTTTGTTTAAGGATGAGGGAATGTCCCTCTTGTACCATAAATGATTTTCTTTTATTTTTTTCATTTGATTAGTTAGTGGTGTGTGAATAAAGGCTCCATATCCCAACAAAGGCACTGGGGTGTAGTTGCAGTTTTTAATTCAATAAAATGCATGGTTGAGGGACAGTAGCAGATACATAGGGCTGGTAGAAAGAAAAAGAGGTAAGTGATGGAAGGTGAGAGAAGTTATTTAATCCCAAGGCATTGATCTACATTTCTTAGCACCTCATAGGGATGAGCTATACCCAGGTGGAGCCAATGGTGTAACCTAGGTCTGCACCCCTTCAATTTTCCCTCCTTTACCCTATCCATCCATCAATTCTGAGTTTTGTGGTTGCTTGCTTAGCTCATTTTCCATTATTTAAATATCTGGTTTCATGGCCCCTACTTGTATTTGCTTATTTTTCACTATATTTTTTGCTTTCTTGAAAGAGGATCACATGTTCTGGTTTAGGTTTCAAATGTGTGTCATCATTTTGTCACTAATGGAGATATGCAGGTCCACCAAGCTTTTGTCTGCACAGGAGACATCCAAGTTTTATAAATCCATTGAAAGATCAATAAGCTTCCACAGGGAATGCAACGAATCAGAGCGATCCATGTCAGACTCAAAATACACACAAACAACAGTTTACTTGATCGACGATGAAGATATGACCTTCAAGCCAGATCGACGGTTCCTGTGTGATCAGGATCACAAATAGTGAAATACATGATGTTTTTTCGCTGGGTGCCTAACTCCTATGCACATCCCCATTGGCAGCATCCCCATCTCCCAGATCAACGGTCCTCATGGTGTTTCAGACCCCCCTGACCTTTCTACCTTTAATGATGGGGGGGGTCCGGAATAGTGGTTTCTCTAATCTTGGGCCCACCTAACGTGGTGCCTCCTCGTGAGTTTAGACTCCCCCTCTTTAATCCACTTACTGCCTACCCCCCCTGCATAATCCTGCCAAACTACCACTCATGCTGCCACTCTACCGACACTCCATATGTCCTCCACTCACTCTACCGCTCACACCCCCGCTTACAACTATCTCCCACTCGCACTCCTGTCACCTCTCGCGTATCTTTTCCCCCCTCTCGCCGCACACCACTTGTCCTCCACTCACTTCCACTCACACTCCGACTATCGCTCACTTCTCGCCACCTGCTACCTCTCGCATCCATGTAATACACATCCATTCATCTCGTTCTCCTATTGGACGCTTGCCTCCACATCCCCCCCCATGACCATTGGGCTGACAACCATTCCAACGAATCTATTCACAGGCACAGATGGCAGCTGATGAGTCGAAATGAAGTGCACTTAGCGGCCATGAGCTCTGATACAAACATAGAGTTATGTCTCGATCTCAGTTACAGATCACTCTAGAAATTCAGTGAAGAAGAAGATCAAGTGAAGATCTGCCCATACATCCAATTACCCTCCAGAAGCATCAAACAACTCACAGGCATGTCAGAGCTCGACGTCGAACTCTATTCTATCACTCCGAGTCTTTTCTGCCAATTACAGTTCATCCACCGCATGCATCAGTTCAGTCTTAGAGACAATAACAGTTTTTAGTTGATCAATTCCAGGATTCTGTTAGATTAAATAAATGAGTGGTATTTTGTGTGTGATAAGAACCACTCTTATTGATTAAGTCCAGTGTGAAGTATACATGTTGTACTCCATGCACATGTTTTAGTTAAGTTAATGATTTGTTCTACAATTAGTTATCCAGAGCTAGGTCTCAGTCCCATATGGACGAGAACCCCTGCAACTCTGATAAATATGCAGTCTTTGTATGTTTTAGGGGTTGGGAGTTTTTGGAATAAATATAGAAGCAGTCAAGAGGCTGGGCCTGTTCAGATAATTGTAAAGTTCTCTACCTAGTGAATATATGTTGATGACAATTTTGTTCTTTACTCAAATATTTATGTGTTTATTCTTATCTTGAATGCAGATTTTGTGATGTGTGCAATGTACATTTCCCATTTCTTCAACCATTGTTTTAGTTAATCTTTTGCTAATTATGCAACCTGTTTTAAAACTATTGTTAAGAGAACATCCACTATTTTGCAACCTGTTGAATGAATTGCATCTAGATATTTGTTTAGGTCTTGAGATATTATCTTAAGTCTTAGTTTTCACACAACAAGTGGTTCATTGCATTGCTTGTTGTTGTTGTCTATGTGTTTCTTCTCATACCCTCAATTTTCATTTAATACCCATACCATTAGCAAAGGAGAACCTACTTTATACTGTGTGGTATGTCCTACCATAGTACCATATTTGAAAACCTAGCCTTAAGCTTACCAACAAAACCTACTTATAAAAAAACAATCATTACAAACTTGAGGTGGCCTAGCTTTGCCCTTTAACAGTCAAGTGTAGACCTTAGGACCAACACCCACAATGTTATTGACCACCTCGACACTATAGTTGCTTACATGCACAAAAGGTTTTCAATCTTTCATGAGGAGATGTTGCAAAAAAAGATGCATGCGATTGAGTATTGGTATAGGTACATATTCTATAATACTTAAAAGTACCTCTAACCAACCTATAAATTTATATCCTTTGTACTGATCATTTCATAATCCTTTTGTAGGTATGAATGGAAACATTGAGGATTTGCACATATACATGGTTTTTTGTGGCTTGCTGGTGCTCCAAACATGGAAACATTAAATTTTGAAGACCCAAATCAAATCAATGATGCAAAGAGTTTCTTTGATAACTATGTTATGGCGTGGAACCTAGAGAAAATTATGAAACACATATGGCTATGCATCAATCCATTGAAGACGACCCTTGCTTGCTAGATACCCAAGAGATATTTACATCCAACCCACTTGAGGACTATGAACAACTCTTGAATCAACTTCAAAGAAATACAAAGTTCACTAAGAAAACATGTCTCCGTAGAAAAGGGCCTACCTTTGAATGCAAGTATAAATTCCCTTGGAAGGTACAAATAGAGTCATTGCTCTACATTGATGAAATGGACCAAAAGAAATATCACCCAACACACAATGATGAGCGCCTAAACATCCATAATCCTACAATACTCCAAACATGACGAGAAAATGTAGATTTCCAACCAGTCCTCTCTTGTTATGCAATTTTGAAATACAAAGCAGAGGGGAGATCAAAGATCTATCACCATATGTTGACCATAATTGCATCAACATCACATCCAGATGACCCTGCCTCAAATTCCTATTGTCATTTGCACTCAGAAGAAATCGTTGACCGGGACATAAGTGCCCAAGAAACTTTCCATATGATACAAAAGTTACCCCTTGTCGCTAGAATTCTAGATTCTTTTATATTGTAATCATACTTCTATACATGGAATGTTTGACTTGGTTCATTTTTCTATATTTAGTTGTAATTAGCGATGCTAATAACAATTGTATCAAATAATTGCTAACAAATACCTATCAATCATACTTTTATCTAATACTTTGCAGATATACACTACTCATTTTCACTTTCATGCATGCAAACTATACCATTATAAAACTACTCATGAAATACTATACTCACAGACAATATATTCTATGATGTTTTATTTAGTGTTACCTTTCCCCTCTAAAGGATATGCTACTTTTATCATTATTGAAAAGTTTCTTAAACCACTTGAAAAATATTAAAAATATTGAAAAGTTTATATTAAAAACTTTTAAGTGGCACATGAAAAATATATAAGAAAAATATACTCCTATAAATATAAGGAAACTATACTCTTGATAGGAGTACACTCCATATAAGAGATTGATAGATAAAACAAGGGAAATAGTAGTCCCTGCCTCCATGGTAAGGTAACGGTTTAGAAGGAGATGGTGCACATGAAAATGAAATTTTGGTTCTAGGTTTTTTTTTTTTCTTTCCATCTAACTTGTAAGTGTTTTTGCATTTAATTTGTAATTTTGATTCTAGTTTGTTTTGTTTTTTTCTCTCCTTATATAACTTGTAGCTGTTTTTGCTTAAATAAAATGATGAATTTTATTTAGTTATGCTTGTGGACACTCTAGGGTGACAACGATGTTGTTTGTCTTTTATATTTCAATCGACAAATAACATCGTTGTCACTTAAAACCGTGGCTAATGAACGTCGAAAGTCGGTATCTAAGCCAGCACAGTCAGCGTGCTAAATCCAAAGTTTAATCATTTAAATGTGGCAATCATATAGTGTTACAGTAATTTCTTAATATGATTAGGTAAATGTTAAAAGGTAAACAAGTTAACAGATGCATTCAAAAATACAAGGAAGTTATGAAGAGGAAATCACATTCATTGATTTGGGAGAACGACTAAAAATATGCCAACATCTTCAATTGTTAGCCATCAAATTAAAATTTTAGATTAAAAAACGATTAATTATGCTCATTATCAATAGGTATACACCTTTAGGCATAGTTAAAAATAAATAAATAAAATTAAATCTATTCAATAAATGAAAAAAAAATACTAGATTCCAAAGGTTCGAATTGATTGCACGATCCCCAAAGCCACTAAAACCTCATAAACAATGAAACAGGCTCCTTGGAATCTCTAGATGTTAGAATTAATTACACAATCCCCAAAGCCACTAAAACCTCGAAAACAATAAAACAAACACCTTGACAAGGTGCATGCCTATATCGTAGTGTCCCCTTGCGTCTTAGCTACGTGGTTGTCATCCCTTACACTGCGATTTGCAGGCTTGGAGGGTGGATTGCCCTTGTGCGATAACGTGGTTGTGGTTGTCAGCCCTTACACTGTGACATGCAGGCTTGGAGGGTGGACTACCCTTGTGCGATGGTTGTTGACTAGTTCCTAGCTGCTGCCTTGCAAGGAAAAAACTGAAATGGTTCATGTAAATTTATTCTTACACATCTCAGGTTTAAAATTTTGTTTCTATGAAAAGAAGTAAAATACCACGCCAAATATATGCAATAGTTTATCTCACCACATGAATGGTTTTCTGAGCAATGTTTTCTGCATAACAATACATTTTTGCAATCTACAACAGCATGTGGTAGTCCATGTACATTGATAGGTCCGTGCACACTCCTTGATTGGGTTTATTCTTGTATGGTGTACGTGAAGAAATACATATGGTACATGTTCCATTGTGCTATTACTAAGTCGCTGGTGAATATCGAAAGGCTTTTCAAATGTGGTAATTCCAAAGATTAATTAGTTAAATGTGGTAATCATATGGTGGTATAATAATTTCTTAATATGATTAGGTAAATGTTAAAAAGTAAACAAGTTAACTCATGCATTAAAAAATACAAGGAAGTTATGAAGAGTAAATCACATTCATTGATTTGGGAGGAAGACTAAGAATATGCCAGCATCTTCAATTGTTAGCCATCAAATTAAAATTTTAGATTAAAAGGTGATTAATTGTGCCCATCTCCAATAAGTATAAGCCTTTCAGCATAATCACAACTCAGTTCTACCTTTTTCATGAACAATTCTATGCATGTGCATCGCTTTTCCTTTTAGGAGGTCAATCATGGGCACATGCATCTACAATTTTTGCTATCATGAATCTACAGTTTTTTCTATTCCATCCTCGTCTTTGCGTGTGTATGTGTACATGGGCTTCACATTTTTTTTAAATACTCCAACGACCAATTATCTCATCAAATAGCATTCCCAATTTTAAAATAAATCTGCAACTTTGTTGATTGACTTGGTGTTGTTGCATGATGATCAACTCGCATCATCCCTTCCCAAAAAAACACTTCATTGTAATGTATGATTGTTGAAAAGCACTTCTTAATTAATCATAATGATTGCTTATAAGTTCTGAGTATATAAGTTTTCATAATTTAATCTGAAAAAACCTTCTGAAAATTGTACGAGATTTTTTTTTTTTAGCTCAAGCATGTGCATTGTCTCAAATGCGATATGAGAAAAAATTCTCTGAGAGGATTTGATCCCAGAAAACTGAACGGATCTGGTATATAATCATATCAATTGCGTAATCAATCATGTTGAAGTGTTTTCCTGATCATCTTAACTTTATCTATGTGCAGTTTATCCGGTTATGCTATCGTTGGTTCTACTACTAGATCATCGACTGGATCAAGAGGATTGACTGATGCATTAATGGATAAATCGCGAGGTTCAAGCTAAGAGCAACTGGGTAAAGATCACATGTGACCTCAATGCTGCTCGCGTGACCTGTCTCGGTAATAAGTTAAAAGTGGATTCAGCAATTGGAGGGTCTTTAACCTGAGAAAGAGGCATTGGGACATGAAGGGATGTTGGCAAATAATAAGGGATTCTTACCGAAAGTTGTTTCCACAAGAATACTAGGGGATTCTTAACGAGAGCCATATATAGAAAAATATCCAGAGTTTCATGTTTGTGGTCGGGAGAGGGATCCATGGAGCAATTTAAAGAAAGCAAGCATTAGCTCCCGGTGCAGCTTCATGAATGTATCTGTTAAAAACCTAAGTGAGTGCTTCTTTGGACGTGTTTGATGCATGATTGTAACCTCTACAGACATAAGCAACAGGAAGTCAGGGTACTTGTCAGAGTTGTGGATTTGGCGTAGAGGATGACAAAACTTAAAGCTTTTCAGGAATTATTAACAGAGAAAGAGGTAAAGGCGATTCTTTCCGGGTGAGGTAAAGGCGATTCAAACAGGAAACGCCTACGGGTAACATGAAATTTGTCTAAAAATAATTCTAACTTTGTTGGTTTAACAGAAATATAAATATGAAGGATGCACTAACTATGTGGAGAATGACATGCACCTGTAGATGGCAACAACTCCATTGCAGCACTGTCCATATAGCTCCAGTGCAGCAATGTGGGTGATGACCACAGAAGGCCAAATTGCAGCACTAGAGTATGAGGCAGTGTAGGAGGAGACGATGTAGCACTAATGGTGAACGAAGCAATGGCAAACGAGGCGGAGCAGCACCATTAACGTCTGTCAAACCAGTAAAGTCTGTCAAACCACTACAGATAGATCAATAAATGAATGAATACGTGGATGCTTACACTTTTTTGAAATTTTGTATTTAAAAAATGTTTTTTTCTTCTGACAAACAACAAAAATAATTTCATAGTCCCATCCTAGGATATGAACCAATCAAAAATTATATCCATCAAAACAAGAAAATCAAAAAATGATTTGAATTGTTTAAATAAATAATGGAAATTCAATAATTA
>ML795462.1:325565-395778 GCA_009831015.1 Picea engelmannii
TGATGGTGAATATTGTATTCTGAGCGAGGAGACTGTGAGAGAAAGAAGAGGAAGTTACATCGGGTTTTGCTGTAGGTTGCATCCCTTCATTTGCTGGATAATAATAAAGGAAGGACCTGGCAATTTCTCTGGTGGACGTAGCCCACACTGGGTGAACCACGTAAATCTGTGTCTCTCTTGTATTGTGTGTCTTCTGTGTTTTTGTTTCTGCATTTGTTTTATTTTATTGCTCCGCGGTCCTGTTTTTCTAACAAGAGCTTGGGTCAAGGTTGTAGTGGTTGAAATATCATTTTGTTCACCTTTTGAACAGATTGTGAAGAAGCTGAATTTTGTAGTATGATATACTACATTGCAACATTGTTCAGGTGGGACAATAGTCAGAATTACCTTTGGTATTATGTAGAGATGAAACCACAGAGAAACAATGACACTACGGGGTCGAGACTCAAAAATACCATGGAGTTTCCACATATATGGCTGGCCCAAGAGAACATCACAGACATCCAGTGGGGAAACATCACATAATACCTCATCCTTCAAGGGTTTGATGTCGTATGAAAATCGAAACTGTTGGCTGACACAAAGATCTCGTCCCTGGCGAAGCCACACGATGTTATATGATTGCAGGTGTGGTGTGGTCAACAATCCCAACTGTTTGTCGACCTCTGCTGATATGATTTTCTTTTGGCTTCCATTATTAACAATAAAATGCAGCGGGTCCCCTTCACCCACATCTGTGAATGAAAAAGGCGCTCCCCCTCTTCAGGATCTGTTGGTTCTTCTAGTTGAATTATTGCGGTTGCAACAATAGCAGTGGGGTCTACGTCAATGATATGTCTTTTACCAGTATTTTTAGAATCAGATTCAGAATCAGGGTATGACTCCTTGTCTTTGATCTCAGCTACCAATAACTGTTTTGAGCGATATTCATCGGTGTTGTGCTAGAGGATTTTTTGGAAATCGCACCATTTTCCAATGTCTTTCTTCATCTTCCCGTAACCCTTCTTTTCCTGTGGCTTGGACTTGTTTTCGGGAGGTTGTTTGTTAGGGTCATCTTTATCATACTTTGGTTGTTGCGGATTTGCAGACCTGAAATCCTGCTTGTTCAAGTGCTTAAATTTCTGCTCGATTTTAACAACATATCTATAAGTAGAACCGAGTGATTAGATGTCCAAAAAATCCATATCAATTTGGATGTATCTTTGTAGAGCCCCGCAGTATTTTAGAACCAAATGTTGTTCAGAGCCCATGATACCCATCTTGGTTCACAAGGTATGGAAGGTATTGGTGAACTCCAAAATTGCTTGGCCCCTTTCTTGCTACAGTGTGGTCCATCTCATATATTGGTCCTCATAGTTGCCAACATGGTAATACTGTTCCTTTACCACATCCACAAAAAAACTTCCAAGTGGGCTCGACCCCATATATTCTAGACCCCTCTGTGGAAATTTTATTCCAGTAAGTTTCCCACCAGTGTTTGACATGGGGTAGAGCCTTAAGGAGTACGAACATGATCTTTTGCCTATAAGAAAAATGGTGAACAAAGAAATAACCTTCTAGTAGATTTAACCATTTGTCTAGGGCATCCACATCTATCTGACCTTCCAATACGGGAATATCAAAATTAACTTGTACCTTGAAAGCCGAGGTGCCTCCAAAGTGACCACTAGATGAAGACGTGCCTGTTGTTATCGGAAGGCGTCGAAGGATGTGGGAAAAATTCTCCATCATTTCGTCCCTTTGTCGAATGAGAGCTTGCTCAAGCAACATATTAATAGAATCTTTTGGTCCATTGTTTTTCTTTTCTTCTGCCATGGAGGGTTTCTTGGGCATGGGAGAGCGATTTTCCTCAATATAGACAAGATCGAGACCCAACTTGCTATACTCAAACCTCGTCGGGGACATGGACTGAAAAATGATCCAGAGCAGTCTTCTCTGATACCACTAATCTAGATTATTTTCGGCACGAAATGAGAGCGTAGATATAATAAAGAAATGCACAGAGATATTGTGGATATCCAATAATATAACATAAATGTATCAGAGATGCAACCATAAACACAAAGATACAATAATACACAATTATCTATTAATCAGCGAAAATGTACAAAGACTATAAAATTACAGAGTGAAAGACTCCCTAGAATGGTGACAACTTATCTCTGGCAAGAGATGTGACGGCTACTCGCATACACAAGAAGATTATTGTTACAATGAGGCTCCAAAGGCCTTTTTAACATAAGTAAATTAAAAAACCCTAACCCCAGAAGATGAAAATCCAAAATGTTTGCGAGCCCCGATGGGGGTAGTTGATACATCAACTTCCTAGGGGCGTAATTTTTGCATACGATCTCCGTTTAGGGCGCTCGATACACCGTTGGAAAGGTCTAACTGAGAAAATCAATTTTTGACTAGCCCAGTTCAAAGGATTTTCCAGCCACTTCGGACCGAAATCCCCAAAAAAACGTCGTTTAGGGCCTCAAAACAACCCTGAAAGTTTGGAAACCAAAAAACTGTCGAAAAACTGCCAAGATGGAAAAATGTTTTTCGAGCAAGTGGAATAGGTGGGTGGCCACCGATATCCACTTAGATCAATCCTCCCTCTTTAAGAAGCAATGGTCTCCATTGCATTGAGTTCCCAGGGGAGAGGGGGAAGCGTTTGTTGAATCTGAATCTTGGTGAGCTTCTTGCATTTTTGGAGACGTCACACTGCTTGGTTTGTGGAAGGATGTCATGAAACTATTGCTGACAGGGTTGAATCTATTCAACTGGTCGGGTTACATGAGATGTTTGTGTGCAGAAGGAATATTTGCGCTTTGTTGCAGTCTTTTCAACCCACTTATGTTGGATAGAAGGAGATTGGTTCGAGGCTCTAGTGGTTGCAATATCCTTTTGTTAACCTTTTTAACAAATTGTGAAGAAGCTAAATTTTTTAGTATGAGATACTACCTTGTGAGACTATTTAGGTGGGACAATAGTTGAAATTACCTCTAATATTCTATAGAGATGACCCCCTAGAAAAACAATGACACTGCAGGGTCGAAACTCATAAACAACATGGAGATTCCACATATATGGCTAGCCCAAGAGAACATCATAGACATCCAGTGGGGCAACATCACATAATACCTCATCCTTGAAGGGCTGGATGTCGTATGAAAATCGACACTATTGGCTGACACGAAGATCTTGTCCCTGACAAAGCCACCCAATGTTGTGTGGCTGTGGGTGTGGTGTTGTCGACAATCCCAACTGTTTGACGAACTCTGCTGATATGAGGTTCTTCTGGCTTCTACTATAAACAATAAAATGCAACGACATCCCCTTCACCCACATCTTTTAATGAAAACGTCACTCCCCTCTTTCAATACCTGTTGGTTCTTTTGGTTGAATTGTTGCAGTTGTGACAATAGCAAGGGGGTATGCGTCGATGATATGTCTTTTACCAGTATTTTTAGAATCAAATTTAGAATCAAGGTCCGGCTCCTTGTCTTTGATTTCGACCACCAATGATTGTTTTGAGCGACATTCATCGGTGTTGTGCCATGGGATTTTGTGGAAATCGCACCATTTTCCAATGTCCTTCTTCGTCTTCCCGTGACCCTTCTTTTCTTGTGAATTGGAATGGTTTTCGGTAAGTTGTTTGTTAGGGCCATCTTTATCATACTTTGGTTGTTGTGGATTTGCAAACTTGAAATCTCACTTGTTCAGGTGCTTAAATTTGTGCTCGATTTTAACAACATATCTATAATCATAACCGAGTGATGAAATGTCCAAAAAAACCATTTTAGTTTGGATGTATCTGTGTAGAGCCCTACGGTATTTTAGAACCAAATATCATTCAGAGTCCTTGATACCCAGCTTGGTGCACAAAGTATGGAAGGTATTGGTGAAATCCGGAACTGCTTGGCCCATTTCTTTTCGTAGTGTGGTCCATCTCATATACTAGTCCTCATAGTTTCCAACATGATTATATTGTTCCTTTACCACATACACAAAAAAATCCCAATTGGGATCAACCCCATATATTCCAGACTCCTCTATGGAACTTTTCTCCCAATAAGTTTCCCACCAATGTTTGACATGGGGGAGAGCCTTGAGGAGTGCGAAGGTGATCATTTCCCTATCAGAAAAATGATGAACATAGAAATAACCTTCTAGCATATTTAACCATTTGTCTAGGGCATCGACATCTATCTGATGTTCAAATACGGGAATATCAAAATTAACTTGTACCTTGAAATCCGAGGTGCCTCCAAAGTGGCCACTGGTTGAAGACGTGCCTGTTGTTATCGGAAGGTGTTGAAGGATGTGGGAAAAATTCTGCATCATTTCGTCCCTTTGTCGCATGAGAGCTTGCTCAAGAAACCTATTAATAGAATCTTCTGCTTTGTTGTTTTTCTTTTCTTCTGCCATGGAGGGTTTCTTGGGCATGGGAGAGAGATTGTCCTCAAGAGAGACAAGCTCGAGACCCAACTTGCTATACTCAAACCTCATCGGGGACATGGACTGAAAAACGATCAAGAGCAGTCTGCTCTGATACCACTAATCCAGATTATTTTCGGCACGAAATGAGAGCGTAGATATAATAAATAAATGCACAGAGATATCGTGGATATCCAATAATATAACATAAAGGTATCAGAGATGCAGCCATAAACACAAAGATACAATAATACACAATTATCTATTATTCAGCGAAAATGTACAAAGACTGTAAAATCACAGAGTGAAAGACTCCCTAGAATGGCGATAACTTATCTCTAGGAAGAGATGTGACGGCTAATCGCATTCACAAGAAGATTATTGTTACAATGAGGCTCCAAAGACCTTTTTAACATAAGTAAAGTAAAAAACCATAACCCTAGAAGATGAAAAAGCAAAAGGTTTGCAAGCCCCGATGGGGGTAGTTGATACATCAACTTCCTAGGGGTGTAATTTTTTCATACGATCTCTATTTGGGGTGCTCGATACACCGTTGGAAAGGTCTAACTGAGAAAAACAATTTTTGACTAGCCCATTTCAACGGATTTTTCAGTCACTTTGGACTGAAATCCCCAAAAAACGTCGTTTAGGGCCTCAAAACAGCCTTGAAAGTTGGAAACCGGAAAACTGTCGAAAAACTGCCAAGATGGAAAAATGTTTTTCGAGCAAGTGGAATAGGTGGGTGGCCACCGATATCCACTTAGATCAATCCTCCCTCCTTAGGAAGCAATGGTCTCCATAGCGTTGAGTTCCTGGGGGAGAGGGGGAAGCATTTGCTGAATCTGAATCTTGGTGAGCTTCTTACCTTTTTGGAGATGTCACACTACTTGGTTTGTGGAAGGCTGTCACGAAACTGTTGCTAGTGTTGTTGAATCTATTCAACCGGTCAGGCTACATGAGATGTCTGTGTGTAAAAGGAATATTTGCGCTTTGTTGTAGTCTTTTCGACCCACTTATGTTGGATAGAAGAAGCTTGGTTCGAGGCTGTAGTGGTTGCAGTATCCTTTTGTTAACCTTTTTAACAAATTGTGAAGAAGCTAAATTTTTTAGTATGAGATACTACCTTGCGGCATCATTTAGGTGGGACAATAGTTGGAATTACCTCTGGTAGTCTATAGAGATGATCCCCTAGAGAAACAATGACACTGCAGGGTCGAGACTCATAAACAACATGGCGATTCCACATATATGGCTAGCCCAAAAGAACATGATAGATATCCAGTGGGGCAACATCACATAATACCTCATCCTTGAAGGGTTGGATGTCGTATGAAAATCGACACTATTGGCTGACACGAAGATCTTGTCCCTGACAAAGCCACCCGATGTTGTGTGGCTGCGGGTGTGGTGTTGTCGACAATCCCAATTGTTTGATGACCTCTGCTGATATGAGGTTCTTCTAGCTTCCGCTATCAACAATAAAATGCAACACCATCCCCTTCACCCACATCTGTTAATGAAAAAGGCGCTCCCCTCTTTCAATACCTATTGGTTCTTCTGGTTGAATTGTTGGGGTGGTGACAATAGCAGTGGGGTCTGAGTCAATGATATGTCTTTTACTGGTATTTTTAGAATTAGATTCAAAATCAAGGTCCGGTTCCTTGTCTTTGATCTCGACCACCAATGACTGTTTTGAGCGACATTCATCAGTGTTGTGCCAGGGGATTTTGTGGAAATCGCACCATTTTCCAATGTCCTTCTTCATCTTCACGTGACCCTTCTTTTCCTGTGGCTTGGAATGGTTTTCAGGAAGTTGTTTTTTAAGGCCATCTTTATCATACTTTGGTTGTTGCATATTTGCAAACCCAAAATCTCGCTTGTTCAGGTGCTTAAATTTGTGCTCAATTTTAACAACATATCTATAAGCATAACCGAGTGATGAGATGTCCAAAAAATCCATTTCAGTTTGGATGTATCTATGTAGAGCCCCACGGTATTTTAGAACCAAATGTCATCAGAGTCCTTGATACCCAGCTTGGTGCACAAGGTATGGAAGGTATTTGTGAAATCTGGAACTGCTTGGCCCCTTTCTTTCCGCAGTGTGGTCCATCTCATATACTAGTCCTCATAGTTTTCAACATGGTTATACTGTTCCTTTACCACATACACAAAAAAATCCCAATTGGGATCGGCCCCATATATTCCAGACTCCTCTGTAGAGCTTTGCTCCCAATAAGTTTCCCACCAACGTTTGACATGGGGGAGAGCCTTAAGGAGTGCGAAGGTGGTCATTTCCCTGTCAAAAAAATGATGAACATAGAAATAACCTTCTAGCATATTTAACCATTTGTCTAGGGCATCCACATCTATCTGACCTTCAAATACGAGAATATCAAAATTAACATGTACCATGAAAGGAGAGGTGCCTCCAAAGTGGCCACTTGATGAAGACACACCTATTGTTATCGGTAGGTGTTGAAGGATGTGGAAAAAATTCTCCATGATTTCATCCCTCTGTCACGTGAGATATTTCCCAAGCAACTGATTAATAAAATCTTATGCTTTGTCATTTTTCTTTTCTTCTGCCATGGAGGGTTTCTTGGGCATGCAAGAGATATTGTACTCAAGAGAGACAAGCTCGAGACCCAACTTTCTATACTCGGACCTCGTCGAGGACATGCACTAGAAAATGATCAAGAGAAACCTGCTCTGATACCACTGATCTAGATTATTTTCGACACAAAATGAGAGCGGAGATATAATAAAGAAATGCACAGAGATATCGTGAATATCCAATAATATAACAGAAATGTATCAGAGATGCAACCATAAACACAGAGATAAAGTAATACACAATTTTCTCTTAATGAGAGAAAATGTATAAAGATTGTAAAAATACAGAGTGAAATACTCGCTAGAACGGTGGAAGCTTATCTCTGAGAAGAGATATGATGGATACTTGCATTCAAAGGAAGATGATTGTTACAATGAGGCTCCAAAGGCATTTTTAGCATAAGTAAAATCCAAAACCCTAACCCCGAAAGATGAAAATCCAAGAGGTTTGCGGGCCCCGATGGGGGTAGTTGATACATCAACTTCTCGAGGTTATAACGTTTGCATACGATCTCCATTTGGTGTGCTCGATAAAAAATTGGAAATGTCTAACTGAGATGAAAATTTTTCGACTGGCCCAGGTTAGTGCCCCTGACAGTCACCTGGGCCCCAAATCCCCAAAAAATGTCGTTTAGGGCCTCAAAAAGGCCCCATGAGTTTGGAAATTGAAAAACTATCGAAAAACTGCCAAGATGGAAAACTATTTTTTGAGCAAATGGAATAGGTGGGTGGCCACCGATATTCACCTGGATCATTCCTCCCTCCTTAGGAAGAAATGGTCTCCATTGCGTTGAGTTCCCGAGGGAGAGGGGGAAGTGTTTGTTGAATATGAATCTTGGTGAGTTTCTTTCCTTACTGAAGATGCCACGCTACTTGTTTTTTAGAATTCTATCACGAACATAATGTTGTTCAGGTTGACTTTGTTCAATCGATCGGGCTACATAAGATGTATGTGTGCAGACGGAATATTTTCTCTTTGTTGTAGTCTTGTTGAATCGCTTCTGTTGGATAGAAGGAGCTTGATTTGAGGCCGTACTGGTTGCAGTATCCTTCTGTTCACCTTTTGAACAGATTGTGAAGAAGCTGAATTTTGTAGTATGAGATACTACATTGCGGCACTGTTTAGGTGGGACAATAGTCGGAATTACCTTTGGTATTTTGTAGAGATGACCCCCCATAGAAACAATGACATTGCGTGGTCAAGACTCATAAATAGTATGATGTTTCCACATATATGGTTGGCCTAAGAGAAGATCATAGACATCCAGTGGGGAAACATAATATAATACCTATCCTTGAAGGGTTGGATGTCGTATGACAATCGACACTGTTGTATGACACATAGATCTCATCCTTGGTGAAGACACTCGATGTTGTATGGATGCGAGTGTGGTGTTGTCGACAATCCCAAATATTTGATGACCTCCGGTGATATGAGGTTCTTTTGGCTTCCTCTATCAACAATAAAATGCAACAGAGTCCCCTTCACCCACATCTGTGAATGAAAAAAATGCTCCCCCTCTTCAGGATCTATTGGTTATTCTGGTTGAATTGATGTGGTTGCAACAATAGAAGTGGGGTCTATGTCGATGATCTGTCTTTTACGAGTATTTTCAAAATCAAATTCTGAATTAGGGTCTGAATTCTGAAAAAGGGTAGACGTTACAAAAAACAAAAAAAAACCCTCATGAAAAACCCTCTAAGTACCTCTATATGATCTATGGATTAGTAAATTAGGTAAACTGTCGAACCTAATTATAGATCCTAACACCAATGGGTTTAAGAGAGTTGAACCTGTGACCTCAACAACTTAAAGAGAGAACTCACATTTGGCCCATGACCGCTTGAGATAACTCTCGAGGTTTATATATATATATATATATATATATATATATATATATATATATATATATATAACAAACAATCAATTGGTTTTAATGAAAAATTTCCAAAGAGAATGTCACCTAGGAAGTCACCAATTTAATCTTCTTTCTTTCATTCCCATCGTGTAGATAATAAGTAATGTACTTGAAGATCTCTATTTAAACAATCCCTTTATTGAATGCATGCTCTTCACTCTCATGGATATACTCGATCCACAATGCCATATCTCTACATTCGTTGCAAGTACCATCTAAAAAATGTTTTGCATAATATGTTTTCCCATCTTGCCTTGGACACATGATGTTATGGATGAAGTATTTTGATATAATTCATGGTAGTGTGTTTGATCATTATTGGACATGGTTTTTATGAAAAAACAAATGTATATGGACAAATCTTTAATAATAATAATAGAACACTGTGTGGTATCTACAACAACAAGTGTTACATATAGTGTTGATTCTAACATACCAAGGTTTTTATTTCTTGAAATATCTCCGAATAAGACTCAACTCTTCATGGGTAGTTTTAAACATCTCAAAAATTTGAGTTTATGTCATGTTGGTATGATGTTTAATGTGGGGTTCATGATCCCTAGTGTTGATGATTGCAGCGTCATGTGACATTCTCCAGGATACGTTATCCTCTATGAATAAGTTGAGTCAGCCTGTGAGAGAGCCCAGTGGTTGGGTATGCCCTTGTGATGGGGTGCATCGTTCTCCTGTAGACTGAGTTGAGTTGTCCCACAGTGGTTGGGCATGCCCATGTGATGGGTGTATCGTTCTCCTCTGTGTGAGAGTTGAGTCGATGTGGTACTCCAGATGATTCTCCTATGGACTCAGTTGAGATAGAGATCTGTTGTGTATGACATCCTAGTGGATGAGCATAGGTGGACATGTCCCTAGTGGTTGAGCACTAGTGGACATGTGAGATCCCTTGCTATATTTTCAGAAAGTGAGACTTTGGTAAAACCCTAATTGTGTTGTAAAGGGTACAAGTCGGCCCCACCATGTAAAGCTAAATAATATTGTGTAATTATTAATTATATTAATTATATTATTGAGTTATTGAGGTCGATCCTATTGTGCCAATAGACACACCTTTTGTTGTGTCTAGTCTTGTATAAATAAAGGTGATTTCCCCATTGAGGAAACACACACTCACTTGTCATCTCATGATTTCATAATTTGTGGTCTGAAATTATGAGGACTGCAATTCACACTTCTCTTGGAGCTAGGTTTCTTAGTCATAGCAACACCCTATTGTGTGTTAGTTTTGGTGGTGGAATGGTGGATATTCTCTTGGAAGTATAGAAAAGTATTGTTGGGTTTTCTTCCCTTGAGTAGAAGGGTTTCCCAGGATATTTATTGTGTTCTTTTGCATGGTTATTCTTCTTGTGATCTTGGTTTACTATAGCTTGTATTGTTACTGCAAATAGTTATGGTTTAGTAAATGTGAAATCAGAAATGAAATAAAATAGATGCATGAGATTAGACATAGTGAAAATTCAACATGGTATCAGAGCATACCTGAAGATGAATTTTTCACATTTAAAGATGCTATAACCCTTACCATTGGTACAAAGAAAGAGGGCCATACCTCTCCTTAAATTTCTATGGTAAAGGTTGAGGTCAAACCTCTCTTAAAAACTATGGTGAGATAAGTTAAGAGTGGTTGAAGGTGTGAGGAGTAAGCCCAGCCATAGCTGCATGCCTGGTTGAAGAAACCACAACAAAGAGAAAGGTATTGACAACAGAGAAGAGGATTGCCATAGAAGAACCTTAGCCACAAAATTAAAACTAAATTGCAATATAGTTTTTGAGGCGGATCTGAGGAAAAATTTGTCATTAAAGGTAGATATGAGATCTTCTTATATAAGCCAAGTTTCAAGCCTTAAACATAGACCTAAAACACATACTAAAGAAGAGTTTAAGGCATGTCCTAACCACAAACCTATGACATATTCTGAGGCTGATTTAAGACCAAATTTTGTGACAGAGTTAAGCCTATTCTAAGGCTGTTTTGAGGCAACGAACGTCTGAGGCAAGTTAGGCCTATTCTGAGGCAGCGAAAAAAGAAGTTTTTGCGGCATATTTAAATATGTTCCAATGACCTTCCTGAGGCATTTTCTTAGGCACAAATTCCAGAGTAAATATGTGCATGCCTCATAACTGTTCTTGAGAAAGTTTCATTTTCAAGTGTGAGGCAAAGATTAGACCATTCTTAAGGTAGATCACAGGAGGATAAGGCTAAGTTTTACTGCAATTTTTCAATGTGTGTTTCAGCAAGTTTGAAAGTAATAGAGGAAGATATAAATTGACAGATTTAAGGATCTATTTGGTGTTGATATGAGTGTGTGCTACAGGTGCATCTTAACCAATACTCAGAGGATATTGAGGCAAGTTTCAGAACTGTTACTCTGAGGAAAGTTTCATAACTATTACTCTGAGGCAAGTTTCAAAACTGTTACTCTGAGGAAAGTTTCAGAACTATTCTATGAGATTTTCTCAGAGGCAATGAGGCATACCTCATATGAAATTTCAAAGGAAGTTTGGAACCGTCTCTTGCATTATCAAGTGAAGGATTGAGGATTGATCTTGAGGTTTCCCTTGGGTACAAATTTTAGATTTGCTACAAGAAGTATATTTAAGCTTGAAGATTTTTTCTGGAAATTTGTCTCAAGAAAAATCCTTGGGGTGAATTTTGAGCATGGGCTATATGGAAGCTCTATTGGACATCAAAGATACTAAGGTTATAACTAGTGATGTGGAAGGGAAGAAACATTATCCACCTCAAAAGAAGTCAAAGGAATGCAAGAAATAACGATGAGGAGTTCTTCTCTATCTCATATTTCTCAGGAGGACCGAAAACAATATTGAGCATGATTGCAGACTAAGGTAAGTATTGTACTACCTTCCTAAATTGATTTCATAACTACTCTATAGTAGCTTGTTTTTTATGATGAAGGGTATTATCCCTGGTATGGGAGCCTTCATGACTTGGACCATGATCCATGGTATGGGAGTCCAATTTGTAAATGTGTTGAACCTTCACAGAATAGATCTAGATGGAAAACAATACACACATTTGTAGAGAGAAATAGAGAAAGAAGAAGCGAGAGAGAAAGAATGGAATAATTCTCATTAACCACAATGAATAATGAATAATTTACACATGATATACTATGTATAACTCAATCAATGTGCACTAGAGGAGTATCAATGTGCCATAGTGTTGGTCTAGAGTGATATGGACACACGCCAACAATTACGGGAGTGAAATTCCACCTAGTCTAGTCTCTCAGGAAGTAACGTGAGTGAACTGCCACCTAGTTGAGTTAACTAGTCAACCGGTCTTTAGTTAACTGACTGAAACATAGTGTAGTGAGGAGTAGATCAATAAATTAAGGGTAATGGTCCAGTCTGGTGATTAAACCATGGTTAATGAACATTATCATGGTGATGGTCCCAATGTTGCATGGTGACAAAACCAATGTAGCATCTAGACTCAACTCAACTAGTCAAACTAAAGTGTCAACTGAAGAGAATATTCTCCAGGTAGAATATTCTCCCCTAAACTTTAGGATACTGAATAATGACTAATAAACATAGGAAAAATCTTAGGACCTTAGGAAAAATAAATCCTAGGTGTGTCTGAAGTAAATCCAACACCCCCCTTGAACATCACTATGGTGAAAATAAAGAATGGGTCTCAACAACGAGGCCATGTTAGGTACACAAATACAAAAGATACACTGAAATAAAGTGAGGAAAGAGGAAAAACCTCATGGGAAATACCCCCTCTCAAGGTACAATGTATGTAAAAAGAAGAACTACAGTTGCTAGGATTCCTTCACTCCAAGATGACTTCACAAAGAATGTAACTTCTTCTCGATGAAGGTCTTAGTGAAGATGTCTTCTGTCTATTTTGTTGAAGGAAATAACTGTAAGTCGACAATCCTCTTGTGTACTAAGTCCTAGATGTAGTTCATGTGGATCTCGATGTGCTTCATTCGCTGCCTATGAAATGGATCTCTGCAGAACTTCAGAGTGCTCTGGTTGTCACACCAGATGAAGATAGACCGATGAAACTAAATGCCCAACTTAGTGAGAAACTGTTATAGCCACATATTCTAAATGGTTATGTTAACTACCCATCTGTACTATGACTTTGCTGAAGATAGATCAATAGCAAATTGCTTCTTGCTCGACCAACAAATAGGTCCTAAACTAAGACTGAGTGAGTAACCATATGTGGACTTGTGGTCAGTGCTATCGCCAACCTAGTCAGAATCAATGAACCCAATGAGATCCAAAGTAGAGTCTGCTGCATAATGAATCCCAAAGGTGATGGTGCCCTGTACATATCAAAGGATATGCTTTGCAGCATTCCAATGTAGGTCATGTGACTCCTACATGAACCTAGAAATTGCCCCAACTGCATAGAAGAGGCCTGGTCTGGAGTGTGTGAGATACAAAAAGTTCCCCACTAATTGTTTGTACAGTGTGTTGTCAACTAGTGGAGTGTCCCTGCCATCCTCAATTTTGACTCCTGATAGGAAAGGATTCAGGGAAGACTTGCATTTTGTCATGTGAAATCTCTCAAGGAGATCTCATGCATACTTGGCCTAAGACAGTTTGATGACTGATGCATCCCAAATGATCTCAAGTCCAAGGAATAAATGTAGTGGACCCATGTTCGTCATCAAGAATCTATCCTGTAGAATCCTCTTGACTGCAGTATTCGCTGAAGTCGAGCAACTGGTGATTAACAAATCATCAACATATATAACTAAGAGTAGAAGTGAGACAATTGTCTTGAGCATGTAAACATTCAGGTCTGAATTACAATGTACAAAATTCTGTGACAGTAGGTAGGATTCCATCTTGGAATACCATGCCCTCAGAGCCTACTTGAGGCCATAAAGAGATTTCTTCAATCGACAAACCAAAGATGAATCCTGCGTAAATCCCTGGGGCTGCTCCATATAGATCTCCTCAGAGAGATCACCGTGAAGAAATGAATTCTTCACGTCCATATAATGGACTTCCCATCCCTTGGACACTGCAATGGCAAGTGCCAAACATATGGAATCCATATTTACTACTGGAGAAAAGGTCTCATCATAGTCAATTCCATGCACCTACTGAAAGCCTTTGGAAACTAGCCTAGCTTTGTATTTTCTAATATTTCCATCTGATACGCTCTTGGTGCTATAGAACTATCTGCACCTGACAAGTTTCCTTCCAGAAGGAAGGGGAACCAGATCCCAAGTCTGGTTCTCGAGGAGGGATTTTTACTCCTCCTGCATGGTGAATTCCCAAAAGGGATTTCTATAATCCTCACCATAAGACTATCGATCTGAAGACTGAACCAAGAAAATATATCTAGGTGGCAATGATTCAATGGTAGTGAGTGTAAGAGGAGGCTCCTCAAAATCATATCGATTCCTTCTAGTATCAGCTGGATCACCAACAAGATCCCTTGCATCCTGAAGAGTAGTCTGGGCCCACTTGGGCCTCTGCTCTGGCTTTGCATCTGCATCTGGATGCACTAACTCTACATATGACTATATTGACTCTGCATATGACTATATTGAATCTGTATTATCACTGAAATTTCATCCACAACACTGCATGCAAATGGTTACAGAAATACAACAATTCCAAGCAACAATTAGTTCACCTGCAACACCAAAATGCATTTCGAAAGGAAAAAAACTATACAATTGGGAAAACATTGACATGCGCAAACTCACTAAAGGAAGATCGCAAAGCACACAATGTGCCATATGCATGACTGTGTACGTGAAAATCCGCACACTCTTGTGAACAGTGCATTTTTGGTTCTTGTTAGCCCCTCAACCACTTATGGACCATCTCCCAACTTGATTTGACCTTTAGATCTGAGAAAAATCCGAATGGGGGGCTGGTGAAGGACCAAAGGGTGCCCTAAAGGGCCCCTTGTTCACACTAAGAACTAGTGGAATATTTCCTTGAAGAAATGCTATAAATGGAGGTCGTGGGTGCACTAAGAATTTAAGATTTTGATAGTATTTTTATGTTTCCTCAATCCTCCCCTGAGAATACTCTTTTCTCCTTGGAGCATTCTAGCACCTTTGCAATAGGCCATTCCACTCACCTCTTGAGGGAATAGGCATTGATTTCTTCATAATTTGCCATTTTTCTACCATTGTAAGCAGAGATCTCCATTAGGGAAATCAAGATCCCTCCCAAGGAGGAAGAGGGGACCCATAAGTCCTCATTTTTATCTATGGTGTTTTTCCAACTAATATAGTTATCCATTCGTGGCACAATCTTGGTCATTGGTTGATTGTTTTTGGTTTTAAGTTTCTTATGCATTCTAGTTTTTATTTCCTTAATTTTTTTAGTTTGTTTAGTTGTTTATTTCATGTGTTTGGCTTGTTTAAATCCATGCACTAACCTCTATCTTGTCTAGCAGGACCAACTAGACATGCAAGTGTCATTCTTTTTCTAACCCAAGTGACGAAAAGGACACAAAATATTGGCGACCATACTAGGGAAAGTTATCAATTTCTACCCTATTTTGTCTTAGAGAGAATTTATTTTTAATCCATTTGTCTTGCAGGTACCAAAACTGGTCTAGCCTTTCCTATGAAGAGCCAAATTCAAAGCTAGAGGAGGAGAATTTTACTCAAAAAAATTTCCCCTGACACGTATCAGAACGTGCACGAGTATTCCAGCCCACAGACGTGCACTCAATGCACTGTGCTCCCAAAAGGCTTCTATTCTCTGCGCATTTTGCACACTGTGTGCCCAAAAGGCTTATTTTCTCTACACATTCTGTGTACTGTGTGCCCACTACACCTCTGTCAGAACTGTAACCTGTGCACATTTCCATAGTTTCAAAATTGTAAGGGTTTTTGTGATAATTTGAAGGCCTTTAGCCTTCAAATTTTTTCTTTCATGAAATTTGTAAATGCACTCCACTTAGACTCCTTTCCCATATGAAATGTTAGTTAAACATAGGCACTTAGGGGGCAAAAAGAACCATATCTTCTCCTCTTTTTCTTTGGTTTCCACATGGATGGCTTGTTTGGTTTGTAAAAATTAAAGTTGAGATTATTACTATCACAAATAAAACACTTACATTGGGACCATAAATCAAATTTTATCATTGAGTATGCTCTTCTCTCGCACCATAGAGAGATCTTGAGAATCAGAAAGGTGATTAAGGAGACATTTCATCTCCCTTAACAAAAATATTTAGGAGAGGACAAATCCCCCTTAGGGATCCTCTTAGTTTCATTTTGTGAGATCATCTTAAAGTTGTAAGGGCCCATACATTCCCACATGATGAAAACTTAGGATAGTTTCTTGAAATTTGTTTCTTAGTTTATATCACTAGAAGAATTTAAAGATCGAAGTAATGGGCCCATACATGCCCACATGTTTGCAATCTAGGATAGTTTTTCAAGCTTTCTTAGTGTAGAAAACATTAGGGAGTTTAAAGGATTGGTAAGGACCCATATATCCACATGCTAATTCTTTAGGGATTTTAAAATTCCGCAAGGTTGTACCAATGACACTTAGTAAGCTAGGTAACAAAGTTTTGTAAGGAACACAAGAAGTCCACATGTTGCAATCTCACACCTAATTTATTAAAAGCCTGGAACATTTGTTCACTTGATCACACACAAAGTCACTCCTCACTCACATAATTTCCATCTTGAATTGTGGAGGTTAACGTAGGTTTTCTCCAAAGGAATTCCAAAATGTCTCACTATTTTCTTGAGAAATTATCCATTCCCACTTAATTCAAATGAGGTTGGTTCACACCCCCAATCTCTCAACCCACCACATCTAATTGTTTTCTAAAAACTCACTAATTTTTCCTCCACAAGAGGTGTCAAAATAAAATTTTAGTCTATGTAGGATCTCGGGGGTAGGCATCCAAATAACCCCCCATTAGCTAGTTCTCACATCTTCAAACATTTGAAATTGACAAATAGGGAACTTTCAAAATCCTCCAAGTCAAGTCAAGTGTTTAGGAGAGGACAAATTCCCCCCTAGGGCTCCTCTTAGTTTCATTTTGTGAGATGATCTTAAAGTTGTAAGGGCCCATACATGCCCACATGATGCAAACTTAGGATAGTTTCTTGAAATTTCTTTCTTAGTTTACATCACTAGGAGAGTTTAAAGAATGAAGTAATGGGCCCATACATGCCCACATGTTTGCAATCTAGGATATTTTTTCAAGCTTTCTTAGTGTAGACAACATTAGGGAGTTTAAATAATTGGTAAGGACCAATATGCCCACATGCTAGTTCTTTAGGGCTTTTAAAATTCTGCAAGGTTGTACCAATGACACTTAGTAAGCTAGGTAACAAAGTTTTGTAAGGAACACAAGAAGTCCACATGTTGCAATCTCACACCTACTTTATTAAAAGCTTGGAACATTTGTTCACTTGATCACACACAAAGTCACTCTTCACTCACATAATTTTCATCTTGAATTGTGGAGGTTAATGTAGGTTTTCTCCAAAGGAATTCTAAAACGTCCCACTATTTTCTTGAGAAATTATCCATTCCCACTTAATTCAAATGAGGTTCGTTCACACCCCCAATATCTCAATCCACCACATCTAAATTTTTTCTAAAAAATCACAAGTTTTCCTCCAAAGGAGGTGCTAAAAAATTCTTTTAGTCTAAGTAGGATCTCAGGGGTAGGCATACAAATAACCCCCCATTAGCTAGTTCTCACATCTTCAAACATTAGAAATTGACAAATAGGGAACTTTCAAAATCCTCCAAGACAAGTGTTCCTCCACCATAAGGTAGGGAGATACCCATGAAGGGTTGAAGGTCGAGGTCTGATTGTTCTATGCATCCCCCCTTGAGTCACCCAACTCTTGGAAGGGATCCAGTCCGTGACCCATTTTTGAGGCCAAAAATCTAAATTTCGCACTTTGAATGAGGTACCTAATGACCAATTTAGGACATCTACCCAAGTGGAAATTGTGGGCTGAGATTTTGTGTGGCTATTGGGAAATATCACTAGCTCTTTTGAGATATGCACCCTCTACCCCTCATTATAACTGATTATTTCAACCTTCACTAGTTCCTCTTCTGGTGGCTTCAGACCCCATTATTGAGTGCTCTTGGAAGGTCTAGTGCTATTTTGAGAGGAAGGACAATACGTCTTTTTAGGACACGGGCATTTGTTTTATTTTGTTCCCCCACGCAGACAAAATCCACCTACCCACATGTGTGCTTATTTACAATTGATTTATGTATGATGCTCATTTGATGACATGCACTTGTGAATTATATTATCGTGTGAAGGTCCAAATTATACAAGTCTCTTGTTCATTTATTTCTCTCATCACCATTTGCACACATTCACTTTGTTAGTCAGACATCATAGGGGACCCACAAAATCCCCATAGTTTCAAACGCTTGCAAAATTTCCCTCCTATTCTAGGAGTTCCTAGTCTTTCCAACTCACTGAATCAACCTTCTCACATCCCCGTGAGTTATACTATTTTGGGATCAACACTACTTGGTTCCACTTTACTTGGGTCCAATTCCCAAGGACATCCATCCACTAACTCTCCTTCACAAGGAGGCGGGGGGAAAAATTCTTCTCAAGGGAGAAGTACATCCCCACCTAACCCCTTTCACAGGTTAGGTCCACTACCTGCTCACATAATGGCTGGAACTAATCCTCCACTAAATCCCCCTATGCCATACTTGGCATCACTCAGCATCCTTGATCTCACCAAACTCATGAATGGTCCCATATTACATGACCCCACATGGCCCAATATGTCTACCAAATTACCTTCAGACATTCAAAAATTTGAAGGAAAAATAGGGGAGGACCCTGCCAACCATGTTATGACCTTCCACTTATTGTTTTCTTCAAACTACATCATGGATGATTCCATCCGTTTAAGGTTATATTAGAGAACACTGATTGGTCCATCAACCAAATGGTATGTGGATGAAAAATTAGGGTCCCATGTGACTTTTGAATCCTTGGCTAAAGCCTTTTTGGCCTTCCTTCAACTACCAATTCATCATGAAACTAGTTTAGAACTTTTTTCTGAGTGCAAACAAACCTCTGCTATGCACACTGCCGATCACATCCATGAATGGATTTGGCGACATAACTTGTGTAATGCAGAAACCACCAAAGAACAACGCCTCAATTGGTTTCTTAAATCACTCGTCTCTATACTTGCCAAAGATGTGGCATCCACCTTCCACCAGATGGAAGAGGAAGCCATCAACAAGGCCCAATAGTTCAACCTCATCTATGCTCAGTCATGCTACTTATACACAGTAATACCTAACGCACCCAGACCCGTACCATTTGGCCAGGAAAAACCTGGGATGTCCCATGCTGCGGATGGGTTGATTGGTACCACGACACACCATAACCCATACACCCAACCACCACCTATGTATGGTATACCCCAATATCTGCCACCATACATAGGGCCATCTTATTACACTCCTCCAATTTACCAACAACCATACCCCGTAACCCCTTCTCCACCAATAAGGGGACCCCCACCAGCACCCATAGTGTGCCTGGTTTCCCAACCAACTTCTGGGGCGCCTTGTACCTTATCATATAATCTAGGAACCAATGAAAATGCTTCACCTTCCTACACATACTATGGATCGTTTCCAAAAAACAATCCATACTTTCCATTTCCTGGTCCACCACAACCAGTTTCTCCCCCACTTGAACAACCACAGGTTGGTGTTAACTTTGTTCAACCCTCTTCCATTCAAAAAATTCATACTTTTGAACAGTTGAATATGGAAAATATAGCCCATCAGTTGAATAATGCCAAGAAGAAAGGAAAAAACTAAAACAATAATTACCCAGGACTAGGTGGAAATAACCCCCAACAAAATCAACCCGTCGGGGGAAACCAAATCAAGGTAACCAGAACCCCCAAGGGGAAAATAACAACAAACTCCAAGGGAGGAAAAACAACAACAACCTCCAGACGAAATTCCCTTGCACTCTTTGTGGTGAGCATGGACATTATACTCACCATTGCCCCCAAATTTCTGACTTTAAATGGATGAAAGAATCCATGAATGCACCACGCCCCCCAACGCCTCCTTCCTTTCGTAGACCCCACAAAAGTACTTGCAACAACCACCCCCGACTGTATTGCAAAACCCTATTTCACACCAAGGTGTGATGAATACCCAATAGGAGGTTTACCCTACCCCACCAAAAATGGGACAGTATCAAAATCCAGGGCCCATTCAGCCTACAAATCTGGCATATTGCAATATCCTCCTTACTAGTGAAGAAGAAATTCTTATGCAAACACGTGGTCGTCAATACGACACCCCACCTGAATCTACTCTAACCATCTTGAAAATGGTTCCCTCTCTAGTCGGAAAACCTTTGATAATTCTGCACCCTAACGTGGAACTAAAAATTCACATACCCTACATTCCATTACGATGGAATATCCATAACCCTCATGCTAGGGCCACCCATAATTATGACCTAGTCGACGACTTAGCTCAATCTCCTGCATCCATGTCCATATTGAAGGTCCTCCAAACTTGTCCAAATCAGTGAAAAACCTTGCTTTCTGCCTTGGGGGAAGTCAACCCAGCTGATACTAGACTCATCACATTTGATATAGACAACGGAGAACCACCCCTCCCCACTCAGGTATCTTTCCATATACTAGTAAATATTCAAAACATCATGGTTCATCATTGTATCATTGATGAAGGTACATCCACGTGCATCATGTCCAAACTTGTATGGAAGAAACTTGGCTCCCCTAAGCTATTACCATCCGCCATCACCTTGCAAGCCTACGATGGTCGACCATCATCCCCTGAAGGGCTCTTCCAAAATTTCCCCGTCGAACTCGGGGGGAAAATTATCCTCATAGACATTGAATTTATTGATGCCCCACTTGATTATAATATCTTGTTCGGACGTAGCTACATGTATGCTATGAAGGTGGTGGCCTCTTCTATGTTTCGAACGATGATGTTCCCCCACAACGGGAGAATTGTCACCATTGACCAAATCACGCATTACGAGCCTAATCACTCAGCCAACATCGATAACATTCTTCCCCTTGTCCGAACTATGTGAAATGCTTATTAACTCATTGACATGGGACCTGTAATACTCAAAGACCCATCTCTGCTAGGGTCATATCATGGAATACCACCCCTCCTACCCCCTTCAACACAAGTGTGTGTCATATCTTCTAAAGGAAAAGATAACAGAGACACTATTCCTCCCACAGAGGCCTCCCCAAACCCTGACATTCCACCAGTTGAAGAACTATTACCTCAAGAATCCCTTGAGACCCTTACTACACCAATTATCCCTAATTTCTCCCCCCCTCCAAGAGAAAATCCCGGTTTGGGAGACAATCCCCCAGGACATTACTCAAATTCCCTTCTTATACCCCCCACCGGGAGTTCAATCATTTTAGGTAGTTGCAACGCTTACACTTATCAAAATGGTATTGGCTATCCTGGTATGGTATATTCACCAACCTGTGATGGTTCCTCAGTCGTCTCTCCCTCCTCAGTCAGAGGGAATCCCAATGAATATTCCAGTCCATGCTACAACCAAACCATCCTCACCCCCAATTGTTAACACCACTGCTAATACTAGGGGCAGGCAGAAGAAGAAAGATCCTCAGCCATCTCAGTAGCAGGAGTCCTCATCCAATTAGGAGATGATGGGCGTGAACACATCGTTTACTACATTATTAAAAATCTTTCAGGACCACCCCTGAAATATAATCACAATGAGAAACTATCCCTCACAGTTGTCCTCGCAGTCCAAAAGCTGGGAAACTATATCCTACTTTGAACTACCAAAGTTGTAGCAAATTCCAACCCCATACAGTACTTTCTTAGTCAATGGAAAATTAATGGCAAATTTGCTTGATGGATCATTATCCTTCAGGAATATGACCTAGAGTTTTCAATTCCCCAAAGCAATAAATTGATTTTCCTCGCCGAACTCATCACGACTTTTCCCTCCGATTCTCAAGCTTCACCTGTAAATACATATTTTCCCGATGAACACCTCTTCTTCATCCCCTTGGACGACCCCTAGTATGGAAACCTCCTCGTCAACCTTAGGACATAGAATTTTGGGTCTCATCTCTCTCTCAACGATCGTTGACGGTCACCATAAGGCCCCTCGATACCTCCTCATAGTAGATATCTTATATCGACGTGGGGTTGACACTATTCTTCGTCGATGTCTGACAATCGACGAAGATAAAAGTCTTGAACGATTTCCATAGTGGCACCTACGGTGGTCACCTCTTGAGTATGTCCACCTCCCAAAAAATCATTCACACAAGATAATTATGGCCCACATTGTTTCATGATTGCATCCACACAGTCAAGCAATGCGAAAAATACTAGCTTTATGTAAATAAAGCATGAGCACCACCCGCTCTTCTACATCCAGTCATCACCACCGACCCCTTTTGCAAATGGGGCATAGACTTCATGACTTGAAATCCTCCATCTAGTAATGTACACAATTAAATTGTCATGGTAGTAGATTACTTTACCAAATGGTTCGAAGCCATGCCTACCTTCAACAATATTGCTGACACAACAACACATTTTTTCTTCCACCACATCGTTACCCATTTCAAAATTCCACTATAGTTAGTATCTGATCACAGTAAGCACTTTGAGAATGATTTCTTCGCAGAAATCTTCTCAAAGTTAGGCTTCTCCCATTATTTTTCCTATCCATACTACCCCCAGTCCAACAGACAAGTTGAGGTTGTCAACAAAGTCCTCAAAACCATGCTACAATGTACCTTCAACAAACATAAGACCAACTGGCATTATATGTTGTTTTCAATGATTATCGTATTGCAGTAAAAATTGCCACCAATTTTATCCTGTTTCATCTCGTCCATGGGATCAAAGCCACCCTCCCTATCGAGTGTGAAATTCCCATGTTACACACTGCCATCAAACTATTACCTGACACTGCTCCAATGGAGTAGTGCTTGCTAACCTTAGAGTTGTTGGATGAAGATCATTGATCTTAATTACAAAATAGAGAGGTAGCTAAAAAATGGTCCAAATCCACCTTTGAACACCATGTCAACCTTTGCTCATTTAACGAAGGAGATCTCATCCAAGCCTATGACATCACCTACAATACATACATTCTAAAGGCGCATACACTCTGGCCTCTCCAGAAGGCTATCCTCTCAAAGAACCTGTCAATGGGTTGTACTTAAAGAATTTTCACGCCCGAGCGTAACCATTCCACACTAGAATTTTTCTTTGTACACATTTGCAGATTTTTTAATATTCGTTTTCACCTCCAGCCCTCATGTCTGATCTACCATCCGTGTTATTGAAAGATGCATCCTCCATCGGCCTACCACATTGGTTATGCTGAAGGTGCTATCCATTGGACATAGAATCTCGCTTCGGCCTCTTGGGCCCTCTATACCCCCTCACATGAACTGCTCCACTCCAACGACATATGTTTGGGCTCAAGCACCAACAACCAAGCAGAATACACCACTGTCATTGGTGTCCTCACCGAGGCCAGTCACCACCACATTCTTCACCTAAGCATTTTATTAGATTCCCAGCTAGTCATCCTGCAACTCAACAATGTATATCGTGTCCACGATCCTTGTCTCTTTCGCAAATACCTACAAGTTAGACTTTTATCTCAAAACGTTGATTCAATTACATTTACACATATTCCACGAAAATTTAATCAAATAGCAGATAATATGGCTAACCTAGTGTTATATTGGCATCTATCACATCAACACACCATCCCATATACATAAACATCATACATTGGTCACCACATATAGATCAGACATCATAAACCATCAAAAACATAAACACATGTAGACATCATAAAGTGCCAAAAGATATGTATCCATATATATATATATATATATATATATATATATCCACCAAAGGATCATAAATGTTTACAAAAGTACAAAATATACATCGCCTGTAGGCCAATGAGTCCCCTCACCCCTATAGGTAGAAAATGGGTACCCCCTACCCTATACAAAATGGGTATCAACTACCCTGTACAAAATGGGCTAGCGGGACTATATCAATACAAAAAACAAAATTGGAACTCATGGTGCCCCCAGAGCTCTCCCCATAGGTCCTCTGTTAGCTGGAGGCACCCCACCAGTTGGGGGTCCTCCAGGTCAAGGGGGTAGTCTACCAGACATCATTGCCCCCGATACAGCTTCTCGGGGGATCAATGTCTGCCACTCTATCGGAACACCCACACAATGCTCTAGGACTCTCTCATCCAAGATGTTGGCCCACATGCCCTCTGAAACACCGTGAAGCACCTCCTCGAACCGACGGTAAGTTCCTCCATCCCTCCACCAACCTCTACCCGCAGCTCCTGCGATAGTCCCACACCAACATCATCAAATATCCACCTCTAGCCTTCCATCGATGCATGTGCTGGAGCCCCAACATCATCTCTCCTATGCCACTCTCCTACCCGCAGCTCTACTCACAGCGATCGCACTAGCCCCTGGCGAGCTGATTCCCTGACCATCTTAGCCTCACGACCTTAGGGCCCCACATCTACAAACACAAAAACAAAATATAGAGTCATCATCCATATATATAAACATATGCTACACTATCAAAATCACAAAACATAAATGCACAAACATACCTCTCTCGTCCCAGACCTCTCCAAGAGGGAACACCATGTCTGGGTCGTGCTGGTAATCCATCCCACTATAGGGATATCGTAGTATCACTTGTGGCATATGATTCCACACCCATTCCACCGTGTCTGTAAATTAGTGGCCACCCTCCCCCCCACCGTGATGAGACAACACCTAGGACCACTACATCAATCGTGTCTCTTATGGCCCTGAAGGTGCCACCAAAATCCTGGGGTGCAACATGGGCACCCTCTCCAAAAACCATGCCACCAGAATGGACCTAAACGCAAACTCACCAGAGTCGGTGGTCTGACATCGGTGAATTTTCCCCATCATCTTGTAATGAATCCTTATCCCCTAGAAAAAACATTCCCCATCTAGGACCCTCTCCACAATCCTCAGTTGACCTCTAGAGATCTTTTGAGTCACCAAGGATCCATAGATCCTCACCACCATGGCCGCGATGCACTAAGGAAATAGCTTAGCCATTGCCTCGATATGGATAACCGAACATGACATCGGGTTCAATCCTGAGCAAAAGCGTCGTACCAAATCGATCAATCTCACATACCCCGACAACTCAGGGTCAACAAGCATGATGATCCCCCGGAAGGGGAGCCGCATTAGAAAATAAATATCCTCCACAATTGAGAGTGTCAGTTGTTGTCCTCTCACAATGAAGCACTGCATGTCAACACTCCACATGGATATTAGATACTGAATAAAGAAGTCATGCAACTGTATCAAAGGTCACTCGAAGAACTTGAGCATCCCACAGGCTGCCAAGTGTCTCCGAACACCAGGATACTCTCTCACCACCTCTCGAGGAACTCCCAGTCTCACTCCCTCCTGTGGACTAGCATGATGACTCTCCTATCACAAGATGATCACTTGAAACCACATAAAAACACTTGGTGAACCCTCATCATTCATCAAAAACATCAAAAATTCAAAATTTGAACAAACCTTAACTTCACCTCTAGTGCATGGCTTTCACCCCCACAGGTGCGCGCCTATTCTTTGCATAGTTGCGCATTTATGTACAACTGTCAGAGAACCAATTGCGCATCAATGCACAACTTTCACACCAATAGGTGCACACACATGCGCACTTGTTCTCTACATAGCTACACACTGATGCACAATTGTCTAAGAAATAGTTGCGCACAGTGCGCAACTGTAATTCTAACAGGCGCGCATCTCATGCGTGCCTGTTTTTCCCTCCTACATGCCCCTATGCACGGCTGTTTCCAGCACAACCGCACATTATGTGTGGGAAATGGAATTATACCCATGCATCTGAGCATGGGTATCCTTCCTTCTCCACACATTAGTGGGCCCACCCCTAAACATACCCTTGTACGACCATTCGTACGACCCTTAACCCAAAAAGTAGGAAATTAATATTGTGTAGGAGGATGTGACCACTAACCTGACTCTCGCACCTCCTGGATCGGTCGACTCAAGCTCCCGTAATCTATGAAACTCCTCCAAATACACATGCAAATCTGTACAACAATGGGTACAAATGAGGTGGCATTATGGGCCCACTAGCCATATATGTTCCATTTCACCAAACTTCCACGCTCAGTTATAGGAGCCCAAAGCCTTTGTTTCCTAATCTGCATTCAGGCACGGGATCATGGTCCCTCCATTTACACAGTAATGTTCCCTGGGTCATCATTTGAACTTGGCCCCAGGGGATCATTTTTCTCATGTCACGTCCAGGTACACATGCTCATATTCAAAATTATCAAATAAGCTATTATATGTTCATTATCTTCAGATATTGTTCGCGTTGGGTATTTGGATTTCATGTGTGAAGGTACTTGGTCATCACAAACAACACATAATCTTTAGGTATATGGTCGACACTGACATGCAATTATTTCCTTTGAATATCAATTGCATCTCCCAGTCACACCTTTCAATGTTCACCTTTAGGATCCTTACATCCGGCTCTACAGTACCATCACCTCTATTTCACTTTGGTACTGTCAACTGATAACATTGCCCCCCACATGAGTTGTCCCATTCATATTTCCCCTGGACAATTTGACACTCATGTTGATTTTCACCCCCTAGGGATGGGAGTCTCGATAGTCTTATGCATTTTAGAGAATAAGCCACATACTCCTTCTCATCATCTTTATAGCTTTCCCAATGGACTCCCAGGCTCTCTCATCTTAGTTCTATTTTGACTGCACCTCTGTAGTATCATTAACCCTCCATTTCATCCACAATAAGTTTTCCCATATATAGAGTTCCCTCCATTCATTTACCTCATACAGAAACCCACCCATGGGGCCCCCGCCCTCCACTAGTTCTCTTCACAACCTGCGCCCTCATAGGCCAAGCCATCTCGCACTGGGGCACCTGTTTCTATATTTGTACACTCACCCCAAATTATTATTTATTTTATTTGGTAATTGTAAAAAGCCTTTGTTTCCAACATTTACTTAGCTTTTTGTCGTCACCTTTGATGACCTTCTTTTACTAGAAATGCAACCCATGTCTCCCTTGGTTGGTTCATCCACTCTCCATTTCAAACATCGTTCATAAACCCTAAGTATCTCAAGTCCATGCACCCATGATCTCTGAGTTTGTCCACTTTGTTAGCCTCTGGCACAGTTTAACGCCATATCTAGTTGTCCCCCTGACACTAGATACAGTTTTATGGTTGCTTCCAACCACCCTTCATACATACCCCCAACCAAGGGCAGTCTTGAGTCTCACAACATATTGACTTCGTTCATGTTCCTTATCAGTCCCTGATCTTATTTCCGTGGATTTCATGAAGCCCTTTGCTTCTTGGAGTCACATCTCCCTTTCCATCGAAAACAACACAATTTCCAGAAGGGAAACAATATCTTGACTCTCATTACCTTTACAATGAGGAGTCTCAGATGACACAGAGAGAAACATCATTTATCTTTGATTCCATTGACCCCCATAGAATTCAACTTCTGCAAAATCTCATGTTACGGTGGGTCTTACTATGAGACTATTGCAATTGTTTTATACTAGCCGAAGACCTCTGAATTTATTAGGCCATCAATGCCTACGAGTCATCGACACTTCCTATGGGCGTCCTTGCCTCTGTTCAAAGTATGTTCACCATTCAGAATTGTCATCTGCCGTTATCAAATCACCCCGAAGGGCACTGCACTCATCTACATCAACCTACAACTTTAGTTATTGTCTTACATTTTGAGTTACATGACATGAGCATGGGGAATTCCTACCTCATTTGTATACGGATTTTATTTTTTCCTAGAGAAAGGTTTGGGTCCCATAGTTTTTCCTCTCCCTCTGATGGATTGCTCTTGTAGTTCCTCTCAGCACTCTTCATTAAAATGGCACTCTCAGTAGAATAAACATTGATGTATTTTAGATATACGTATTCTCCTAACCTCACACATCAGGGGGCATCTGTTATCACTGAATTTTCGTCCACAACACTACACACAAATGGTTACAAAAATAAAACAATGCCAAGAAGTAATTAGTTCACCTGCAACACCAAAATGTATTTCAAAAGGAAAAAAACTATACAATTGGGAAAATTTTGACATGCACAAACTCACTAAAGGAAGTGCGTGCACAGTGCGTGGGCCAATGAAGCCGGTAGAGTGCACAATGTGCCATATGCATGACTACGTAAGCGAAAATCTGCACACTCCTATGAACGACGCATTTATGGTTCTTGTCAGCCTCTTAACCACTTATGGACTAGCTCCCAAATTGATTTGACCATCAGATCTGAGCAAAATATGAATGGGGGGCTGGTCAGTGACCAAAGGGTGCCCTAAAGGGCCCCTTGTTCACACTAAGAACTTGTTGAATATTGCCTTGAAGAAATTATATAAATGGAGGCCATGGGTGCACTAAGAATTTAAGATTTTCATAGTATTGTTATGCTGCCTCAATCCTCCATTGAGAATACTCTTTTCTCCTTGGAGCATTCTAGCACCATTGCAATAGGCCATTTCAATCACCTCTTGAGGGAATATGCATTGATTTCTTCATCATTTTCCATTTTTCTACCATTGTAAGAAGAGTTGTCTATTAGGGTAATCAAGAGCCCTCCGAAGGAGGAAGAGGGGACCCATAAGTCCTCATTTTTCTCTATGGTGTTTTGGAAACTAATATAGTTATCGATTGGTGGCATAATCTTGGTCATTTGTTGATTGTTTTTGGTTCTAGGTTTCTTATGCATTCTAGTTTTTATTTCCTTAGTTGTTTTAGTTTGTTTACTTGTTTATTTCATGTGTTTGTCTTGTTTAAATCTGTGCACTAACCTCTGTCTTGTCTAGCAGGCCAAACTAGACATGCAAGTGTCATTCTTTTGCTCACCCAAGTGACAAAAAAGACACAACACTCTGTATCTGGATCATACGAATCATCTGAATCAGAACTCTCATCTGAAGAAGAGTCGACATGGGCATGCTCATCATCTCGTTCAGGTGGAAGAATGAAGGTTTCCGCATGTGGCTGTTGAGGTACATGTGATACACTTTCCTCGAATTGGACACTTCGATCAATGATGAGCCGGTTTGAGGAAAGATCAATAAGTATGTATCCCCTCACACCGTTAGGGTATCCAACAAATATACACTATGCTCTATGGATCAAGTGCCTTCCTCTTTTCAGAGGGAATACAGGCCCATGCACGTGAACTGAAAATACGAAAGTGGGTCACATGACCCACTGGTTTGAGGTCGCTGCAAGCCTCGTAGGGGGTCTTATCCTTGAAAGATATATGGGGAGATATGTTTTGGATGTATGTTTCACAATTAAGTGCTTGGGCCCATAACCTCTGTGGAAGAGACTTTGCATGTAACATGCAAGATGCCATCTCTTTTAGAGTTCGATTTTTCCGCTCGACAACTCCATTTTGCTGCAGAGTGTAGGGAATTGTGTTTTGCAACTGAATCCTGTTAGAAAAACATGACAGTGGAGTAATAAATAAAACAAATACGGAAACAAAACACAGAAGATAAACAATACAATAGAGACATAGATTTGCGTGGTTCACCCAGTGTGTGCTACGTCC
Source organism: Picea engelmannii (assembly GCA_009831015.1). Classification (NCBI taxonomy): domain Eukaryota; kingdom Viridiplantae; phylum Streptophyta; class Pinopsida; order Pinales; family Pinaceae; genus Picea; species Picea engelmannii. Next base: position 355,259 of record ML795462.1, read on the forward strand.
ACCAGAGAAATTGCCAGGTCCTTCCTTTATTATTATCCAGCATATGAAGGGATACAACCTATAGCAGACCTGTTGTAACTTTCTCTTCTTTCTCTCACAGTCTCTTATATCAGAATACAATAGTCACTATCATCATCAAGCCACAATACATTTCCCTCACAAAAGAGGGTTGCCTTGTAGGGAAAAATCCCTAACATCATTTCTACCATTAGATTTGCAACCTTATAATGAGTGGTCCAGATTTACAATGAAATTACAATATACCTTTACAAGTCAATTTTTTCCTTCGGGGGATTTTCCCCCGAACCCCCGCTGGGGGCCCCCTTTCCCCAGGACCCCCCTCTGCACTCCCCCACGTGGAATAGTGTACATATTTATGGGGTGTAAAGTCTTCATGGGGTATAAACATGGTAGAGAACAAAAGACCTCTGATTCAGGAAGATAATCAAGCTCCACAACTAACAAATCCCTGCCTCATGGCACATTAGATGTATATCATGGTTGACATACTCTCCCCCGTTATCAGTTCGGAGGATGTTTATTTTCTTTCCTCACAATGTCTCAACCAAGACTTTGAAATCTTTGAGGTTTTGAAAGACCTCTGATTTGTTACTGAGAAAATAAATCCATGTGAAGCGTGAGAAATCATCAAGGTTGCATTTGAGTCTTCTGTGTTCGACTTATGGCTAGTAAAAAAAACTGTGATAGTCGCGTAGTAAGACCCACCGTAACATGAGATTTTGTTGAATTAGAATGTTATGGGGGTAAATGACATCAAAGATCAATGATGGTTCTCTCTGTGTCATCCGAGACTCCTCATTGCAAAGGTAATGAGAGTCAAGATACTGTTGCCCTTCTGGAAATTATGGTGATGTCGACAAAAAGGGTGACAATACTGCATAGTTGGATGTAGGGACCCTAAAGGCGAATGCCTGATGGTGGGACTAGGAGATGAAATTTATATTCAGATGGAATGTTTACATGATAGTGTTGAACATATACCAGAAAGGGTTGTGCTTCTTGTGATGACCAAGTACCTACACACATGAAAACCGAATACCCGACGTGCACAATATCTGATGATAAAGAACATATAACAACTATTTGATAATTTTGAACATGAGCATGTGTACCTGGACGTGACATGATAAAAATTATCCTCCAGGACCAAGTTCAGATGGTGACCTGGGGAATGTGACTGTGTAGATGGCGGGATCCTGATCTTGTGGTTGAAGACGGATCAGAAAACAGAGGCTCTGGGCTCCTGTAACTGAGTGTGGAAGTTTGGAAAAAGGGACTATATATAGTTGTCGGGCCCACAATGCCACCTCATTTGTACCTACTACTATAGTGAGTTGATGAGAGGATTTTGAGAAGTTTCAAAGATTACAATAGTTCAAGCCGACCGATCTAGGATTTGTGAGAGTCAGGTTAGTGGTCCCATCCTCCTGCATAGTAGATAGTTTCTATTTTGGGGTAGGGTTCGAACAAATGGCCATACTAGGGTATATTTTAGGGATGGGACCACTAATGCGTAGGAGAAAGAAGGTTTGTATCTATCATGGTGGCATGGTTTTTGGAGAGGGTGCCCATGTTTCACCCTAGATTTTTTTTTCCGCCTGCAGGGTCGCAAGAGCCACGATTGATGCAGTGGTCTCAACTTTTTGTACAACATGGAGGGGGAGAGGGTGCCACTATTTTACAACCATGTTGGCATGTGTGTGGAACCACATGCCACATATTATACTGGGGTTCCCATATGGTGGGATGGATTTCTGGCATGACCCAAACATGGTGTTGCCTCCTGAAGAGGTTTGGGACCAGAGAGGTATGTTTATATGTATATGGATGTTGACTCTATCTTTGTTTTTGTGTTTGCAGATGTGGGGTCGCGAGGCTGGGAGGTAGATATAGTTGGAGAGCCGATGCGCTAGGGGCCAGTGAGACCGCCATGGGAAGAGCCACGAGTGGGAGAGCTACATCGGAGGGATGAGGCTGGTGTGAGGCCAACAAATGAGGTGAGGTCTGACCAAAGACGTCGATTCGATGATCCAGGTGCAGGGTCATCACGTGGTCCATAGGTAGAGACCGACGGGGGGATAGATGATCTTCGACACCGGTTGGAGGTGGTGTTGTAGGGTGTGTCAGAGGGCATGTGGTATCATATTCAAGATGAGAGAGTCCTGGAGCAGTGCGTGGGTGGTCCTGCAGAGTGGAAGAACCTGATCCGCAGAGAAACTGTAGCGAGTGAAATGATGACTGGTTGACTGCACCCTAGACATGGAGGACCCCTAGTTGGTCGGGCACCTCCTGCTAACAAAGGACCTGGTGGGGGAGCTCTGGGGACACCGTGAGTGTCAGTTATGTTTCTTGTATTTATATATGCCTATGATCCCATTTTGTATAGGGTAGTTTGATACCCATTTTGGATAGGGTAGGGGGTACCAATTTTGTGCCTATAAGGGTGAGGGGACTCACTTGCCTACAGGTGATGTACATGTTGTACTTTTTTGTAAACATTTATGACACTTTGACCGATATATATATATATCTTTGGGATCTTTGGGATCTTTGTGATGAGTACATGTGTTGATATTTTTGTGATATTTTATGATGTCTGATCTATATGCTGTGACCGATGTTTGATGATTTATGTCTATGTAGTGATGTCTTGATGTGATAAATGCTAATATAATACTCGTTTATCCATGTTATTTTCTATTTGATTAAATTTTCATGGAATATGTGTAAATGTAATTGAATCAAAGTTTCGAGATAAGAGTCTAACTTGTAGGTATTTGCAGAAGAGGCAAGGATCACAAACACGGTATACACTGTTGAGTTGTAGGATGACCAGTTGGGAATCTAATAAAATGCTAAGGTGATGAATGTGGAGGTGACTGGCCTCGACAAGGATACCAATGATGGTTGCGTATTCTTCTTGGTTGTTGGTGGCTGAGCCCAAACATATGCCGCTGGAGTGGAGCAATTCATGTGAGCGGGTGTAAAGTGTAACACCATTTTTTCGGTTCAGAAACTTTGCGGAAATATAACATCCACTCTGGATTATAAAACAACATGCATTTAAGCAAATGAAACACATTTAAACTCAGAGTAAGTCATATAAATTATTGCTATCATAATTTTAAGAATGGCATTAACCATAATTCATTTGCACAACAGAATACATGATAAAATATAAGCATCACAGGCATGCAAAACATAACATTTAACATAAGCTGATACTTGTCTTGAAACTGAGGTTATTCCACCAAACAGGTGTAGGCCTTCCACGAACCTCCCAGCCTTAGACCACACTGCTCATCAGCTCAGCAGTAGGTCACCCCCGAGTTGGGACTAAGCTCCACCCCAAGTCAAGGAATCCTAGGCTAGGCTGAGGTTATAGGGAAAACACACAGTCACGAGGAAGGAATTCTCTCCCAGGAACCACTCATTCTCACTGGCCATAGACTCTCCTTTCCCACATGCCTGTTCCACCCCAAGAGTATGCATCTTCTCTTTCACCTAGACAGTCCTTCGACTGCTAACCTCCCTTGCCTCGGGTTACAGCAACAGATAGGACCGGAAGTCTCCGAGCTCTGTGGCAGCTACAGGGTTCCTTCCAGGAGTTCTCTCCTTCCTCTGTGCACTCTCTCACCTGGAGAGAGTCACTCATAACCCAAGAAACCTGTTCTTCCAATTCAACCACCTCTCTCTCTTAGAGAGAGTGTTGCACAAATTGGCCAACAAGCCCCACGTAGTCCAGCATTGCGTGGCCACAACAACCGACGGGAAAACAGACATTGGCTTTCCAACAGGTTCAACAATGGCGAATGGACTCACATATATGGCTTCAAACAAGACTCCACGCATAGGCTCGATACTCAGACAGAGGATGTTTCAGCTTTTCAGAATCAACACCCAGGCTTCTGGATCAGTGGATGTATGGGGTATCTCTTGTAGAGGTCGGACGGGATGTCTGGTTCAAAAAATTGGGAAGAATGGAGAAGAACCCCTCTCACGACTCATTTTGGCCTTTTATTCACATGCACCAGGGTTGACATTTGTCACCCTTAGAACTGCATGCGTTCCATCATCATGCATTCGCTTTGCATGTTTTACCCTTGCAGGAACTTAAGATAAACAACATAAAATGCACATGTTCTTTGGAATAATAATAAAATATTATTCCCAAGGCTTAAGCCCCCTAGGCTTAACACTTAGCCCCTTTTCCCACCTTCCAGCCCCTAATCCCTTTCCCTCTCTATGGATGCTCAATCCCCCATCACTCATTCATCTATCGGCCTGCACACGATGGTGTTTATATTTTATTAATGTGTTGCATACATATAAATACAAAATCAGGTCCATGGCCTACAACCCTTAGGCTCTCTCTTTGGCCTAATAATCACATAAGTCGATCGGCTTATACAAAATTGGCTCACCAGCCTATAACACATATTTACAATTCATTTCATACATCATACTTACAAAGGGCTCGGCCTTGGGGACACTACAATTCCCCTCCCCTTATTTATGCACTGTCCTCAGTGCAACCTTATGTTGTCTCTGCAAGCTTTTTCCAAAATTTTCAAAAAGATGTGGATACTCTGCCTGCATAACCTCTTCATGCTTCCATGTCATGTCCTCAAGACCATACCAGGTCCACTGGACCTTTACAAGCTCTATGGTTGTTTGCTTTTCTTGTCCAATATGCACACAGGATGCACTTGCAGGATGCCTTCTGGTTCCACATGAATCACAGTCCAATTGATAACATGATTAGCATCAGGTATATATCTCTTAAGCAGTGAAACATGAAACACATTATGTACAGTCATAGGTGCAGGTAATGCAAGCATGTATGCAATTGGCCCAATCCTTTCTAGGATCACAAATGGCCCACAAAATCTTGTTGCCAACTTGGCGCAACTTCCCAGCTTTAGAGAGCTCCTATTAATCCTCACTTTCAAGAAAACATGGTCACCCACTTTGAATTCTCTATGGGTTCTGTTACTGTCAATGTAACTTTTCCGACTATCCTGGGCAGCTTTTAGATTCCGTTTAATTTTTATTATTTCATCTTCCATCTCTTTGAGCAGCTCAGGCCCAATCACTTCTCTGTCAGTTGGATTATCCCATCTTACTGGTGTGTTGCACTTTCTTTCATAAAGTGCTTCGAATGGGCTCATCTTCAACGATGTATGATACCCATTATTGTAGGCGAATTCTACTAAATGCAGGTAATCTTCCCACCTTGATGGTTTATCCATCACATACATTCTTAGTATGTCTTCTATTACTCTGTTCACCCTTTCTGTCTGACCATCAGACTCAAGATGATATGTTGTACTAAAGTTCAGATTCGTTCTGAATCCCTTGAATAGTGCTTTCCAAATATTCGAGGTGAATTTCGGGTCCCTATCAAACACAATTGTCTTAGGAATTCCGTGCAAGCGTGAAACTTCTTTTAAAAAGATATCAGCAACATAAGTTGCCCTGTGGGTGGTTTTTAGTGGAATAAAATGGGCAGCTTTAGTAAGCTTGTCCACCACCACCATGATTGAATCATGCTGCTTGCTTGTTCTAGGTAGTCCAGTGATCAAATCCATTGTTACCACGTCCCATTTAATTTCAAGAATGGGTAAAGGCTGCAACAACCCTACTGGGTGCCTATGCTCAGCCTTAACCTTCTAGCACTCCATACATCTGGCGATGTATTCAACAATTTCCTTCTTCAAACCCGGCCAAAAGTAATGGCTTTTGACTACTGCCACAGTTTTCTAGTATCCGGGATGTCCAGCATAAGCCATGTTATGCATTTCTTTCAGCATTTCTAGCTTCAAATCTCGGACATTGGGTACATACACTCTGTTTTTATATAGAAGTAAGCCATTAGTTCCCAAGGTGTAACTTTCCTTGGTAAGTGGTCTCTCACATTGCTGTAGCTTTGCTACTAAACCTCTGTACTGCAAATCAACATTTGCATCTTCCAAAATTCTGTCTTTAATCCCAGTCCTATACATGCTAATGGTTGTAGCATTTAATTCGTGCACTTTTCTACTGAGTGCATCAGCCACCTTATTTTCTTTCCCTTTGATATGCTTGATATCAAAGTCATATTTGCACAGAAACTCCAGCCATCTGATTTGCCTGACATTTAAAGTCAGCTAATCAAATAAATACTTCAGACCGTTATGGTTTGTTCTCAACTCAAATATTTTTCCCATGAGGTAATGTCTCCATTTCCTCAAGGTGTGGATGATTGTTGCTAGCTCTAAATCGTGAGTTGCATAATTCCTCTCATGCTCCTTCAACTTTCAGGACTCATAACAAACTACAAATCCCTCTTGGCTAAGAACTCCTCCCATTCCCTCCTTACACGCATCGGTGCACACTACGTAATCCTTATTTGAATCTGCAATTTTCAGGATTGGAGCACTGGTTAGCATCTGCTTCAATCACTGGAAGATACTCTCACATTCTTTAGTCCACTGGAACTTCTTCTCCTTCCTTTGCAAGGAAGTGATAGAATGAGCTATCCTTGAAAATCCGACTATAAACCTTCTATAGTAGCCTGCCAGACCCATAAAAGATCTAACTTCCACCACATTTCTTGGCACTGACCATTCTCGAATGGCCTCAACCTTTTCAGGATCCACAACGATCCCTTCCTTTGATATAATGTGCCCCAAGTAATGAATTTGTCTTTGATAAAATGAGCACTTACTCAGTTTTGCGTACAGTTGGTGTTCTCTCAACACCTGCAACACCATTCTCAGGTGTTGTTCATGTTCTTTCTCTGTCTTGGAATACACCAAGATATCGTCCAGGAAGACTATGACAAACGTGTCCAAATAATCTCTGAACACTCCATTCATTAAGCACATGAAAACAATAGGCGCATTAGACAGCCCAAACGACACCACTGTGAACTCATAATGACCGTACCTTGTTCTAAAGGCGGTCTTGCTGATATCCTCATCATTTATTCTCATTTGGTGATATCCTGATCGAAGATCTATTTTTGAAAATATTTTCGCATCCTTCAACTGATCAAAAAGATCATCGATCCTTGGCAGGGGATACTTGTTCTTGACAGTTACCTTATTGAACTATCAGAAATCAATGCACAACCTCAATGTCCCATCCTTCTTCTTCACGAATAGGACCGGGGCACCCCATGGTGAAATGATGGGGTGAATGTATCCCTTCTTTAGTAGCTCTTCGAGCTGCAATTGAAACTCTTTCAGCTCTGGCGTACTCATTCTATAAGGAGCCTTCGAAACTGGAGTTGCTCCAGGCATCAAATTTATAGAAAAATCGATGTCCCTCTTTGGAGGTAGTCCAGGTACCTCCTGAAATATGTCCTTGAACTCTTTGAGTACCTCATGGTCTTCCAGATTCGACACTACATCTCAGGATGCTTCTTCCACCCAAGCTACAAATAATTGACAGCCTTTCTGGTAACATTTCTTCAGCTGCATGGCTGAGATTTCCCTAACATCCACGGCTCTAGGAATTCCTTGGATTGTTACCTAATTTCCCTCTTCATTCAGGCATGTAAACCTCTTGTTACGATAGTCCATAAGGGCATGGTGTTGGTCCAACCAGTCCATCCCAATTAAGCAATCGTATGATTCTAAAGGAAGAATGTTCAATTCAGCCTTAGTGCTCATTCCTTTCATGTCTACTGAACAGGACTTAACCAATTCAGTGACCTTCCTTTTGGTTCTTGTGGCCAACTTCACTAGCCAAGAATTTTCATGTTTGCTTCTTGTTAAATGCAAACTTTCCACCACTCTAGGATCTATATAACTATGGCTATCCCCTAAATCAATTAAAATAATAAGTGGTTGGTTGTTGATCATACCTTCCACTTCAATCATGTGCGATTGAAATTCTTCTTGTTTGTTGTCCAGGGCTGCATAGATCCTCGGCATTTTGCTGCCCATATCCTCCACTGTTTCAGCTTGTTGAACAGTATGGAAAGTTCTTTCTTTATCTTTTTTGTGGGGGCAGTCTCTGTACCTATGATTCCCTTTACAGCCCCAACACTCCATAGGTGGTGGTCTTGGCATCTGCTCACTCCCTTCAACTTTCCTGGGCTCTCTAAAAGATGACTGTCCCCAAGAACTGTTCCTAAAAAAGGGAGGTATGTTTCCCTTCTGCCTCTGTTCTTTCTTAAACCTCTTCTGGTCATCCCTAGCCTTCCAAAAGGTAGGCTTTTCTCTTTGTTGTTCGTATAAGCATTTCTCCCTTCTTATGGTTTCTTCCATGGTCTTAGGATCATCATATTGAATCTTGTCACCAATGGAAGGTGGCAGTCCACTCAGATACCTCTGAATTTTGACAACCTTGTCTTTGATGAATGGAACATACTTCAGTAGTTCCAACAAACTTTGTTCATACTCATCAATGATCATGTTATCCAACTTGAGTTCAAAGAACTCCTTCATCTTTCTGTCATAGTATCTTTTAGTCGGGTATTTCTTCTCGAAATACCTCTTAAACTCCTTCCACGTGACCTCTTTCTCTCTGATGTGTTGCACCTGCACAAACTGATCCCACCACATGGATGCTTTTCCTTTCAGCTGGTACATTGCAATTCTTCCCTCTGCATGGGCAGAATAATTCTGGAGTTGGAAGTATTTCTTCATACCTAGCAACCATGTTTTGGGATCTTCTTCCTTCTTATCTTCACCATCTAATGTAGGTGGTTTAATCTTGTTGATTTCCCCTTTCAATTCATCCTTTCCATATTTTTGGTGTTTTTTGGTAGGGGACAGGCTTGAACCACTATGTGTCTCCTTGCCAGAATGCTTCAGGGAGAGACGGCAATGTCTGCTACCACTCCTCAATATTCTTCTGCTCTCAGGGGTTCTGACACTTCTTGATCTACTTGTGTCACTCTCTTTTTCCAATTTCTTTTCTATTCTTTCCAGGCTCTTTAACATTTTAAAGTTGAATTCACCCTGCTGATCCCTGATTTTCATGAGCTTTTGGCTATCATCTCGGTGAGCCTGGGCATCTTTCTGCAAATTTTCAATGAGTTTCATCATGCGTCCCTCTTTATCTATCTCTTTTCCATGCCCAATAGAGTTTGTTCCTTCGACTCCCAAGTTGACATCATTTCCTTCTCTTTCGTCTTCTGTTTTAGAGGCAATCTGCACCTCTTCCAATTCCATACTTGGCATCATTTTTTGGCTATCCTGACACTCGTTGAACTTTGCACACACAACGTGTAGTCAACTGAAGTTTGTCAGGCCCTTAAACCTTCAATAAAACTTACAACATTTATAAGCCAACGTGAATAAGAAAAACGTTTTGACTTCACAAATTTTTCTGAGCTCTATTCAGCTCTGTAAATTCTAGGACTTCGGAACTTTGAAATCTCGGTCCACGAAGATTCAATAGTTAAATCTTTGTAACCAAAGTCACCTTTTCGCAACTCGCGATCTTGCAAGTTAGTGAGTCGAATACCCTTGACTCATTTCCTCCAAACACCGATACCTGAGATGCGATACAGGTATGGCTCCCTCCTCGCTAGTGCCTGCTACACATGACTGTAGGCTAGGGCTAAGTGCTAGCACTTCTTCACCAACTCACGACTTCACGAGTTGGAGTGTTGAGCCTTTGTGCTCCTCCTTTGCGAATTCCAAAATCGTGAATTACTTTATTCTCCGGGCCCACAACACAACTATTTCCCTTCACCACAGTGGCATGTGGTACATTCAGGAGGGTCCACATAACCTTCGGTGACATCTTCAGTTCCCACCACTCTCACCTGTATTCTCGACTCACTGGCACGTGGTACATATTCATGCGCCCACATCCATTCAAAGCAAAATCCAATGGTTAGGTCCCCTCTCAGATCTACAGTGCAGATCTTTTCGGCGTTTTGGGGTTTTCGGGCATCGGGACTTCATGCCCCCCCACATATAGAACTTCCATCTGCCGAAATCCCAAAAAAAATATGCTTTACTTCTCCGTTGAATCGAACGGTCAACTCCCTTCCTACAGTCTACGGTGTAGATCGTTTCGAGATTTCGGGCTTCAGGTTTTCGGAGGTGTTCACCTCCCTCACTTCCCATCTCCCGACTTTGCGAAATCTGAAAGTTTTCACGACTAACTCAAGTGAAACTCCACCAGATCTAACGGTCGATCCTTCCTCCCAGATCTACCATGTAGATCTCCACGGTTTTTCGAGTTTTCGAGATTTCGTGTATTGCAATTCCCACACTCCTGTGCATTTCAAAAGGGATTTTAATCCCTGCACACATTTTCCATATTTGATGGTCATGAAGGTTCACCTTCCCTCTCGAACAGATCCTAAGGCTGCAACACTGTTGGTGTGGAGTCCTCTCTCCCTGTGGCCATACACCACACCCGCTACGGTTTCACAACACCGCTATACCTCATGAGCTTAAAGGCACGGTCAAGTAGCTCCTTGACACTCTGGACCATACCAGGGTTCGAAATTGGTCCTCCAAACATAATTTCTCCTCTCACCCTCAGTCCAAAGACCACTCCACTGGCCCATCTAGGCTCAGTGTCGAAACCTTGGCTTTGATACCAAACTGTAACACCACTTTTTCGGTTAACAAACTTCACAGAAATATAACACCCACTCTGGATTATAAAACAACATGCATTTAAGCAAATGAAACACATTTAAACTCAGAGTAAGTCATATAAATGATTGCTATCATAATTTTAAGAATGGCATTAACCATAATTCATCTGCACAATAGAATACATGATAAAATATAAGCATCATAGGCATGCAAAACATAACATTTAACATAAGCTAATACTTATCTTGAAACTGAGGTAATTCCACCAACCACGTGCAGGCCTTCCACGAACCTCCCAGCCTTAGACTGCACTACTCATTAGCTCAGTAGTAGGTCACCCCCGAGCTGGGACTAAGCTCCACCCCAAGGCAAGGAATCCTAGGCTAGGCTGAGGTTAGAGGGAAAAAACATAGTCACGAGGAAGGAATTATCTCCCAAGAACCACTCATGCTCACTGCCCACAGACTCTCCTTCCCCACATGCCTGTTCCACCCCAAGAGTATGCACCTTCTCTGTCACCTAGACAGTCTTTCGACTGCTAACCTCCCTTGCCTTGGGTTACAACAACAGACCGGACCGGAAGTCTCTGAGCTCTGTGGCAGCTACAGGGTTCCTTCTAGGAGTTCTCTCCTTCCTCTGTGCACTCTCTTACCTAGAGAGAGTCGCTCATAACCCAAGAAACCTATTCTTCCAATTCAACCACCTCTCTCTCTTGGATAGAGTGTTGCACAAACTGGCCAACAAGCCCCACGCAGTCCAGCACTGCGTGGCCACAACAGCCGACAGGAAAACAGACACTGGCTTTCCAACAGGTTCAACAATGGCGAATGGACTCATGGATATGGCTTCGAACAAGACTCCACGCATAGGCTCGAAACTCAGACAGAGGATGTTTCATTTTTTCAGAATCAACACCCAAGCTTCTGGATCAGTGGATGTATGGGGTATCTCTTGCAGAGGTCATACAGGATGTCTGGTTCAGAAAATTGGGAAGAATGGAGAAGAACCCCTCTCACGACTCATCTTGGCCATTTATTCGCATGCACTAGGGTTGGCACTTGTCACCCTTGGAACTGCATGCATTCCATCAACATGCATCCGCTTTGCATGTTTTCCCCTTTCCAGGAACTTATGATAAACAACATAAAATGCACATGTTCTTTGGAATAATAATAAAATATTATTCCCAAGGCTTAAGCCCCCTAGTCTTAACACTTAGCCCCTTTTCCCACCTTCCAGCCCCTAATCCCTTTCCCTCTCTATGGATGCTCAGTCCCCCATCACTCATTCATCGTGTTGGCCTACATGCGGCGGTGTTTATATTTTATTAATTTGCTGCATACATATAAGTACAAAATCAGGTCCATGGCCTACAACCCTTAGGCTCTCTCTTTGGCCTAATAATCACATAAGCCCATCGGTTCCACTTTGATGTCGTGTTGGGAAACTATAAACCCAAGGAGGCATCCGATGGTGATGCAAAATGCACACCTAAGGGGGTTCAAGAAAATATTGTATTGGCAACATCGTTGAAAGACAACTCGTAAGTCATCTAAATGTTGAGTTCATTTCTTGGATCCAGAAGTGAGGCCATCCAAGTAAGCAAGGATGATGTGAGCAAGATCATGGAATACATATGTCATGTCCCATTGGAACGTAGCACCTACATTTTTTAGTCCAAAAGGCATGAAACGATAATAAAAAGTACCCCATGGGGTGGTAAATGTTGTTTTATACTGATTTGCTGGATGGATTTGGATTTGATTGTAGCCAGAGAACCCATCCACGAAAGACAAGGCTTCATGGCCAACATAGTCATTAATCATTTGGTTGATGAATGGGGTTGGGAAGTTGTCTTTGGGACAAGCATAATTGAGATTGCAAAAGTTGGTGCAGACATGAACAGTGCCCGGTTTTTTGGTAACAGGGACTGGGTTGGAAACCCATGAGGTATACACGATGGGGTAAATGAACCTTGCAATGTGTAACTTGACAATCTCAGCTTTGATATCTGTGGCTTTGGATGGGTGATGTGGGAATTTATTTTTATGTACTAGGGCGACATCTGGCCATGTGTTGATGTGATGTTCAACTATAGAAGGATCGAGGCCGAGCATCTTCGTATACGACCAGGAAAAAATATCCTGATATTCCTGAGAGAGAGATTTGTAAGTTGTGAGTTCCTCAGGGGAGCATGCGACACCAATAGTGATTTCCTCTATGATTCCTGGTTTGATGGAAATGTCGAATTTGACAGTTGGGGAAGTATTGGCCATGTTTCCTTCTTCAAAAGCATCGGGGGCAGGGATAGTGTTGTTAAACTAGTCTATATACCCTGATGGAATAAAATCCTTGGTTTTGATTGCACAAATGGAAGCTTGGCTAGGAGGGTCAATGGATTCTTGTGAGAGAAAAAGTGCTTTGTGATGGAGAACATTGCATGGGAAATCAGGAGTAGATAGTTCCTCCATGATATCTTCGTCGTAGTGGACAATGCGAGAATATAGTGGATCTGAGGAGGTAAGAGGGTTGAATGTCACCGTGGGATTGTTTTCAAGTGGTGAAGACATAGAGGGGGTATTGTGACTATGGTGTGATGGCTCGCTTGACATAAACCAAATGTCCAGACACTGTGGGGAATAAAATATGGTAGGGGGTAATATTTCCTGGGGGAAATAAACTGGGAAATTGGGAGGATTTGGGGGAATATACTCAGACAATCTATCCATGAACCACGAAGGGGTGGGAAGTAACTCAAGTTCAGGGGAAGTGATGTAACCAATATCTGAAGAAAGGATAGGGGGAGTTATTTGCATCACATGAGGTGGGGTGTTTGAATGATTTTGAATAAAGGTTAATTGATGATGCCTCTAATCAATAATCAAAGGACACTGGTAGGTGAAATGAGAAAGTGAGTCACAAAGAGAGTAAGTGCATCTCATCCATTCAGGGACTGAGGTCGAGACATAATGGATGTCAGTGATGTGGGTATTTGAAGGTGGTGGTGGAGAGGGATATTGCTGAAAGGTTTGGCGTACTGTTGTTAGCGTCTGTCAAAATTGAGGTATATCTGGGCAATGATGAGTGTAGTGGACATATTATGAACATATGGCACATGTGAATCTAGTTTGCAACCCTTTACTTCCTATAGTAGGGGATGTTGTGGTGGTACTGGGTGTGCTTGGTGCAACGATGAGCGATGTGGTTGCTTGAGGGAGTTGGATCAGATTGCGTAACTTGGGGAGAGAAGGACATCTATTAGAGGGTTGTCCATCTCTCTCGCAGAGTGTGCAAGGAGGTTGAACTTGAAGAGGAAGTGGAGCGGTGGGATATTTATTCCTTCATTTGCCCCCAACCATAGAAGTGGTGCTGGAAATTGGGGGTGAGGGTGGTGTGGTCAGAGTTAGTACAACAATTTGCATCAGGATTCCCTCAGACTGAGGAGGGAGGGATGGTTGAGGAACCATCGCAGGTGGATGTAGATACCATACAGGGATGTTGAGCACCATGTTGAGAAGGGTAAGCATTGTTGTAATGTCGGGAGCATTTTGTAGCAGCTCATATCTATTGCTTGTATGACCATCTGAGGTTTATGCCAGATCGGCCATCTATTGTATTGATCTTACATTGCTCATAATAAAAAGGTCAGATCTTTGCTTGTGCTTCTACATCTTGAATATATTGTGATCTCCATGTGTTTATGAATCTTGTATGCACTTAATAACTCAATAAATTAGTAGTAGTTAGTGATTCCAAGAAAGAATTTGGCTTGGGATCATTACAGTGGTATCAGAGCCTCGATCCTCTAAACCTATGGAGAGATCAGTGCATGCAAAAGTACAGGGGAATTGTTATGGGTCAGAGGAAGAAAAACAACAGTGAAATAGAGGCAGAAATGGAAGGGTCAGGAGACGACCATGAGCCTCAGGGCTTGGCTCTCTTAGTAGCCGAATTTGGTAAGTTCTAGCAAAACATGAATCACACAGAAAGCACATTGGTCCGGTAGTTGGATGAGTATCAGAAAACCAATAGAAGGGGATAGGTCGATATCTCTGAAACCTTGAAGAAAGTTGATGAGAATCTATAGAAAATGAACGAGAACCAAACTAGGATAACTGAACTTCTGATGCAAGTAACCCATCGAGGCAAAGATCCTAATACGTATGGGCATAAGGAGGCTGGAGGGTCCGGTGGAACCCATGAGGAAGTCAGATATAACCCAAAGAAAGCACCGGGATCCGAAGGAAGTCTTGGAGGTGGCACTTTCCATGGGCAGATGGGTAGTAGGACCAATCATAGGCCATACGTGCCAGTGTTCATGGATGAGCCACTAGGCTAACACTCAGGTAGCAGAGCTAACCCCAGACCATACATGCCCACATTCACAGATGAGCAAGGGCAGCATGAACAGGTTGAAGATTTTCTGGAACAATTAGCCAGGAGTACCAGGGAATACTATAGCTTGGATATGAAAGTTCAAAGACAGATGTCCCTAGACCAGTATTTTCAACTCAGGTTCAGAAACCAGCCTAGGATGAACCACAGGGGCAGCTTTGAGTTTGAGCGAAGGGCAGGGAAGATAAAGATTCCATACTTTGATGGTACGGCTAAGATGACAGCACAAGCATGGGTGCAGAAGCTGGATACTTACCTACAGCTTAACCACATGAGAGAGATGGAGGCCATCAAGTTTGCCACTATGTACTTGGATGGCAAGGCCCATGACTAGTGGTACCATGGGCTCACCACACTCGGTCACAACCAGATTGTATCCTATATAGAATTCACTCAGAGGCTCATTGATAGATTTGATCTAGGATATCCTGAGTTACATTTCTGAGAGCTCACCCAACTCAAGCAAACAGGTACGGCTGAGGCATACATTGATGAGTTCCAGAGGTTGGCAGTGATGGTGCAAGATATGTCCCCAACTAGGCTCATGATGCTCTTTACAGAAGGATTGATGGAACCCTTGAAGGGTTGGGTTAAGGCCTTCAAGCCTACCATCCTACAGGAAGCCATTTGGAAGACGAGGGATTTGGGTCTAGATGCTAAACCAAAATTCATACCCAAACCACCTCTTAACAATGGTGGAAGATATCAAATGCCTCCAATAAACTAGGGAGGACATGACCCTAAGGGTTATGACAAGGGCCGTGGTGGAATAAATGACAACACCAGGAGGGAACTGAGGAGGAAGCAACTCTGCTTCACATGCAAGGAGCCATGGAATCCCTCACATAAGTGCATGGGATGAGGACAGGTACAGTACATCGAGGTCACTTCAGATGACGAAGAAGAGGATGAGTATGGACATATACAAAACATGGAGGCCGAAACATTAGATGCAACAGAAGAGGAGGTTCTAGAACTAGACTGTGCGGCTGGAGAGAAGGCTACGTTGGCATCTATCAACGGAGTACCCAAGTTCAACACCTTCAGGATGAGAGGGGTCTTACAAGGACAAAGATTTTCGGTTCTGATTGATGGAGGAGCTTCCCACAATTTCATTGATGCAGCATTACTGAAGAGGAGGCACATACCTACAGTAGAGTTTGAAGGATTCAAAGTGGAGGTAGCATGTGGTAGTACTATGCCCTGTAATAGATACATACCAGGTATGAAACTCACCTTGGGAAGGCACGAGTTAGTTCAGGATGTGTATGTGATGGATCTTCCCAATACCAACATCATACTAGGGGTGGTGGCTCAGCACTTTAGGACCCATCACCACAAATTACAAGAGCATGGAAATGTCCTTTGTGGAGGAAGGAGGACAAAAGGTTGTGCTCAGAGGCATGACAGGTAACTCTGCCAGAGTGGTCACGGCCAAGAGGATGGAAGCCATCTTCAGAAGGGAAGAAATTGTATACGCAGCGGAATGTAAGGTCTCAACATGGGTGGATGAGAAGGGAAAGGTGCATTACACACCAGAGATCAAAAGAATCCTTGACAAGCACCAGAAAGTGTTTGGGTCGATTCCTCCAGGTGTGCCACCAGACAAGGGGTTTGAGCACATCATTGAGCTAGAAGCAAGGGATGAGCCTATTATCACCACACCCTATAGGCATCCCAGGAAGTATAAAGACAAGATAGAGAAGGCCATCAAGGAGCTTCTAGACATGGGACACATCAGACCAAGTTCAATCCCATTTGCTTCGTCAGTAGTCTTGATGAAGAAGAAGGATGGAACAATGAGAATGTGCATTGAATTCCAGGCTTTGAATAAAAAGATGATCAAAAATAGGTACCCCATACCCAGGATTGATGAGTTGCTGGATGAGTTGCATGGAGCTATATATTTCACAAAAAAATATCTTCGCTCGGGCTACCATCAAATCAAGATGAGGGAGGAGGACATCTCAAAAATAGCCTTTAGGTGTCACTACGACCATTACGAGTTTTTGGTGATGCCCTTTGGGTTAACCAATGCCCCAACCACATTTCAGTCTTTCATGAACCATGTGTTCAACAAATAGCTGAGGAAACACTTGTTGGTATTCTTTGATGACTTGCCCATTTACAGCAAGACATGGGAGGAACAACTTCGACATGTGGACCAAATCCTGTCAATCATGGAAGAATAGTCACTATACGCCAAGGAATCCAAGTGTGATTTTGGAATGACAGAAGTGCTTTACTTGGGACACATCATAGGGGCAAAAGGGATACAGGTGCACCAGGAGAAAATAACAACCATTAGGGAATGGCCTACTCCGAAAACACTCACAGAACTGAGGGGATTCTTGAGCCTATGCACATACTATAGGAAATTTGTCAAAGGGTTTTCTCAACTGTGCACACCCTTGACTGACCTAACCAAAAAGGGGTCCTTCAAATGGAATGATGAGGCCCAAGTCACAATGGAGAAAATGAAAGAGGTCATGAGCACCTGCCCAGTTCTAGCTCTTCCTGATTTTGGCATACCCTTCACTTTGGAGTGTGATGCCTTGGTGGAAGATATAGGGGCCATGTTGATGCAGAACAAGCACCCCCTTGCCTATGAAATCCAGAAACTCAGGGGTACTAAACTACTTTACAACATTTACGAAAAAGAAATGTTGGCTATCATGCATGCACTAGCCAAATTCAGGCAATATTTGGTAGGTGCAAGGTTTGTGGTCAAATCAGACCATAACAGTCTTAAATATCTATTGGAGCAGAAGGATTTAAATGAAAAAAAACAAAAATGGGTAAGAAAAATACAAGCCTACGACTTTGACATTGAATTCGTCAAAGGGAAGAACAATGCAGTGGCCGATGCATTATCCAGAAGGCCATCCATTTTTTCCATGTCTGGTATGTCAGTCGACTGGAAGGAACACTTGATAGTGGAATATGCAAAGGATCAGTTCGCTTGTCAACTGTTGGACGAGAAAATACAGAATGACAACTTCAAGGTCATAAATGTCCTCATCTATTACAAAGGCCGGATCTTTTTAGTTCCTGGATTAGCTCTCAAAGCTAAGATCCTGCATGCATGTCATAACTCACCAGTAGTAGGGCATCAGGGCATCAGTAGGATGTACAGGCAGGTGAGAGAGAGTTTTTCATGGAAAGGCCTCAAGGAAGATGTGATGAAGCATGTCAAAGAATGCACTACATGCCAAGAAAACAAGGATGAGCACACACACCCTGCAGGACTGTTTCAGCCCCTACCTATTCCAGAGCACAAGTGGGAAAGTATATCCATGGATTTCATCACCAGGTTGCCCAGAGCACAGGGGAAATATTGCATTTTCATGGTGGTAGATAGGTTGACGAAGTTTTCACACTTTTTTCCCATAGACATAGACTTCAGTGCAGCACAGGTGGCCGAATTATTTTTCAGAGAGGTGTTCAGACTACACAGCCTACCCAAAACCATCATCAGTGACAGGGACAACAAATTCATGAGTACGTTTTGGCAGGAGTTGTTCAAATTAGTGGGTACGACATTGACTCCTAGTACTAGCTATCACCCTCAAATGGATGGTCAGACTGAGATAGTCAACAAATGGGTGGAAGGTTACCTTAGAAACTATGTAGCAGGACAACAAAAAGCATGGATCAAATGGTTACATTTGCGAGAATATTGCTACAACACCACCCAACATATGTCCATTGGCATGTCACCCTTAAGAGATTTATATAGCTATGATCCTTTATCATTTGTGGAGATTTCATTTGGTGACAGCAGGGTTTTGATGGTGCAGGATTGGATACAACAGAGTCAAGACATTCTCATGGAATTGAAGGATCATTTACAGAGGGCACAAAACCAACAAAAGGTCCAAGCAGATAAGCACAGAGTTGATCGTACCTTTGAGGTTGGTGATTTAGTCTATTTGAGGTTGCAACCATACAGGCAGGCCTCCATTGAATGAAGTGGAGTAGAGAAACTATAGCCACGTTTTTTTGGACCTTACAGAGTCAGCAAGAGGATAGGGGCAGTAGCTTATGAGCTGGAGCTTCCACAGGGTAGCGAAATTCACAACGTCTTCCATGTCTCGTGCCTTAAGAAATCCCTCGGTCAACACGTCAGGCCTATTGAGGCATTGCCTCCCATGGATGAGGAGGGACAACTTTTTTTTATTCCATAGGAGGTGTTAGAAGTTAGAGAGAAGAGGCTCTGAAACTGAAGCATCAAGGAGTATCTGATCAGGTGGAAGGATTTACCCATTGAGGATGCTACTTGGGAGCAGGAGCATGTGGTTAGAGAATCAGGTTTGGAATTGCTTGAGAAAAGAAATTTCAAGTAGGGGAGACTGTAATGTCCCCCACCTCTTAGAGAGGTCACGAGGAGACTCAGTGGCCTGGGCACCCCCATTAGGTCATAGTCTCACACTGAGGGGGGGGAAGTCAAGAAGTTAAAAGTTATATTTTTAAGTTGACTTAAGAAAGGAAAAGGATAAAGGAGTAAAAGATAACTCAACAGAAGAATAGAAGATTAACCCTGGGAGTTAACCTAACTCAACAGAGAATTAGAAGGAAAAGTATAAGTAAGAAGTTGGGGTGCACCTATTACTCATTCTGGTTTTGGATTAGCATTTGTTATTGCTCTTGAGCATTCAGTTTGGGGGTTTTGTTGTACAAACCCTTGTGAGCAACTCAGTGGTGAAATATCCACTCACCTTGTTCCGCAACTTGGTCTCGGGGATGAAATACTCCTCCACACCATTCTAGTCTCAACCCATCTCCATCTAGCGCTTCAGAAGGTAGCAGGTCATACTGTTCTTGTGTTTCCAGCAAGGGTGCACCATCATCTAGAGGGAGGTTCGATCCATCTTATCCTGAGGGCCTGGGGCCATTCCGACAGCTGGGTTTTGTTTGCAAGGGTAGGACCATCATTTTGAGGGATTTTCTGGAGGGTTATCATCATTCTACATTTGTCTGCAGATTGGGATGTCTTGGAGCCATAGGGGACGTCCTGTGATTCAGTAAAACTCAGATATAGGGAGATCTACTTGAGATCTGAGCCCGAAAATTCTCCCACGGGATTCTCATAGCTCGATCTATATTCTTGGAGAGTTTCATAGCATTTGGAGGCCTCCTTCATCAGGGTCGAACCAACTAGGGTTTCAATCATCTAGTGGGGCACAACATTCAGTGGAGAATTCAGATCTATAGGTTTTGAGAGTGGATTTGGGAATTTGGACATCTAGGTTGTCCTTATAGTTGCCCGATCTATCATTTGGCGTATTTCTCAGGATGATTGGACACTTTTGGTAGTAGGGCAGAATTATTGAGGGCTTCAGCATTCTAGCAGGACGTGGCACATTCCAGCTTGGAGGTTGAGCATTAGTACAGCTCAGATCTTCTTGATTCAGTCTTCATTCTGTATCCAGCCTTTGGAGGCTTATTTTGTATTGTTGGTAGCATTTTGTAGCATCTCATATCTATTGCTTGTATGACCATCTGAGGTTTATGCCAGATCGGCCATCTATTGTATTGATCTTACATTGCTCATAATAAAAAGGTCAGATCTTTACTTGTCCTTCTACATCTTGAATATATTGTGATCTCCATGTGGTGATGAATCTTGTATGCACTTAATAACTCAATAAATTAGTAGTAGTTATTGATTCCAAGAAAGAATTTAGCTTGGGATCATTACAATTGTGGCTACCTGAAATTCTTGTACTCCTAGTGGGGGGTAAAAGAACAGGATTTGAGTGATGGCTTGGGGAATTGTCTCCCAAATAGGAGTTTTCCCTTGGGGGAGGGTGAAATCGGGGATAAGCAGTGTAGTAGGGTTCTCAGGTAATCCTTGAGGTACACTTTCGTCAACTAGAGGGACGTTGAGGGGTGGAGAAGCCTCAGTGGGAGGGATGGTGTCTCCATTGTCAGTTTCATCAAAATATATGACACACACTTGTGTTAAGGGATGTATGAGCGGTGGTGCTCCCTGGTATGTCCCCAACAAGGATGGGTCCTTGAAAACTCTAGGACCCATGTCAATGAGTGGATAAGCATCAAATATGGTGTGGACAAGAGGTAGGATGTTATCGATGTTGGTGGAGTGGATAGGCTCGTAATGTGAAATTTGTTCGATGGTGATGATTTTCCCGTTGTGGGGGAAAATCATTGTTTGAAACACATAATATGTCACTGCCTTCATAGCATACATGTAGCTACGTCCAAATAAGATATTGTAATCAAGTGGAGAATCAATAACCCTAATGTCGATGAGGATGGTTTTTTCCCCAAGTTCGATGGGGACATTTTGGAAGAGCCCTTCAAGGGAGGATGGTTGGCCATCATAGGCTTTCAAAGTGATGGTGGATGGTACTATCTATGGGAAGACAAGTTTATTCCATACAATTTTGGACATGATGTATGTGAATGCACCTTCATCAATGATACACCGATGACCCATGATGTTTCAAATTTTTAATGGTATCTGGAAAGCTACTAGAGCAGGTAGACGAGGTTCTCTGCTATCTATATCAAATGTGATGAGTCTATTATCAGCTGGGTCGACTGCCCCTAAGGTGGAAAGTAAGGATTTCCATTGAGTTGGACAGGTCTAGAGGACCTCCAATACAGACATGGATGTAGGTGATTGTGCCAAGTCATTGACCAGACTATAATTGTGTGTTGTCCTAGCCTGAGGGTTGTTAACATTCCGACGTAATAGAATGTGAGGGATACAAATGGTAGGTTCAATGTTAGGGCGTGGAATCATCAAGGATTGTCTGGCTGTAGCTGGAGCTGCTTCCAAAGTGGTGGGAGTAAAGTCGGGGGGCACATTGTACTGACGACCACGCGTTTGCAGAATAACTTCTTCTTTGCTAGTAAAGAGGATGCTATGATCCATTGGATTTCCATGGTTTTGATACTGTCCCATTTGTGGTAGGGCAGGGTGTAGCTCTTGTTTATTATTCATCAAAAATTGGTGTGGAATAGGGTTTTTCAACATAGCCAGGGGTGGTTGCTTCAAATACTGTTATGTGGCCTACTGAGGGGCAGACGTCATTGGAGGACGTGGCAAATTCATGGATTCTTTCATCCGTTTGAAGCCAGAAATTTGGGGGAAATGGTGGGTATAATGTCCATGCTCACCACAAAGAGCGCAAGGGAAGTTCATCAGGAGGTTGTTGTTGTTTTTCTTCCCTTGGCGTTTGTTGTTATTGTCCCCTTAGGGGTTCTGGTTACCCTGATTTTTGTGCCCCCCTACATGTTGGTTTTGTTGGGGGTTATTTCCCCCTGGTCCCTGGTTATTTTTGTTTTAGTTTTTTCCTTTCTTCTTGGCATTATTTGAATGATGGGCCATATTTTTCATATTCAACTATTCAAAATTATGAAGTTGTTGAATGGGAGAGGGATGAACAAATTTAACGTCGACGTGTGGTTGTTCATGTGGAGGAGCAACTGGCTGTGGAGGACCAAGGATGGGGAAATATGGATTGTTTTGTGGCAATGATCCATAGGGCGCATAGGAAGGTGTAGTGCTTTCACTAGTTCCCAAGTTATATGCTGAGGTAGAAGGGGCACCTAAATTTGATGGAAAAGTTAGGCACATGATGGGTCCCATTGGGGGTACACTCATGGGTGGAAGGGGGGCCACAGGATATGGTTGTTGGTAAGGGGGAGGAGGGTAGTAAGATGGACCTTCATATATTGACAGATATTGGGGTGTACCATACATAGGTTGTGGTTGGATGTATGAGTTATGGTGTGTTGTGGTACCAATCAACCCATCGACCGCATAAGACATCCCAGGTTTGTCCTGGCCAAATGGTATGACTCTTAGTGCATTAGATATTACTGTGTATAGGTAGACCGACTGAGCATAAATGAGGTCAAATTGTTGAGATTTGTTGATGGATTCCTCTTCAAATTGGGGGAACTTGGATGCCAAATCTTTGGCAAGTATAGACACGAGCGATTTTAGAAACCAATTGAGACATTGTTCTTTGGTGGTTTATTCTTTAATTAGACTACATCGTCGACGTCATTCATGAATGTGGTCGGCAATATGCATAGTTGAGGTTTGTTTTCACTCGGAGAGAAGTTCTAGACCAATGTCATGACGAACTGGTAGTTGAAAAAAGGCCAAGAATGCTTTGGCCAAGGATTCAAAAGTCACGTGGGATCCTGATTTTTGGTCTACATACCATTTGGATGATGGTCTAGTGAGTGTGCTCTGAAATAACCTTAAGCAGATGGATTCATTCATGATGTTGTTTGAAGAGCACCATAAGTGAAAGGTCATGACATGGTTGGTGGTATCTTCTGTCGATTTTCCTTAAAATTTTCGAATTTATGGATCTTCTGCCATGTGGGGTCATGCAACATAGGATCATTTGGAGTTTCCTCAAATCATGGATGTTGAGAGACACCAATTATGGCATGGGTGGTGGTGGTGGAGGATTAGTTCCATCCATGGTGTGAGCAGGTGGTGGACCTGACCCTTAAGGGGGATTTGGTGGGGTTGTACTTCTCCCTTGAGAAGAAGTTTCCCCCTTATGTCCTTGTGAAGGAGGGATAGTGGATGGATGGCCTTGGGGATTGGACCTAAGTAAATTGGAACCAAGCAAAGATGATCCCAAAATAGTGGCACTCATGGGGGTGTGAGATGGTTGAGTCGATGATTCGACAAGACTAGGAACTCCTCCTAGAATAAGAGGGAGATTTTGCAAGCGTCTAGAACGATAGGGATTATGTGGGTCCCCTATGATTTCTGACTATCAAAGTGAATGTGTGTTAATGGTGATGAGAGAAATAAATGAAAAAGAGACTTGTATAATTTTGGACCTTCACAATATAACTCACAATTGCATGTAATCAAATGAGCATCATCAACTGTAAATAAGCATACATGTGGCTAGGTGGATTTTGTCCGCATGGGAGAACAAATAAAATAAATGCTCATGTCCTAAAAATATATATCATCCTTCCTCTCAAATAGCATTGGACCTTCCAAGAGCACTCAACAGTGGGGTTTGAAGCCACCGGAAGAGGAACTAATGAAGGATGAAATAATCGGTTATAATGAAGGGTAGAGGGTGCATATCCTGAAATAGCTAGCGATATTTCCCAATAGCCACACAAAATCCGATCAAGGTGCAATTGCAGCCCACAATTTCCACCTAGGTAGATGTCCTAAAATTGGCCACTAGGTACCTCGGTCAAAGTGCGACATTTCGATTTTTGACCTTAGAAATGGGTCATGGGCTGGATCCCGTCCAAGAGTTGGGTGACTCAAGAGGGGACACACAGAACAAACGGACCTCAACCTTCGACCCTTCACAAGTATCTCCCTACCTTATGGTGTTAGGAACACTTGACTTGGAGGATTTTAAAGTTCCCTATTTTTCAACTTCTAAAGTTTTGAAAATGTGAGAACCAGATAACAGGGGTTTATTTGGATGCCTACCCCGAAGATCCTACCTAGACTAAAAAATTTCTTTTGGCACCTCCTGTGGAGGAAAACTTAGTGAGTTTTTTGAAATTTTTCAGGCATGGTGGTTTGAGAGATTGGGGGTGTGAACCAATCTCGTTTGAATTAAGTGGGTGTGGATAATTTCTTCAAGAAATAGTGGGACGTTTCAGAATTCATTTGGAGAAAACCTACTTCAACCTACACAATTCAAGATGAAATTATGTGAGTGATGAGTGACTTTGTGTGTGAGAAAGTGATAAAATGTGCCAAATTTTAATAAAAAACCCCTGAGTTTTCTTTCTTTGGACTCATAAAACAAACAAATGCATTTCACTCCACTGGGGAACAGATTGTTACTTCGTTAGTCTAGTTTCCCTTGCTTTGATTGCTTGTTTTTTGGTCTCTAAGTCTGTGGGAGATCCATCAAGACTCTCTGGATTTTAAAGTTCACTTAAAATTTTTGTCCTTTTTCCAAATTTTGTGTTTACATACATTCTCACACTGTACCCTTTAGTGGCCTGCGAGAATCATCTGAGTTCGCACCCTACTGTGTAGTCCAGTGCGAGGTGTTCGTACCCTACCTGTGTCTAGCCTGCAAACTTCACTAATGTTCGCACTGCACCCTATAGCTAGGTTTCAAACCCATTTGAAATTTTTGTTTGGAATTAGGATGTCCTATTTTTTGATGCCCAGTTTTGCTTTGATCAACTGAATTGAACTTTTGGAGCTTATATTGATCTGTTTACAGTCTGCTTGACATCCTTTGAGTTGCTTTGAGCCATCTTTGATTTGTTTGGTTTTGAAGGATTATTCTCTTGCTTTGAGTGTCTTTCAATTACAAACTGTGTGTTTTCTTTAGAATTGTTTAGGGAAAGATCAGATTTCTTCTGAATAGTTCACTTTAAAAGAAAACTTTTAGTTTGGGTTTCGTTGTTTTAAGAAAGTTCATTATTGTTTTTAGTGAAATTTTTGAAACTAAAAGATTTAATTTCTTTCTTTATATTAGATTGGGGGCATCTTTGCATTTGAAGTAGCGAAATTACATTATTGATATTGATGAGTTTAATAGACTTTGGGACATTGGCATATGGGAATGATAAATGTTTTCTCTTTCTCGTAGCATATCTTTCATCGAAATGAAAAGATTGCATCATCATATCTTTGCATAATTTTCGAGTCAGTCAAAACACCATATTGTCCACGCCATCTTCCTCTTGAGTAACAACAGCCATAAAATAAAGCGCTTATAAAAATTTATTAGACGTTTTTATCTTTTCTGGTAGCAAACCTACATTAGATTAGTTGTAGGGCTTTGAAATAGCTGTGAAAGATAACTTTCCAAAGCTGCAAACAAACATAGTATCTTGTGATAGGGAGAGTTAAATCCACTTACTACATTTTGTCCTGGGAAGCCCTTCTAACACAAGGGTCAAGCACTAGGTTTCATTGGTGTTGGTAGAGTTACTCACTCTGCTTTGTTGACATTAGTGTAGAGATTGCACGTATTACGGGGGTCACTCTGAGGTATACCCACAATGATGAGTGGAAGCCTTTTGAGTTGATTTCGGGCTAGATACCCTGCCCTTGCATGTGGATCGGACTGTCGACTATCCCCCCAGGCTTTATTTTTGTTGGTGGTAACCTTAGTGGCCTATCTTTCTAGGTTCTTTACACGAGATGACTGTGGAGGGGAAAGTCTTCACGGTACCTGGAATCGACGTTGGCCAAACTCACTCGGGCTCCTTGGAGGGTATACCCACGATTATGTGTGGGAGATTGAACCAAGGTGTAAGTCCGTTAAGAAGGTCATCAACGTAACTTTTCCACCCACTCTATCTCAGCCCCTTCTTACTTTGTTCCTGCGACGTTGGATTTCATCGCCAACTAGTGCGTTCATTGTGAGAAGGTTTTGTTTGTTTGCTTGCTTCCTAGATTTTTAGCGTGTGTTGTTTGTTTTCCCTAGTGGACTCTAGATTAGATTTTTGTTTTTCATGGCGTCAGTTCCCGAAATGATCAATGAAGGAACCTCTGCTCCAGGGGAACCTTTTGTTTTTCCTTCTTACGGAAACATTGGTCCTCCTCACATCGCTACTTTGAGCCTTCCAGGTCTCACAATTGGATTGTCGGTGTGGTTGTTTTCCACTCATGTAATCCCGAATGAAGTAAGTGCTTCGGTCGTAAACACTTCCCCCCAAGAGCATCAACCTCATGTTGATTCTTCACCTTCTTCACCAATAAGGTCTTCTTCACCTTCTTCACTTGCATTGTCGCCTTCCATTTCATCTTCTTCGTCGGGTGAAAGTTCTGAAGCTAGTAACCCAGTGAATAAGAAGAAGAAGAAATGGAAGAATAAGAAGAAGAAAACTAAGCAAGGATCCAAACCTCCAACCACTGTAAAACATGTTGGAAAACAACTAGTTACTATTAATCGTGTTGGGAGTGTTGGTGATGTCAAGATCGCCCAAACAACTCGTAAGCCCAAGTACCCTTGCAGGCTTTGTAAGGGTAGCCATCTTCTTAAGGATTTCCCTGGTCTATCCAAGGTTATAGAAGCATGGTCTACACATCCTTGCCAACCCATGTCATTAGCCTCTGAACAACATGCTGAGGACCCCCCGTCAACCAGTCGTGATACGGTTGGGAAGAAGAAAAGTAGAGTCAAGTTCCCATGTATGTTATGCAAAGGGAGTCATCTAACTCATCTTTGACCTCATATGGACAAAGCCTCGAAATTACTAGAAGACATGACTGTTTCACAGCCTCAACTTCTAGCTGCTTACCGTAAGCTTTCTCTCAACCCTCCAATAGTTGATGGAATGATCAATCCAGTTCCCCTATTGGTCAGTCTGATTGATCAAGTGGTCAATGTGGTCACGTCTTTGGATGAACCAATAGACCAAGTGGTTGATCCGATCCCATCCTCGGTCAACCCCACTCTCCCATTAGAGAGTGAAACTCAATAGGTCGATTCGTTTCCACCTGTCGACCCCATTCTCCCCCTGGAGAATGAAACACAAGCGGTTGATCTGATCTTTCCATCGGTCAATCCTACTCTCCCGCTAGAGAGTAAACCTGATACTGCCCATGTTTTTATTGTTGATACAGACTCTGCTATGTCAGGGGGTATTCCTCCTTCTCCCATGGAACCCCCTCCAAGTAATGAGACCATCCGTTTTGATTGGGATATACTAACTGGACCTCGTCTTCCCTCTTACATTCCTTTCCAGATTATCGTACAGGTTTGTGGTCGGGACGTTACCAAAACGTTGATAGATGAAGGTTCGTCTGTTAGTATTTTGTCCTCTATTGCTTGGCAAGCATTGGCTTGTCCTCCACTTGCGTCGGTTACATAGAATCTGTTAGCTTTTAACAGAAGAACTAGTCAACCTTTAGGGACCCTTCCTCAGTTTCCTGCAACTTTGGGAGGGAAAACTGTCTTCATTGATGTCATGGTAGTCCAAGACCCCTTGGATTTTTCTTTACTCCTTGGGCAAGATTATGTCTATGCCATAAAAGCTATTGTGTCTACTCTTTTTCATGTGATATCTTTCCCTCACGATGGACAAGTTGTGACTATTGATCAACTTTCATTCATTGACCCCGCCTGGATTGCCTCCCTAAATGGTTCTTATATGCAGGCGGTATCACCCCTACCACAAGTCAATTATGTGGCATTGTCGCCCATGGCTTCAACTTCTGATGCCTTAGATCCAATAGTTGACATGGTGATCTCTTCGATAGGGTTGTTAGAGCCTGATCTCTTTACTCCTGTCGCGACCCTCGACATGGTGTCCTTTCAGAATGTGTTTCTTCCTTCTAGTGAAGACCTCTTCGAAGCCATGACTGAGTTTTGTCCCTTGACATGGTGTCATTCCAGAGCATTGTCCTCTTGGAATCCATGATCATGAAAAGAGTTTACGAGGATAGTTTTTGCGTCTCTGCGGCAACCTCGTTAAAAAATGAAACAGAGGTTCCGAGGATAGTTTTTGTGTCTCTGAGGCAACCTCGTTAAAAAATGAAACAGAGGTCTTTGAGCATAGTTTTCTGATTTCAAGTTCATTAAAAAATGAAACCACCTGAGGATAGTTTTTGTGTCTCTATAGAAACCTCGCTAAAAAATGAAATAGAGGTTACGAGCATAGTTCTTGTATCTGTGTCAAGCTCGCTAAAAAATGAAATAGTTTTCCCCCTCTCTATTTGAGTCAAGTCCTTCGTCTAGTATTTGAAGCTTCATTTCATTCTCCTTTGCAGTTGGATGAAATGAATCTTGGAGGGCATTTGCCTCAGCCTCTAGACTTCATGCTGAAGTTGAGCCGCTAGTTTCTTAAGATGGGGGCTAAGTACCCACCATCCATGTGTTATGTGTTGGGAAGTCCAAGCATAGTTTTCAATGGTTCAAGCTTGTGTAAAAATGAAACCACTTACCTCAAGCATAGTTTCCTCTGGTTCAAGCTTGTGTAAAAATGAAACTAGGTACAATCATAGTTTTGTTTAGTTTTTAAGCTTGTGTAAAAATTTAAAATCTATGCCAAGCATAGTTTTGTTTTGTTTTCAAAGCTTGAGTAAAAATGAAAACAATCCCGAGCTTAGTCTTTCTTCCTTCTCATGCTCGTAAATACATGAGAATAAGTTACCAAGCTTAGTCTTTGTTCTTTCTCGTGCTCGTAAATCAATGAGAATGTAACCGAGTATACTTTTATCACTTTTTCGGACTCGTAAAAGTTATACAAAAAAGGAACCCCCTGGAGTTCTCTTTAAGCTCTTTTCAGACTTTCTAAACATGAAAAGATTGTCGAGCGACCTTGTTCTTTTCACGCTCGTTAAAGTATTTGAAGAAAACATCTGTTGAGTGATAGTTTATCTCTTTTTCTGTCTCATCAGACTACTTTACGAAAAAGGAACTGAGAGAGTTCTCTTTAAGTGTTTTTTAGACTCTATAAACATGAAAAACCCCTGAGTTTTCTTTCTTTGGACTCATAAAACAAACATTGACAGACCCATGATGGGACCAAACCACTCCTTCTTAGGGTTTGTTAAACATACTCCGAGGGACTCATCCGAAGGATGAGCTTAAATCAACAAGCATATGTTATTCTCCTCAAGCTTGCGTAAAAATAAAGAGGTACTCGCCAGAAATGGTGGGGGAAAAATTGGGAAAGAATTGTGTCTAAATCTGTATTATGTGGTAGAGTCACTTTTGAACATGATACCCTTTCACTCGCTTTGTGTCTAGGTTGGAAAATCCACTTGTCTCTTGATCATACTCCTACAAGATTACAAATTGGTCTTTGATCCTTGTTGTTGAGTCAATATTTCCAACACAGTTGTCGTGTCATCAATATGTTCAAAAAGATGTTCAACCTGAAAAGCCTTCTATTGCGTCGACCATTTCTACAGTTTTTAAGCCTTCTATTGCATCGTCCATCCCTGAGTCAGTCCTGAATCACTTGTTACTCTGATCTACATCAAATCTTGTTACTTGTTTCGTGTCATTGATGTGGGATACATTAAGGACCTCCTGTGACGAGTCTTTTCTTGTCGACTTCAACTCATTATCTAGGAATTAGACTTAGAAACTAATTGGTACCTTGGAACTTGCATGCCTCAATGGCAGGTTTTCTCACTTTTGACAGTGGGTTTTCATTATTGACCCCTGATCGAGAGATTTCGTCGAGTGTTCAACCTCAGATAATTGATTCACATTCGTTGGATTGTACTAGTGTACCTTGGGAGTCATTGACATTAATGGTGATTTCCCTCACACTTTTTAACGGTATACACTAATGACCGGTAATCAAGTGGTTTCTACCATGTTTGACTTCAACACATGTATTCACATGGTTAGATTCGTACTATAGAGTGGTGGAGATGAAGACCCTGGATATTTTCTAACAGATCCAGGTTGCGTTGGAGTATATTCAGTATACTGTTGCATAGATCCACATTGTATGTTTGGTGGCTATGTTCAAATTTGAGTCTTTAACACATAGATCCACAGTGTATTTTTGGTGGCTATGTTCAGATTTGATTCATATTGGCAGGGATCCACAGTGTATGTTTGGTGGCCATGACCTGTCTTACTTGACATGGATCTTTTCATGTCGACATTTATACTTTGATTCATTTGTATTCTGAGTATGGGAATGCCTACCTCAGTGATAATATATTGTTGTACTGTATTTCCTTGTTTGTTGGCAGGTTTCTAACCGACTGTTCCTTGTTCCCTACACACACTCGACAAAGTATTTCAGCTATCACTCTGTTCTAACTTCATACTTTGGAGGGCTCTCTGTTACACATTATTTTCATCATCCCTATGATCGTTAATGATGTAAACCTATCTGTTACCTTCAGAGGGGTCAGTGGCCTGAGTTCCTGAAGAGAGAAGGGAGAAGAACTTCTCCTGAGAAAAGAAGTTGCTTTTTCCTATGTAAAAACCTTATAAAAAGGGAAGTTCGCAAGTTTCTATATAGGCAGGGTGTGAGAATGACCCATTCTCACAGGTTTCACTATAGCTAGGGTGCTAACACCTCGCAGGTTGCTCTATAGCTACGGTGTGAGAATTCCAGCACGTGGGAAAAATGAGCGTTTTCTTGAATCTTCTAGAAGGAGAAACTTCTATGGTGAGGTGGCATCCGAATGGTTTGGATATTACTCGCTTTCATGATTTAGTGGGATCATCCTAACCTCCTCACCTTATCCTCTTCAACTTATAAAAGGAGAGGAATTATCGTGGAGAAAGTTAGCTTGAGCTTGGGTTAGCTTTATTGGTTCATGAGCTTGTTCTTGATTGGCTTGGAATTATCAGCTTGATTGGAGTGGCTTTGAGATTTGATTTGTCAAGATAGATTGTGAGTAGCTATCGGATCTATGGTTTTAGACTCCTTGGAGCAAGAAGTGTGTGGGGAATGAAGGAAAGTTGGAAGGGACCTTACGATATCAAGGCAATGGTTGTAATCTCTCTTTCACATTTAATATGATACAGTAATATGATTCTTTCCCATAAAGTTAAGTCTACTTTATTGTATAACTCCTTGATCATATACTTAGATTGATTGTTGAATATTTTGAGTTGTCTTCACTTCAATTGGTTTGTATTGTTGTGGTCTTGATGGCACGAGAGCATTGGAGCGAAGCTGGAACAACAAAGACCAAAGGAAGCGCTCATAAGGTATGTCCATGATTCTTGCTTCCTGATTCGTTCGATAATCTAAAACTAGGGAAAGAGTATTATTCTGTCTTGATTTGTTCTAGATCTAGGTGGATCTAGGGAGATCGGTTTGTATCCGCACTTACGGATTTATCCAATAACAAGGTGAACTAATTGGTGTTTGGAACTCATGTATTTCTGTAACCATTTTCATGCAATGTTGCAGACAAAATTTCAGTGATAACACTTAGGAAAAATAAATCCTAGGTGTGTGTGAAGTAACTCCAACACAATTTTTGGTTGGTTGTTATCCCTTTAGGAGGCCATCTTGGTTATTATTCTAGTACATGACGCCATTTTGGTTATTATCCCTTCGGGAGGCCATCTTGGTATTTTCATGGTACAGGATGCCATGTTGGTTGTTATCCCCACGGGAGGCCAGATTTCTTATTTTATGTTTGAAGGGATATTATCCCTTGTACGGGAGCCCATTTGTGTTGGTTGGTTATTATCCTAGTACATGAGGCCATTTTGATTGTTATCCCTATGGGAGTTCATATTGGTTATTAACCTAGTACGAGAGGCAAACATAATACTGTAGAGATAATAGAGGACCTGAGAAGACATGGGATGTCTCCAGGTTAACAAAACAAGAAAAGAAAGATGTTCACGCTTCTGACTTCAGAGGGAGTCAAACTATTTGAGAAGAAGGAAGAGACAATACCTTCTCCCCTTTAGAAGTTCAAAGGGAGAAAAGTATTGATCCAATTGATCCTATAGCTCCAACTGATGATTCCCAGAGACATGGAAACAGGCCAGGAGAGGCCTACATGGGATCGACAGACTTTACTAAAGGCAGAGGCACATGCAACTCCTCGTGATATATTCCGAGAGAGAAATAGACCAAAGAGATTTTCGAGCTATGTTTCAGCTATGAGCCACATCATTGATACTGAACCTTATTGTCATGGAGAAGCAGCAGGACAACAATTTTGGCAAGATGCCATGACATAAGAGTATCAATCCATCATGAAGAATGATGTGTGGGATATTGTTTCGATACCATAAGGGAAGTCTGTAGTAACTTCAAAATGGATCTATAAGATCAAACATGCAGTTGATGGAAGTGTTAAGAAATAAAAAAAGATATTTGTGGCAAAAGGATTCTCTCAGGTGGAGGGAATAGATTATGAGGAGACATTTTCTCCTGTAGCTCGATACACTTCCATTCGTATGATTATTTCCCTAGATGCATCCATGAGTTGGATACTACATCAGATGGATGTAAAGACATCCTTTCTCAATGGTGATATTGAGGAAGAAGTTTACATGGAGAAACCAGATGAATTCAAATATGAAGGACCTGGGTATGATGCACTACTTCTTGGGACTAGAATTATGGCAGAGGACTGATGAGATTTTCCCGAGTCAAGGAAAATATATAGTGGAGATATTCAGGATGATGGACTACAAATCCATGCCTACACTGATGGTGATGAACTTGAAGAAAATAAATGAGGCTTCTACTGATTCAGGCGAGATTGATCCACATATTTATTGATATTTGATTGGAACATTGATGTATCTGGTTAACACCAGACCTGATATATGATATGCAGCTAACTTACTCAGTCAGTTCACGAGTCAGCCGAGACAAACACACTGGATATGTCTTCGGTGTAGACATGATATTGTAGGGATATGTTGATGCAGATTAGGAAGGGATCGTAGTGGACCCAAAGAGAACATTTGGTTGTTGTTTTACCTTGGGGTTTGCCATGGTTTTCTGGTGTAGCAAGAAACAAAGATCTGTGGCTTTGTGTGTGGAAATTTGTGAAGCAGTGTGGCTTCGCAAACTCTTTGCATATGTATTTGATCATGAGATGGATTCTACCATTATTCATTGTGATAACCATAACTTTGTGAAGATCTTAGAGAATACCGTGTTTCATGATAAATAGAAACACATTGAGATCAAATACCATTATATCAAAGACATGGTGTAGAGGAAAGAAATACACATGTAGTACCTTCCTACACATGAGCATATTGCATATATATTCACCAAACCACTTGCCAGGATGAAGTTCAAGTACTTCTGTGAGAGACTTGGCCTGGTGGAGAATGCCTCCATAGCTGAGAGGGAGTGTTGATGATTGCAGTGTTGTGTGACATTCTCTAGGATACATTATCCTCTATGACTGAGTTGAGTCGACTTGTGAGAGAGCCCAATGGTCGGGTATGCCCATGTGATGGGGCGCATCGTTCTTCTATGTACTGAGTTGAGTTGTCCCCCAGTGGTTGGGCATGCCCATATGATGGGTGTATCATTTTCTACTACGTGAGAGTTGAGTCGATGTGGTACTCCATATGATTCTCCTATGGAATCAGTTGAGATAGAGATCTGTTGATTATGATGTCCCTGTGGGTGAGCACAAGTGGACGTGTACCTAGTGGCTAAGCACTAGTGGACATGTGAGATCCCTTGCTATATTGTCAGAGAGCGAGACTTTGGTAAAACATTAATTATGTTTTAAAGGGTAAAAGTCGGCCCCACCATGTAAAGATAATTACTATTGTGTAATTATTAATTATATTTATTATATTATTGAGTTATTGAGGTCGGCCTTATTGTGCCAATAGACAGACCTTTTTCTATGTCTAGTCTTGTATAAATAAAGGTGATTTCCCCATTAAGGAAAAACACACTCACTTGTCATGTCGTGATTTCAGGATTTGTGGTCTGAAATTATGAGGACTGCAATTTTCACTTCTATTGGAGCTAGGTTTCTCAGTCATAGAAACACCGTATTGTGTGCTAGGTTTGGTGGTGTAATGGTGGATCTTCTCTTGGCAGTATAACAAATGATTGCTGGGTTTTCTTCCCTTGAGTAGAAGGGTTTCCCAGGATATTTCTTGTGTTCTTGTGCATGGTTATTCTTCTTGTGATCTTGGTTTATTGCATCTTGTATTGTTTCTGCAAATAGTTATGGTTCAGTAAATGCTAAAATAGAAATGAAATAAAATATATGCATGAGCTTATCATAGAAAAAATTCAACACCTAGAACCCCTTCTACATTTTAATACATCCTTAGTGTTGGAAGAAGGCCTAGGATTATCATGCCAAAATGTCTGGATTGATTTCTTCATTGCTTCAACTAACTTCATGTCTCTACATGGAAACCTACCACTATATGCCCATAATTTATCCTTTCTCTATGCATCTATATTGCCTCTTTTAATAGAATATATTTTTAGGGTTTTGGGATGTATTTTAACAATTTGTGATGTGCACTTAAGAAACAACATTGTCATGTACTTCTCCTTACAATTGATTCAACGAGTGTTGCATTATGGTCTTCTGAACAACATTTTTTTTCCAATGGTTGTGAATGCATCAACAAGATATTTTATCATGTGATTACTTGATTATGTATTTTTCACTATTTTTATGCCTTATTTTCTTCTTACTATTGTCAAACTCCTAAAAGTTAAAGCAGAGATAAACACAATTTTCATTTGCTAGCATCATATTTAGGTT
Source organism: Picea engelmannii (assembly GCA_009831015.1). Lineage (NCBI taxonomy): Eukaryota > Viridiplantae > Streptophyta > Pinopsida > Pinales > Pinaceae > Picea > Picea engelmannii. Next base: position 390,395 of record ML795462.1, read on the forward strand.
CAAAAAATTCTTTAATAATTTGTGAAGAATGGCACAATGCATTTAGTTATCTTACCTTCCCTCAAAGGCAATGCACTTTCCTCTAGTTATATACATTTAGGAGTAGTCTTTAGACCGTTAGTAAGTTTCGGTGGAAATTTTACAATAGGAGTCACGTTGACATATATTAGAGGAAAAAAAAATTGATTGGGAGATTGAACCACCTCACATGATTGTTCAAAAACCATGTGAGGAAACTAGACTAGATCACCTCCACCCATTAACCCTTCAATTGTATGTTGGAAATCCTTGTCTACAAATTTAGGAATGGATACATTAAACTCTTAACCAAATAATTTGTTGAACAATGCCTCAATATCCACATATTTCCTAGTATCAATGTCCAATAACAATAGATTATATTTATGTAACTCTCTTTCATATAAATGTGATTCTACCCAAAATGTTTTCGGAGTAGGATTCAATGAAGAACATGGTGTGCCATCCATTGAACTCAGAATTGAAATGCAGTTTGATGGAGCATGATCATATGATGTCAAACCTATTGAAGAAGATGGAATTGTCTCATCTAATGAATGCCTATGATTCCATGTCCATTCCCTTTCCTTCTCATTTTTTCTTTTATTTCTTCAAGTTTATGTGCCTTCCCCTCTTTTTTCTGATTTCTATTGTGTATATTTCCCATCAATGATCTATAAATGAGGGAATTATAGTACACTTGCTTCACCAATGTGGATACCTTGTAGAATTAAATTTATGTTCTTTGTTCTCAAATTTATTCAAATATCTATTTTATTTGAATCACTACAAGGCCTCTATTCTTAGTTTAGTTCTAAGTGCAATAATTACTCTTCAGGATTAGAGGCATGGAATTCTCTTTGGTGTAACCTGCACACATAAACCAACTAAGGACACCGTTAGCGATATTTCTCGTCTCGGGATTAGGCGTACCCAGGTCTGTAGTTTGCAGGTGAAGCACCTAAGCATATCACGAAAGAATCCCAGTTTGTAGCAGCAAGTAAAGCAAGCGAGCGGGCAAAGTTTTGTCTTCAGCAGTCGGGAACCATCTTTAAAGCAAATCGACGGTCAGAATCTTACAGAAGAGATTGACGAAATCCTGCCAGCCATTAGATCTCGAGAAGTTGCGTCGGGGTTTCAAAAGGTAAGAGAGCCGAGACCTTTCGAGTCTCAAAATACCGATGGAGATCCTAGCCGTTGATCTTGGTGGGACACGTGGTGAGAGGTCCCGTAGAGTCGGGGATCGGGAAATTGGAAGCTGAAGGCTCGATAGGAGGGTAGGGCCATGGTCATGGAGGTGTGGTCATATGCGTCAGGAGTTATGCTCAGGTGGGCTCGCGCGTAAAAGGAGCTCATCGCAAATCGGGGATTGGGAAGGTAAGGAATTCTAGACAGCAAGAACCCCGAACCCCGATATAGAGCCAAAAATGGCTACAATCTAGTGCTGAAGGCCATGAAGGGATTGGAAAGGACCATTGGATCGGGTTGTTGCAACAGTGATTCCCGAGGGAATCCAAGGAGTCACTTCGGCTCAAAAGAGGGGATTTAGAACGATCCTGAAAGTAGGTAGACACGGTGAGATCTCAAGCACCGATTTAATGCGGGCTAAATCCTAGTACCGACTGGAGATTAATGGAGAAAAGAAAAGATGGCTCAGAACTCACATCACTCATTTATTGCAGAGTATGGAGATCTCGGCTGAAAGTCTACCCGGGAGGGTCCCCTGTACCGGTTCTCTTCAGGAAGGCCACGCCAAGTGTTCAACTCGCCAAAGGAACCTGCACACACTAAGTCGACATTCAAAGGGCTCAGCTACCCCCTGGCATGAGCCATGCTGAATTAAAGAGGCATATGACAGGGGAGCAGAGGACAGATTTGATTGAAGGGACGCCATCCATTGAAAGTTCCGAGACGCCCCTGCCAGGCGAAAGGAAAGAAAGAGTATATGTAGGCATTTTTTCCATTTTGTAAAGGATCGATGGTAGAGCAGAGCTCCCAACTGTAATAGTTTAACAGACATTCTAGTTTGTTGGATATGCATCTATATATGAGATATCTTGTTATATGACAGAAAGTTTTCCCTTTTTCATCTATGTTTTCGTCTAATACCAGAGGGTTCATGATCGAATGTTTCGCATGAATTAGAACGGTTATGTTATGACAAATGATTTGTTGTTTCATTACTGTCTTCGCTGGTTTCCTGCATTTGGGTGTAAGAAGATCTTGCCCTCAGATGTTTTCTCTCACAGTCTGTTAGGAACCTGTTGTTTATAACAGACCTTCGCTTTCCTCTTATATTATCCTCTGCCTGCTCACCCTTTACTACAACTCACTGTCTGGAGTCTATAGAGACCTCACTCACTTATGTATATCTAGCCTAGTTTGGAGTTGGAATTATATCGTTTTGAGTTGGCTTCCATTCGGTCACCCCATCTATAAACAAACCGTGACATAAAACTGATGGGCATCGGGCTCTGCTCTTGATAGCAATCCAGGAGTGACTTCCATCACCAACATTTCTGGTGCCATTGCCGGGGACGAAATTGAAAATTTTCCCTAGGCATAACGACAACGATCAGCTGATTCTGAAGGTGCACCAGATATCAGAACTATTGAGATTGCTACTATGCACCTGACGACTCCACTGTGACGACTTCATTGGGGAGAACCTGCTCTATTAATTGTGGCTTTCAGAGGTAGACATACGCGGTCTCATCCACTGCTGCCTCTAGCTACGCCTGAAACAGATCCAGAAGCGGTGCTCAGAAAGGGAAAGGCCCCTGAAGAAGGAGCTTCTACCGCTGAACTAGGTAATCCACCATCTCTTTCTGTAGAAACTCCATTTTCTTCTCCTCGACTTCCCAGCAGGCCTGTCTCTGCAGTTTCTCATTTCCTAAATTTTGGGAGTGTTCCTGCTGAGTTTTCCTCTCCTGGTCTAGTATCGAAGGGACGAGACCTTGTCAATCCCATCTCCCCTGAAACTGTACCTTGGCGTTGGGTCGGTGTTGTAGGAAAATCTCCCTGCAGACAGGTAGATCACCTCTAAGGCTTGACCTTAACCCTAGACAGAAAAATGCTTAACGTGGACACTGAATTTCTTTCAAATCTATCTAAACTAACACATGAGAAGGAAGGATGATAGAAGTACCTGTTATTGACATTTGTCCCTGTACACTCCGAGTTGCGCTCCAATCCTTTGCTCCTCATCGAGTTCTGTAGACAAAACAAGATACGACCACTTCCTACTCTATTGACATTAGCTTGAAAATATATCTATCAACTAGTGATAAGTTCATGTAACATCAGACACAAACTAGAAAGAAACAGGCCAAGCGTGTCATATTAATGAGAATAACGATAGCAGTACTTACAATCATAGATGCGAATGCGACGGCTTCGTCAAGTCCTCTTCATCTAACCCTTGCCTGAAAGATCCACAACCTGGATAACAACAGCTTCACTGATCACTCTCCTTTGGCTGACTGTCAGTTTCCTCCAAGATCATAAGTTTCATATATTCAATTCTTCCCCCTTTCTACCATCATAGAGCCTGTTTATATAGGTTTGGAGGAGCTTAACCTCTTGAGTTATCTTTAGAACAAGTTGGGAACCTTCTCCTTAGATTAGGGATCTGTTGATGAGACAAATAATTCGAGCACAACTGCCTCCTAATATCGAAAGATCCTTTCCTTATTCTCCTCAACGGGCTAACAATTGACCCAGATTAGGGAGCGCTCCTTCAAAAAGGGTCTCAGAGCGTTGTAGCGCTCCTTGGTAAGCCTTGGGGAAGTGCCAACACTCTCAATATGAGCAGCGCTCTTCCAAAAGGGGCTAGGGGCGTTATAACGCTCCCAGAAGCATTATAGGGGAGCGCCAGCGCTTCTGGAGCTGAAGTAGGGGAGCGTTCCCCCTCCAAACCTTTGTTTTAGGGTTCTTCTCAGGTGTCAAGATTTGTTTGTCTCCAGTAGACCAGTTCTCTTCCTTCAAATCAGTCATATGAGATGTTATAAATGCCTCCTTAGTGTCATTATCATAGCATTATGTCTGAACACCTTTTACGACACTTGTGACCAACTGACGACACTTTCGAAAGTTGATGTGACACTTACGAAAATTGAGAGGGATAATGCGACACTTATCCAGATGAGCAATTTTGATGTGTAATAGAATTCCCCCCAAAGTATGAAGTTAGAAGATGCCAACTGATAACTGAAATACTTTGTAGATGCTCAAGCAAGGGTATAGACTTGGAGAACCTGACAGAAGCTGAACACAAACATCCAATCAAATATCATGACATATTTCAAAACCCAAGGCAGGCATACCTATGCTTGGATGATTCAAGACTTAGCAGGATATGGCTGCCATAAAATACACTGCGGATCCATAATTGTATTGATAAAAGGGTATAGCCACCAAAGATACAATGTGGATCTATACTCTTATGACTCGGACCGATCGTAGCCACGAAGAATACACAGTGGATCTACGAGATGACAAGACATAGCCACGACCAATACAAGGTGGATCTATGTGACAGTATATGTGTTCTTTGTCCAATAGAAAACTCCTTCGCAGCCTGGGCAAAGCGTATATCAAAGTGATGGCTCAATGGCTCAACCCAGGGTCTTCTTACCAATCCCAATGCGGTATGATTCTAACCATGTGAATAAATGTCCTGATGTCGAATATGGCAGAAACCACTTGATTACCGGTCAATGGTGTGAGTCGTTAACAAGTGCGAGGGAGATCACCATTAATATCAATTAATCCCAAGGTACCCTAGTACATTTGAGAAAATGCGAATAAATGAGCTGAGGTCGAACATCCGTGGAATCATTCGATCAGAGGTCAATGATGTAAACCTACTGTCGAATGTGAGGAGGCCTGTCATTGAGGCATGCAGGTCCCAAAGTACTAATTGGTTTCTAAGCCTAATTCCTAGATAATGTGTTAAAGTCGACAGGAATAGACTCGTCGAGGGAGGGCCTTGATGTATCCCCCATCAACGACACGAAATGGACATAGAGGTGTAATTGGTAGATCAAAAGAACATGGAATGACACAGGTTTTGAGGCAATATATTTGGGGTGGTTGACTCTCGAGGCGGATACTTCCCTTGAACACTGAGGCACAACAACAAAACATGACCTAGACCAAAACTATGCAGTGGGTACTGTAATGTCCCCCACCTCTTAGAGAGGTAATGAGGAGACTCAGTGACCTGGGCACCCCCACTAGGTCATAGTCTCACACTGAAAGGGGGGGAAAGTCAAGAAGTTAAAAGTTATATTTTTAAGTTGACTTAAGAAAGGAAAAGGAAAGGAGTAAAAGATAACTCAACAGAAGAATAGAAGATTAACCCT